>OY744524.1:8544354-8604354 GCA_963556195.1 Sepiola atlantica
CTAGAAGAAGCGCACTCTGACCTACAAGACGACGGCTCAACATGTATTTGTTAACGTTGGACTTAGAGACAACCCGGTTGTAATCAGTTGGGATGCAGCTTCATGGTATTTTGTCGCGCAGATGACATGTTCTATGAAAGAAACTTTGTTCATGGAAGTTTCGTTTGGTTTTAGGTACACAGAGGGAGAAAAGAAAATTATTGACAGTTGTTGTAGCTAGAGTTCTTGCTGTGAATGTTTTACAGGGGGACCAGAGATTGGAGCTCAGTCGAGCACCTACCGTGAACATAATGATAGAGTAGAGAAAGACTAACAACGTCTCTTCTGTGATAAAGAGGTCGCAGGGAAGAGAAAAGATCACTCTCCGCCAGATTTCAAAGTCAAGACAGGAAAGATTGCTCTGTGGAGCTCCTCCCCAGATGTGGCAGCAGTACTCCCGATTTTGGGATGTTTCTGACTCTTATATAGATAGAGGATCGGGGGCCAGGTACTTTCTGGAGCAGTAGAATGATCCAACCATTCTGACTCTTATATAGGAAGAGGATCTGGGGCAGGTACTTTCTGGAGCTTTAGAATGATCCAACCATTCTGACGCTTATATAGGTAGAGGATCGGGGGCCAGGTACTTTCTGGAGCAGTAGAATGATCCAACCATTCTGACTCTTATATAGGTAGAGGATCGAGAGTCAGCTACTTTCTGGAGCAGTAGAATGATCCAACCATTCTGACTGTTATATAGGTAGAGGATCGAGGGTCAGCTACTTTCTGGAGCAGTAGAATTATCCAACCATTCTGACTGTTATATAGGTAGAGGATCGGGGGCCAGGTACTTTCTGGAGCAGTAGAATGATCCAACCATTCAGACGCTTATATAGGTAGAGGATCAGGGGCCAGGTACTTTCTGGAGCGGTAGAATGATCCAACCATTCTGACGCTTATATAGGTAGAGGATCAGGGGCCAGGTACTTTCTGGAGCAGTAGAATGATCCAACCATTCTGACGCTTATATAGGTAGAGGATCAGGGGCCAGGTACTTTCTGGAGCGGTAGAATGATCCAACCATTGTGACTGTTATATAGGTAGAGGATCGGGGGTCAGCTACTTTGTGGAGCAGTAGAATGATCCAACCATTCTGATTGTTATATAGGTAGAGGATCGAGGGTCAGCTACTTTCTGGAGCAGTAGAATGATCAAACCATTCTGACTGTTATATAGGTAGAGGATCGGGGGCCAGGTACTTTCTGGAGCGGTAGAATGATCCAACCATTCTGACTGTTATATAGGTAGAGGATCGAGAGTCAGCTACTTTCTGGAGCAGTAGAATGATCCAACCATTCTGACGCTTATATAGGTAGAGGATCAGGGGCCAGGTACTTTCTGGAGCAGTAGAATGATCCAACCATTCTGACGCTTATATAGGTAGAGGATCAGGGGCCAGGTACTTTCTGGAGCGGTAGAATGATCCAACCATTCTGACTGTTATATAGGTAGAGGATCGGGGGTCAGCTACTTTGTGGAGCAGTAGAATGATCCAACCATTCTGACTGTTATATAGGTAGAGGATCGAGGGTCAGCTACTTTCTGGAGCAGTAGAATGATCCAACCATTCTGACTGTTTTATAGGTAGAGGATCGGGTGGCAGGTACTTTCTGGAGCGGTAGAATGATCCAACCATTCTGACTGTTATATAGGTAGAGGATCGGGTGGCAGGTACTTTCTGGAGCGGTAGAATGATCCAACCATTCTGACTGTTATATAGGTAGAGGATCAGGGGTCAGCTACTTTGGTTAGATCATTCTACTGCTCCACAAAGTAGCTGACCCCTGATCCTCTACCTATATAACAGTCAGAATGGTTGGATCATTCTACTGCTCCAGAAAGTAGCTGACCCTCGATCCTCTACCTATATAACAGTCAGAATGGTTGGATCATTCTACTGCTCCAGAAAGTAGCTGACCCTCGATCCTCTTCCTATATAACAGTCAGAATGGTTGGATCATTCTACCGCTCCAGAAAGTACCTGCCACCCGATCCTCTACCTATATAACAGCCAGAATGGTTGGATCATTCTACTGCTCCAGAAAGTAGCTGACCCTCGATCCTCTACCTATATAACAGTCAGAATGGTTGGATCATTCTACCGCTCCAGAAAGTACCTGCCACCCGATCCTCTACCTATATAACAGTCAGAATGGTTGGATCATTCTACTGCTCCACATTCTGATTGTTATATAGGTAGAGGATCGGGGGCCAGGTACTTTCTGGAGCGGTAGAATGATCCAACCATTCTGACTGTTATATAGGTAGAGGATCGGGGGCCAGGTACTTTCTGGAGCGGTAGAATGATCCAACCATTCTGACTCTTTTATAGGTAGAGGATCGGGGGCCAGGTACTTTCTGGAGTGGTAGAATGATCCAACCATTCTGATGCTAATATAGGTATTTGATCGGGTGGCAGGTATTTTCTGGAGCGGTAGAATGATCCAACCATTCTGATGCTAATATAGGTAGAGGATCGGGGGTAAGCTACTTTGTGGAGCGGTAGAATGATACAACCATTCTAACTGTTATATAGGTAGAGGCCTGGGGGCCATGGCACTTTCTGGATCGGTAGAATGATCCAACCATTCTGATTGTTATATAGGTAGAGGATCGGGTGGCAGGTACTTTCTGGAGCGGTA
Organism: Sepiola atlantica; assembly: GCA_963556195.1. Taxonomy (NCBI): domain Eukaryota; kingdom Metazoa; phylum Mollusca; class Cephalopoda; order Sepiida; family Sepiolidae; genus Sepiola; species Sepiola atlantica. The sequence goes on from OY744524.1 coordinate 8,547,036, forward strand.
GAATGATCCAACCATTCTGACTGTTATATAGGGAGAGGATCGGGGGCCAGCTACTTTTTGGAGCGGTAGAATGATCCAACCATTCTGACTGTTATATAGGTGGAGGATCGAGGGCCAGCTACTGTCTGGAGCGGTAGAATGATCCAACCATTCTGACGCTTTTATAAGTAGAGGATTGGGGGCCAGCTACTTTCTGGAGCGGTAGAATGATCCAACCATTCTGACTGTTATCTAGGTAGAGGATCGAAGGTCAGGTACTTTCTGGAGCGGTAGAATGATTCAACCATTCTGACTCTTATATAGGTACAGGATCGGGGGCCAGGTACTTTCTGGAGCGGTAGAATGATCCAACCATTCTGATGCTAATATAGGTAGAGGATCTGGAGCCGTAGAATGATCCAACCAACCATTCTGACTCTTATATAGGTAGAGGATCGGGGGCCAGGTACTTTCTGGAGCGGTAGAATGATCCAACCATTCTGACGCTTATATAGGTAGAGGATCTGGGGCCAGGTACTTTCTGGAGCAGTAGAATGATCCAACCATTCTGACGCTTATATAGGTAGAGGATCGGGGGCCAGGTACTTTCTGGAGCGGTAGAATGATCGAACCATTCTGACTCTTATATAGGTAAACGATTGCATCAGGAGTCAGGTACTTTCTCGAGCGGTAGAATGATCCAACCATTTTTCCAATGACCTTAGCAACAGACTGGATATATGTCTTCCATTTTAGATCCGGGATGAACGTCAGACCTAGGAGCTTATCAAAATAAGGGCCATTCATTTCGACTGGGTCAAAACAAGGGTACTAGCGTTGATGGTGAAAGGAGAGGAAGCTTGATTTAGGTGTTAAATGTAACAATCTACTTTTTGCACCACTTACTCTAGGTCTGAAGAGAGAGAATTAGCAAGATCTTTATCATCAGTGTGCTTCGAAGTGCAGCCATAGACAGTCGTATCGTCTGTGTAGATGTCAACAAATGATCTCAAGATATGATTTGGAATATCATTAATAAAGATCACAAAGAGTGTTAGTCCCAGAATAGGTCCTTGGTCTTGATTATGTGTCCTTCAGAGCTCTGTCCACCAACGGCTACTTTTATAAACCTATTCGAGAGAAAGGATTCGATGGTTGTGAAAATATTGCCAGATAATCCATCGTTGGGAAGTTTGTGAAGCAACCTTTTGTGTCAAACCCTGCTGAAGGCATTTCATATATCAAGGGCTATTGCCCTAGATTTGCTGATCCTATGTGATATTACAGTTAGCAAATCAGCAGTCGACCTTGCAGGACGTAATCAACATTACCTGTCACTAAGTAGATTGCTTTTGCTGAGATGGTAATTGTTTGATTTATCACAGATTCAAGCAGCTTACTTATGATAAATAGGAGGCTGACAGGTCTGTAACTGAGATGCGGCAGACTGATCAACACTGGACAGAAAGATGAGGTTTCCCAATTAGATGGAAAGCTTTTCTCTTTTAAGCCTCAATTTTATAATTTTGTAAGGAAAGTTCCGTTAGCAACTTTTTGAGCACAATGACTGGAATGTTGCTTTGTTGGGATCGAGGTTCCTTACAATTTTCGCAAGTTCTGGATCGATATATGTATATCACTAAGAGTATTTTCAGTCACGGGGAAATTCTGGAAGTTGATGGCTCTGATCGCAAAAGAATGGTGTTTGTAGCTAAGTTCCTTGCAAACAGTTTTTTTTTTATCAAATGCCAAAGAGATCACCTCAAGACCGTTAATGATGGTTGGAATAGAGCTCTTAGATCCGATAAGTACCCTGTTGGTTATTTAGCCCTTTTGGCCAAGATCAAAGTGCAGTATCTGTTCCGATGGATACTACACCCTATAGACCGGTATCGTCTTGGCCTTCGGGTCTTATTCCACCAATCTGTGGGTTTGTCCTGTGCAGTTCTAGGAGGTTCACTCTCCCAGGCTTTGCCTCCCCTCTTTGGGGAGGAGTAAGTTTATTACTTACTGCCTGAGGCGCCCCTACCGGGGAATGCCGACAGGGCTGCCCAGGCAATTTTTAATGGCCAGAGTGCTCACCTTCTCGGGTGCTGGCTGTTTAAGTCCCACTTTCCCGACCAGACTTTGGGTCACATCTTACCTTGTGGGAGTAAGATGAAACTGGCCTTGTGCCTAACCTCGTGGGGAGGAGGTAAATAAAACCCTGTTGGTTATTTTCCAAAACTCATCTTTAATACTTATTGTTAAAATTTAACAAAAATCGGAAGTATCTAAATTTTTCACTGAACGCTTTCACCCCTTTTTACATAAAACTAAAATAAAATATATATACACCGCATTACCTACCCGTTACGCCTAGCAGCTGTGTTCCAAAATTCATTCAGATTATTTAGTTTAGGAGTGAATTCTCTACATTCAAATATATAAACAAATACAAATACCTAACTTGATATAAATAGTCTGTACAAGTCTCATTTTTTATTTTGTGGTATTCTTTGCTTATTTCCAGCCACGCGGTCTAAATGATTGCTTGTTTAGTAATATTATCTATGCAAACAATAGCATCGACAAAAAAAGTAGCTTAATATATAACATGGTGTATACTGTCCAAAATAAATTTCCAATATTAAAAAAAACCCATAAAAACGATTATCGTATTTCACTGTTGATGCAGCATGAAAATATCGTTACATCTAATATCGTTAAATATCGTTACATCTAATATCGTTAAATATCGTTAAATATCGTTACATCTAATATCGTTAAATATCGTTACATCTAATATCGTTAAATATCGTTACATCTAATATCGTTAAATATCGTTACATCTAATATCGTTAAATATCGTTACATCTAATATCGTTAAATCTAATATCGTTAAATATCGTTACATCTAATATCGTTAAATATCGTTACATCTAATATCGTTAAATATCGTTACATCTAATATATAAAGTTAAGACGTTTTTTCCCCTGTACCTTCTCGGAGAATAGGAAAATAACCACATGCATCACAGGCTACTAAACTCACGATTACATTACACTTATTCACTCGAGCGTGTTTTAGTAAATTTGTTATTACTTTTTTCCAGCTAACACTAAATATTACATTTGCCCCACCATTTAAGACTCTCCGCCAAACCAACTCCATATAGGTGGTAGCAAAAACTTTTCTCCCTAACAATTCTGTACTGTCACTCCACTCATCGACACCGGGAACTAATTTAAAACATTCGCCAACACAGTAGAGAGGGGGGGGGGAGAAAGAACAATAAGCGATTTCTTTTTTTATTCGATGTCATGCAATAGGTAGTACTTTCTCCCGTGCAACGCCGGGCGACGGGTTCTACTAGTTGATAATAAAATCGTAAACAAAGATTTGCTGCAAAGCTTTGGGGATAAGTTATTTGCACAATTTTTATTTTCTCTTGACGTATGCCACGTTAGTTAAATGGTTCATGCTGACGTCCATGTTAGACGACATAGGTTCGAATCTCATTTTTGACTTTGTGGTATTCGTTGCTTATTGCCAGCCCCGTGGACTAAACAATCGCTTGTTTAGTAATATTATCTGCATAAACAATAGCATCAACAAAAAAGCAGCTTAATACTTAACATACTGTCGGAAATAAATTTCCAATATTACAAAATATATAATGTACGACTGTTTAATCAAAAATAGCTTTGAATTTTACATAAGTATAATAAAATTTGAATACACTTTTTGGTTCAGAAATCTTTTATTTAATAGAAATGTCTTCAGAGCATTTGCAAAGACTATGCCTTAGATACAACGAAACGTCTAACTATTGTCAAAAGATTTTAATAGCTGTAAGCAAAAAGCTAGAATTATAAAAGAGTGAATTGCTAGTGTTTCATCTTTGTCAGCTAATTTCCTTCCAGTTGGCCACCACCTAAGCTATTATTATTTATTTTTAATTCTTTTCTCATCTCTAGTTCTGTCGTTGAAGTCAAATCTCACCCTCATAAAAAGCAGCTAAGGTGTGGCACCAGAAATCAAGAACTTGAATGTGTCTTCTGGGGCCACCCATGTGTCGTTTTGGAATTTCTCTGTCTTAAGAACACATGGTTATGCATTTTGATTGTCAAAACGATTTGTAACAGGAAGTTCTGTTGGGTGGGTCGACATGTCCTCAAAGAACCAGGAATTTTACCTTTATTCTTATTTCAAGATAGGTATTTCTCTTCGAATTGTGTTTTTTGCATTAAAAATTCCAGAATCCTGTTTCTGAAAATTTCTTGCAACGAATATAGACAGAAATACTATACTAAGATTTGATTCGATTTAATTTTCTTACATTTTTCATACGATGGAAGGTGCGCAACTGAGCTCAAAGCTTTGTTTCTTCCTTGAAAGACATTCAAGGAAGGAACTCGTTTTTTCTACCACATCGAAAAAAGACTTATTTCTCCCTCTGTGCGTAGCGTCAGACATAATTTTCATAGAAAGAGCTTTTTTGCAAGGACTTCCCGCCTGTGCAACACATTACCGCATGACTGCTTCCCTGCTAATTATAATTTGGTCGTTTTAAAGTTCAATGTTAACAGATACTTGTTAAAAACCGCCCCATAAGTAATAAATTAATACCATTGATCAATGTTAGTGCTTCCATAGTTTTCTTAATCTTTCAGCTAACAATCATTTCAATCTCATTAACTCTAAATCCTCGTGTGGCTCTTGGCCTTCATAAGCAGTGAATCATTAGTAAAAACAAAAAAATCTCAATTAAAAACAACATATATTGTACTCATTTTTCAAATTACTAATTTTCTTTGTCATTAAATAAAAATTTTCAAAAATATTAAAGTCTATTTCAGTTCAAGTTTTACGTTCGAAACTTAGCATCATCAGATGAAATTTAAAAAAAAAATTATTTTTCATTGCATCTACGGCGATCGAATAATCCCATCTTTTAAAAAAAGAGGTGTAGGGTGATAACGTAGTACGAACATGAAATGGTTTTAGCGTATTATTTTGAATACTAAAACATAAATTTAACTGTTTGATCGCCGAACTTTCACATTTTTTCGCTCTTTCTATTTTTAACATAGAACAGATTGTTAAGTGTTCTGAGGATTAAGGATTCAATAACTAAGAATTAACACTTCTACCAGGTCATGACTGACCGAATGAGAACAATCTATCCCCACACATAAAAAAAAGGATTCGGGTCGAAATTCTATACATGGTTCCCAAGGTCAGAAAGACGCATCTGAAGAAAGCCTGAGGTTACGTCGGTCGAAAAGTTGTAAATATAACAACCAAGATGAAAATAGTAGTCTAAATAATGGATATGTCGGATTTTGTTATCACTTAGACTTTTTTTAAAGTGATAAATAATTAATGCTTAAAACTTTTTTTAAGTGATAAATAATTGATGCTAAAACTTCATTTAATGCATTTATACTCACCTGTAAACTACATTTAGATTAAGTGCATTTATACTCAATTTTAAACTAAATTTTCATTTAATGCATTCATTCTCAATTGTAAAATAAATTTGGATTTAAAGCATTTATACTCAATTGTAAACTACATTTGGATTGAATGCATTTATACTCAATTGTAAACTACATTTGGATTAATGCATTTATACTCAATTGTAAACTACATTTGGATTGAATGCATTTATACTCAATTGTAAACTACATTTGGATTGAATGCATTTATATTCAATTGTAAACCAAATTTGGATTGAATGCATTTATACTCAATTGTAAACTACATTTGGATTAATGCATTTATACTCAATTGTAAATTACATTTGGATTAATGCATTTATACTCAATTGTAAACTACATTTGGATTAATGCATTTATACTCAATTGTAAACTGCGTTTTAATTGAATGCATTTATACTCAATTGTAAACTACATTTGGATTGAATGCATTTATACTCAATTGTAAATTACATTTGGATTAATGCATTTATACTCAATTGTAAACTACATTTGGATTAATGCATTTATACTCAATTGTAAACTGCGTTTTAATTGAATGCATTTATACTCAATTGTAAACTACATTTGGATTGAATGCATTTATACTCAATTGTAAATTACATTTGGATTAATGCATTTATACTCAATTGTAAACTACATTTGGATTAATGCATTTATACTCAATTGTAAACTGCGTTTTAATTGAATGCATTTATACTCAATTGTAAACTACATTTGGATTAATGCATTTATACTCAAATGTAAACTACATTTGGATTGAATGCATTTATACTCAATTGTAAACTACATTTGGATTAATGTATTTATACTCAATTGTAAACTGCGTTTCGATTGAATGCATTTATACTCAATTGTAAACTGCGTTTTAATTGAATGCATTCATACTCAATTGTAAACTACATTTCGATTGAATGCATTTATACTCAATTGTAAACTACATTTGGATTAATGCAATTATACTCAATTGTAAATCACATTTGGATTGAATGCATTCATATACAATTGTAAACTACATTTTGTACACATTTTAAGGTTGGGCGTCAGTTATACACTGGTTGCACACAAATCTATGATTTTAAGTCAGATGTTTTCCATCAGCAACCCAAACATTCTTCAAAGAAGATGATCTTCTCTTCGAATACGACGTCATGCTACAAATTACACCACCATTATAAACATAACCTTTTTAAACATTTATGTTAAAAGCCTTTTAAAGCAAGTATTTTCTCTTGCATATATAATTTTCATTATTCTACTTTTACATAACCTTTATTTATAAAATGTTGCAGATTAATTATTTATGGACTTGTTGCCGTAGACGAGTTGCGCTGATAGGCTTGCTGCCGTAGACGAGTTGTGCTGATAGGCTTGCTGCCGTAGACGAGTTGCGCTGATAGGCTTGCTGCCGTAGACGAGTTGCGCTGATAGGCTTGCTGCCGTAGACGAGTTGCGCTGATAGGCTTGCTGCCGTAGACGAGTTGTGCTGATAGGCTTGCTGCCGTAGACGAGTTGTGCTGATAGGCTTGCTGCCGTAGACGAGTTGCGCTGATAGGCTTGCTGCCGTAGACGAGTTGCGCTGATAGGCTTGCTGCCGTAGACGAGTTGTGCTGATAGGCTTGCTGCCGTAGACGAGTTGTGCTGATAGGCTTGCTGCCGTAGACGAGTTGTGCTGATAGGCTTGCTGCCGTAGACGAGTTGCGCTGATAGGCTTGCTGCCGTAGACGAGTTGCGCTGATAGGCTTGCTGCCGTAGACGAGTTGTGCTGATAGGCTTGCTGCCATAGACGAGTTGCGCTGATAGGCTTGCTGCCGTAGACGAGTTGTGCTGATAGGCTTGCTGCCGTAGACGAGTTGCGCTGATAGGCTTGCTGCCGTAGACGAGTTGTGCTGATAGGCTTGCTGCCGTAGACGAGTTGTGCTGATAGGCTTGCTGCCGTAGACGAGTTGTGCTGATAGGCTTGCTGCCGTAGACGAGTTGCGCTGATAGGCTTGCTGCCGTAGACGAGTTGCGCTGATAGGCTTGCTGCCGTAGACGAGTTGTGCTGATAGGCTTGCTGCCATAGACGAGTTGCGCTGATAGGCTTGCTGCCGTAGACGAGTTGTGCTGATAGGCTTGCTGCCGTAGACGAGTTGCGCTGATAGGCTTGCTGCCGTAAACGAGTTGTGCTGATGGGCTTGCTGCCGTAGACGAGTTGCGCTGATGGGCTTGCTGCCGTAGACGAGTTGCGCTGATGGGCTTGCTGCCGTAGACGAGTTGCGCTGATAGGCTTGCTGCCGTAGACGAGTTGCGCTGATAGGCTTGCTGCCGTAGACGAGTTGCGCTGATAGGCTTGTTTGTTGAATTATTTTCTTTTTTAAACAGTTTTCCTTTAACTAACGATTGTGTTTATTCATTCTTCTATGGTGATTTATAGTTAGAAAATGCAAGTATTTTTATTCAATGATTTTGTAAAAATATTTGCATTGTTTATTGGTCTCTAAAATCCAACATATTGAAGCATATCATTTTTGTAAGTTAAAATTTGCCAACTGATCAGTGAAACGAGTGATTTTGGAAAGATGGCATGTTCTAATTTCAGCAAGAAGGAAGATGTCTCTTAAGACATTCAAAGCAGAGTCGGATGTTCTGCTGACCTTTTGAAACTGATGTCAACTTTATAAGAAGGAAATATCCCAGGATGCTTGGTGTGATATCATTGTTATATATGTTTGATATCATCATGTGTGTCTGTGGTCTTATGTGAACTCTGACCAATAATAGAAGTTCAAATCTCAATTTGTATTTCTGTTTGGAACGATAATCATGGCCAATCAAAAAAGCAAAGGAATTACCTGTGGTAAGAGGTTGCCAATTACAGCACATCCACTGATTTCTTTGTAGTTTTTTTTTGTCTGCTTCTTTTTTGCTAAGACAAACCTGGCATTTAGCAGAACTTGATGATAAAGCCAACTCTAATATTATGATTGTTTGTTTCTTGTTGAAGAACAACATTATCCCTTTCTTATTGGTGTTGGCAAATAAAAGCAAAGAAAACAGTCGCCCTGTGTGAGTGCATGTGTCTGTAAGAATTCCACCCTTTCTCTCTCTCTCCTTGTTGTTTCCATAAGCAACAATCAGTTCCTATTGTCAACAATAGGAACTTATTACACTGACACACACAATGATTACTGATGCTCTTTGCAGACACATGAATCAGTAAATGGCGCCAGCAATGCTGGGTCTGATGGCTCTGTCCGAGGAAGAATGGGCGAGGCTAGGCAGACAGACTATCGGTAAATGTGTGGAGTAGGGTCCCCGGTTCTATTGAGTTGGGTCACTTATGGAATGAGACTTTGGTATCCATAAAAGACTTCCAAACCATCCACTGTATCAAATCACACATTGGAATCATTTTCATCCATACATAGCCATGTCACATTTCACAAATTATTCAATCAGCAAAAATCATTTCCACAAATCAATTTTAATTTTTGGGGTTTATCCTTTTATCTCTTTTGGTCAAATTAGAGAAACTCCTAATCGTCTGTCTACAAATTAAAAGCAAGAATCTACTATTATACTAAACCTGAGTTAATCAACGTTTGTTTCCCCAAGTCTTTTCCCCCATGTATTTTGCTCACATAAAATACATGTTAACTTAATCCTAAAAGGAAAATATTTTATGTTTAAAAAAAAAAAAAAAAAAAAAAAAAAAAATATATAAAATCAATTTTAATTGTTCTAATTAGCCGTAATTTGCAATTTACTCACTAAGCCACTCATCTCTTACTCAGTTTTCTAGTTTCATATATATATATATATATATATATACTAACGATGGCCTTTTGGTCGGGATCAAAGTGTAGTATCTGTTACTATGGATACTGCACCCCATAGACTGGTATTGTCTTGGCTTTCGGGGCTTGATTTACGCCGGTCTATGGGTCTGTCCTGTGCAGTTCTAGGAGGTCCACCCTCCCAGGCTTTGCCTCCCCTCTTTGGGGAGGCGTAAGTTTATTGCTTACTGCCTGAGACGCCCCTACCGGGAAATGCCGACGGGGCTGCCCAGGCAATTTTTAATGGCCAGAGTGCTCACCTTCTCGGGCGCTGGCTTTTCAAGTCCCACTTTCCCGACCCGACCTTGGGTCACATCTTACCTTGTGAGAGTAAGATAAAACTGGCCTTGTGCCTAACCTCCTGACGAAGAGGTAAATAATACACACCTATGTCAGTTTGTTTAAATTTTCTTGAACTTAAAAGCCAGGTTATGGAGGTTCTTCAGATATGTTTTTGGCATATCGTCAACATAGGTTCTAAAGTCAGGTTCCAGTATTTAGATTGAAAATAGGTGGTGTCGATTATGGATTAATTTTTTTTTTTACTTAGGTTTATAATACTATAATATTAAACGGTAAGGAGAATTTAGAAATTTTAATATCATAAATCATTTTTTCTTGTGTGGAGTTTAAAGGATAATTATTTTACTTACCTTTGATAGGTTTTAAAGTCAGGTTCCAGTATTTAGATTAAAAATGGATGAACACTATAACAGGAATCATGTTAGTTCAATGATTTTTTTTTTTGCTATAAATGATTTATAATTTCACTTTTGTTTCATTTTACTTCAGTCGAAGTTCTCAGAAATCAAGGGGCTCCTGCCTGGGGCTAACACTTGATCTCTAAATGAGATACATAGATTTTCGAATATTCTATTAAAGTTATCTTTTATATCGAAAACGTTGAGTTAGTAAATAAGTTACAAACATTAATTTTCCTATCCACATTTGACCAGTTGATTATGTTATAGTATATCTTTCTTTTGATCTCACCGGATTTCAAAGAAAGAATTTACCTGTCTGGTGGAGTATCCAGCTAAGTGCTGTTACTTGAAGTGACACCACTAAGAAAAAGGTGCACCATTCCTCGTATAAGCCGGTGTGTAGCCAAACCGAGGGGATCTTATTTAGGCTTCAAATATTATGTTATTTTGAATATTTGGTCACGGTTTAATTGTAGGGTGAAGTATCCTAATGTCCGGTCTCTCTGTACAAGTGTTTGTCAGGAAAACCGAAGACGCACAAGGATGGTGTCTAGTAAGTAATACAAACTCTCCAGTAGGTAATTCAAACTCTCAAATTATAACTGTGTGTTGTGAGACATGCGTCCCAAATACTTCTGATCTGCAACAGCTTTGGTGTAATGATCATGCAAACAGGATAAAAGATCAGGAACTTGGTGCTTGTGAGATTACGGATCCATTACCTATTAGGCACTCCAGGTGGTTCAGTGATGTACAGTGCGCGACCGCTTGCATCAATTCCATAACACGTTTGGATATCACGGGCACTAAAGAGTGAGGTAGACCAAAGAAGACGTGATATAACTACATGCAGTTGATGTCAAACCTTTGGACCAGTCTGCACATGGGATGTTCCCTGGTGTTGCCCACCTAGGAGTCTGGGAAACTAGCAACACCTTCAATACTATAGAATTAAACTAACACTTACTGGCATAAGGGCCTCAACTGGCATCCATCTTATAGAAGAATAGTTGTTCGAATGAATGAACATTTATACACTAGAATGGCCACTTATGAATCTCAGCCAATCAGAACACAGAGAATGGACTTTCCCTTCTGAGCATAATGGAACATTCTAGCCTTATTATAAACCAGCATTTTGATGTGCTTGGCAGTCTGACTTATCTTGCTGCTCAACTGGTCGTACAGTTGAGCCCTAAGCATCGACTCTATGAATACCAAAACTGAATGAAGAATATTTTCGATATGAATCGAATAGAAGAAGTATCAAAATAGGAAGACAATTTTATCTTTTTGGTTGTGGCCTTGCAGAACAATCAAGATAAACACAGTAGTCTAATTAACAAAAGTACACGTCATGATTCTGAGGCTATAACTGTTTCGTCATAACTCTATTTATTGTGTCTGGGTAAGTCCATTTATTCCTGAAGTAGGTAGATCAGCTTATACCATAACACACACATATATCAAGGGAGGCGCGATAGTGCTCTATCCCTTAATAGACTTCAAAAACGACATATGCTAGAAATCTTATTTCTTTGATCAATCATAACTCAAAAACCAATAAACCAAATTAGTTAAAACTTTGCACAAATTTTTTATTTGATAGGTTCTATAAGTGTGTAGAATGTCAGCATCATTTGTCAAGGCAACCCAGAGATCCAGAAAGGTCAGGCATGATTTTGTGTTATCCGTATGTACGTACGTACGTATGTGCCACCCTGTATCTCATCAACTATTTGATGGATTCAGCTGATTTTTGGCAGAGATAGAGGTTCTAGGGTCTAGTTGATGGCATTTTAATTTCAGTTTACCATATACCTTAGTTTTCCAAAGAATTCCAAAAAACCTTAAAAATGACCAGGCATAGCCTTTACAAAAGTAGTGACATTCCATGAGAAATGCCAGTATACTGAAATCATATGCCCTTAATAGGGTTAAGATGAAAATTCATATACACTAAATGTACAAAAGCAAGGAAATTCACATTTTTTTACACTTTTATTGTCATTAAGGGTATGCGAGCACAACAGGGCTATGTATTTTACTGGTAGGAATTTTCTTCAGCGCACCTCACACACTTCATCCACTCATGCATAGAGATTTATACTGTAGTGATGTGATAATGAAATGGTTTGGTTGATATGTAGTCATACCCTTAATGACAATAAAAGTGTAAAGATTTGGGAATTTCTTTGCTTTTGTACATTTAGTGTATATGAATGTTCATCTTAAACCTATTAAGGGCATATGATTTCAGTATACTGGCATTTCTCATGGAATATATATAGATATATGATGGCTGTTAAAAAACGAAGTAATAGTACATTTCGTCACAGCTTTAGAAGTACATCACGGTTCTGTACTGAGTCTATTGTTTTTCATTGGTGTCTTAGCAATAAGAATTGAAAAAGAAATGGTGCTGGAAGCTGGAAGATGAAGAAGTAGGACCTTCAGGCGTTGTTGCAGAAATGTTGAAGGCTGCGGATGAAACAGTCATTTCACGGGTAAGATGGAGGTAATTACAGAAAGGTAAAGTTGATGGATTAGCCCCTGAAAGTAATTGAGAGAATAATTGAGCAGCAAATAAGAAGTCAGATGAGCATAGATGAAATGCAGTTTCGATTTATGTCTTTGCAAAGTACCACTGGTGTTATATTTATCTTGAGACAAATCCAAGAAGAACTTGTATTTTGCTTTTGACCGAGTACCAAGAGAGGTTGTGTTTGCATAAACTAGGGGCAAACAAGTGGTTGGTCACGGTCGTTCAACCAACGTACATAAATGAACAACGTTAATGACTTCATCATGTCCCACTAAACATTCGTTTCTATCTTCGTTAACGACTACTCTCCGAAACTACTAGTACAAAATTGAGGAGATTAGTACATAAATATTGAGGAAATTAGTACATAAATATTGAGGAGATTAGTACATAAATATTGAGGAGATTAGTACATAAATATTGAGGAAATTAGTACATAAATATTGAGGAAATTAGTACATAAATATTGAGGAGATTAGTACATAAATATTGAGGAGATTAGTACATAAATATTGAGGAGATTAGTACATAAATATTGAGGAAATTAGTACATAAATATTGAGGAAATTAGTACATAAATATTGAGGAGATTAGTACATAAATATTGAGGAGATTAGTACATAAATATTGAGGAAATTAGTACATAAATATTGAGGAAATTAGTACATAAATATTGAGGAGATTAGTACATAAATATTGAGGAAATTGGTACATAAATATTGAGGAAATTAGTACATAAATATTGAGGAAATTAGTACATAAATATTGAGGAAATTGGTACATAAATATTGAGGAAATTGGTACATAAATATTGAGGAAATTAGTACATAAATATTGAGGAAATTAGTACATAAATATTGAGGAAATTAGTACATAAATATTGAGGAAATTAGTACATAAATATTGAGGAAATTAGTACATAAATATTGAGGAAATTAGTACATAAATATTGAGGAAATTAGTACATAAATATTGAGGAAATTAGTACATAAATATTGAGGAAATTGGTACATAAATATTGAGGAAATTGGTACATAAATATTGAGGAAATTGGTACATAAATATTGAGGAAATTAGTACATAAATATTGAGGAAATTAGTACATAAATATTGAGGAAATTAGTACATAAATATTGAGGAAATTAGTACATAAATATTGAGGAAATTAGTACATAAATATTGAGGAAATTAGTACATAAATATACAAAAATGCTAGGATACTGTGTCAAATATTTATGGTTATAATATTTTTACGAAATTTAAGTTATGAAAAAAAACGTATGAACTTACCAATTTATCTTCCTCCCACAAGGTAAGATGTGACACAAGGTCGGGAAAGTGGGAAAGAACCAGCGCTCGAGAATTTGAGCACTCTGGGTTATTTTTAAATTGTCTGGGCAGCCCCGTCGGCATTCCCCAGTAGAGGCGCCTCAGGCAGTAAGCAATAAACTTACTCCTCCCCTGCGCAGGACGGACAACCGATAGACCGACGTAAATCCAGACCCAAAGGCCCGGACAATACCGGTTTATTGGATGGGGTAAAAAAGTATGAACTTAATTTTGTTCCGCTAAACGTTTGTTTCCATTAATTAACTACATAAATTAATTAACTACATAAATTAATTAACTACATAAATTAATTAACTACATAAATTAATTAACTACATAAATTAATTAACTACATAAATTAATTAACTGCATAAATTAATTAACTACATATCTCCGAAACTGTTAGAATTAATAGTTCATTTCGCGACACTTTAATTTTGAGGTAGGATTACATCTGTACTGAGTTTATTGGTTTTCATTAGTGTCTTAGAAGCATTGTCCAGAATTTTGTACAGGTTGTCCGGAAGAGATGCTGTATGCTTATTATAGAATTAAACTAACACTTACCGGCATAAGGGCCTCAACTGGCATCCATCTCATGGAGGAGTGCTTGTTCGAATGAATGAACATTTATACATTAAAATGGCCACTTGTGAATCTCAGCCAATCAGAACACAGAGAATGGACTTTCCCTTCTGAGCATAATGGAACATTCTAGCCTTGTTATAAACAGGCATTATCTTGCTGCTCAACAGTCTGACTTATCTTGCTGCTCAACTGGTCGTACAGTTGAGCCTTAAGCATCGACTCTATACTGATGATTTAGTACTTGCCTGTGAAACACTGGGAGACCAACTTAAGTTAAAGAGGTGGAGGAATGCTATCCAAAGTAAATGTCTGAGAGTGAATGTTACTAAAGTACTGATTAGTTGTTGTAGTATTGGAAAGCTCCCCAAAAGAGAAAAGTTTCTCTGCCCAGTTTGTGGAAGGAGAGTCGGATGTAATTCAATTTTTGCAGTACTTGTTTGCATTGAGTACACAAGAAGTGCAGTATTTACTGTTAGATTGTGAAAGGATAACCAGAAATGCAAGACAATGGATGAGAACTCAGATGTGCAGAGAGTATATATGGATGCTGAAGCTATTGAGGTTGTCCAGAAGATTCGTTACCTTGGTGATACCATTGGAGCACAGGGTGGAGCAGGTGTTAGTTTTATTGAAAGAGTTAGGGGTGAATAAAGTAAGTTCAGGGAACTTCTGCCATTACTAACCAGCAGAGCGTTACCACTGCTGACCAAGGGATGAGGCTATCAGGTATATGTATACAGTGTGATGATGTATCAGAGTAAAACTTGCATGGATAGAAATGATATGAGAATAATATGATGAATGCGTAATGTAAGTGTTAAGAACTGGCTTAGATCTGATGACATGAGAGGAAGATTAAATCTGAACAGTGTAGGAAGATCTGTGCAAAACGGGAGACTTTGATGGCCATGTTTAAAGACTAGATGAGAATTCTTGGGTTAGTTGAAGCAGAACAGATGAGTGAGAAAATTCAGTTCACAGGGGAAGACCAGGGAAAACATATGCAGAAAGTCTGAAAATGGACTTGAGAGAAAGAGGGATAAATAAAGACCTTATTTCTTCAAAGACATCAGATAGTAAATGCTTTGGATATGTTTAACCCAAGTTTTAGTTCTGTGTCCATCATAGAAAGTACTTTTGCATATTACTATATATATATAATATATATACTTGTGCATATATATATGTATTTCACAATACAGCTCTATATTTTTATTGAGCACTCTTTTATAAACCCGGTTTGATTCCCTTTGGATTTCTACCCTATGGATTTTTACCCTACCTGGATTACTATATATATATATATATATATATATATATATATATACAGGCTTCGTTAAAGACTATGGAGCTCTCTCTTTTTGCAATCTATCTCGTTAATCTCTCGACGTGGCGAGCGAGTTTTCGGTTCTCAGGTGTTAATTGGTATAGTGTTGTACCAAGCGTTGTATCAGCGGGCATCCCTCGAGCGTTTTCGATCTCTCGATCGTCATCAGGGGGTTATGCCTTATCGTTAGTATCAGCCTTTTTATAGTTTTTATTTATTCGTCCATATACTTATATATATATATATGAATGAATATCCTTATTTATTTATCATTCATTCATTGATTTATTTATGAATTTTCTTTAATTATTAAATACAGCTAGTGTGTTAGTATCGGTATTAAATGCTATTTTATTGATAGTGGGTTGTAGTTTTTTGATGTGTAGGGCTTCGAAGATTTTGTGTCGGTTCGTGCAATTATTTTTATGTATAATTTTGTTAATATTTTAGTTCTGTTGATTTTATAGTTTTTTGTGTGAGTTGATGTATCGCTGAATGGCACTGGTATCAGTTAGGTGGTATGTAAGACGTCGGGAGAGGGTTGTAGTCGTGTAGCCAATATAAACATATTTGTATGTTTATACATGTATATATATATTACACGTGTGTGTGTATATGTTAATACATGTATGCATATATATATATATATATATATATATATATATATATATATTAGTACTTCATGTATACACATAAAATATTATAAGGAGATATAATTTTTTATGTGTCAGTTTTCAGTATTTACTTCAACAGTGCTCGATACGTAGGTAGAGCTAGGTAGTAAGCAATGAAAATATATATGGCAATCAAGCTACACAGAGGCTCCCGTGTTTCATCCCCGGGGGGAATCGTCAGGCTAAATGCATGGAGTTATTTTTGTCAGGTGTTTTTATATACATGGCTTGCTAGTTAACCAATCAGATTCTTTTTATATATATATATATATATGCACATGCATATATATATATATATATATATATATATATATATATATATATATATATATATATAATGCACATATATATATATATTCATTAATGGTTGGACGATTAATCGTGAATCGGAAAAATCGGAACTTTTGGGGGAATTGTATCGGAATCAGAAAAATTTAAACCTAATTTCAGATTCCAAAAAACGATTCTTTTTTTTTAATTTTAATTTAATCATTATATTATTAGTACCAGCAATAGAGAATTAATATTTATTGTTTTACGGGTGGTTTTAAAATAAAAAAATCTATACGTCATAATAACATCCAAAATACGATGTAAATTTAGTTTATTTGTGTAAAAAAAAAAAAATCTGGGCTTTTGTCCGGTTGGCTTTTGCCCAGTCCTTCAGCATTGTCACACCTGTCAAGAGGTGACCAAAACGTGTGAAAAAAACTTTGACAAACCTAAACTCGATAAAAATTTGTCTGTTGTTGGCTTTATTTATTCTTTGTAATTTTGTTCTATATAGAGAAATCTAAAATAAAATTATGATATAATTCTTTGTTAATTATATTGTTCGTATTATTTAAGTTCGTAAAACAAAACTAGAAAAACGTGTTTGCTTTTGTTTACAATGTTTGGTTAACTAAACGTATTTTTTTACTTTCTTTTCAGCCAAATATCTGTAAATTTTAGTATTATAATCTTACTTCTTCCCTTTGTAAATTAATTTCATTATTTTGAAAAAGAAATGTTTGCTTCTTTAAAATGAAAATAAACATTCATTAATTAATTGCTTTTTTTTAGTCGAGAAAAATTTTTTTTCCGTAAGATGGCTGAAAAATATCAATAAATTTATTATTGATAAACAATTTATTCAGTGTCAGATATCCAATCAATGTCTTAAAAGTTAATACAAAAATATGTGGCCTCTCCGCCCCCCCCCCCCCAAATCTTCAGGATTAAGAAAAAAGAATATCGTGTAGGTCAAATTCTTTGGGGTAGAATTTTTTTTGATAAAATTCTTTGGAGGCAGATTCGTCAGAAAAACCCTTATAATAGGATTTTATGAATTTATAACGATCTTATAAGATCGTTATCAATTCATAAAATCCTATCACACGAAAATAAATTTATTTATCTACAAATTCTTTGGGGTAGAATTTTTTTGGATAAAATTCTTCGGAGGCAGATTCGTCAGAAAAACCCTTATAAGATCGTTATAAATTCATAAAATCCTATTATAATAGGATTTTATGAATTTATAACGATCTTATAAGATCGTTATAAATTCATAAAATCCTATCACACAAAAATAAATTTATTTATCTACAAGTTTCCAAATGTGTATGTTTTTTTTATAACTTATCAGTGAAATACAAAAAATTGAACATATCCGTTTTTTTATAGATTTTGTTCCGGTGCAAAATTACATAAAAAAAAACTGACGTAAACAAATTGTTAGTTGATATTTTTAACATGACTTTGGTATATTTAAATTTTAACCGCATTTGTTTTTTTAGGAAAACGGTTGCGATAAGAGAAGCTCCAAATATCGGAAAATTTCTATACAAATAAATATAAATCGACGCAATTTAATGATCTCTTTCGATAGGAGGTCTATAGTTGCACTTGTGATTACTTTTATGCTGTGGCTGTTCTTTCGAGCGCTTTTGTTATTTGTATAGGAATAGGAAATTTAGAACAGAATCGGTAATTGTATAGGAATCGCCGAAAAATATTTGAATCGTCACATACATGCACATATACGTATGAACATTAATGAATGTGTATATATATATGTAAAGATAAATGAAAGAAGAGAGATAAATATGTACGAATGACAAATCTATTTCAACTTCGATTGTTCAATGCAAGGTGTACTCGGTAAAAACATGTTAATTTTTCTTTCCTTAAGCCAAGGCTTTTCAAAGATTAAAATCTTATCAGAGGAATTACATAGATAGATGGCAGTGGAAAAGCCAAAATTCAAAATTTGAAAAAATATAAAGTAATGGAGAGTAAAGAGTGTGTGTAAAAATATGGAGTCTCTCCAGTTGGTGAATGTCCTTTCACTGAACACCTTATTAACGGAGATTTAAAGATAGGAAAAAGGGGTTTCGTGAAGGCAGCTTTGAAAATGTTCAAAAATGAAGTAAATCCAATAGAAAGATGTTTAGTTCAATCATAAATGGAATGCACTTATTCGGATGCAATTTTGAGAATTAGGGACATTTTAAAATACTTTATTATATATATATATATATATATATATATATATGTACATATGTTCCTACATGTGTGTGCATATATATATATATATATATATATATATATATATATATATATATACTCATAAATATATATACTTACATTTGAGTATGTGTGTGTGTGATGCCTGCACACAGTTATGAGGAGAGAAGACTATCTTCCTAATCTTCCTTTCTCATTTTCAATGAAGAATTCTTTTAGATGTGCAAACAGCGAAATGCTTTCACCAATTCCAAGATAACAAAGGCATTTGTTCTGCCATTTCTAACAAATGATAAGAATCTGAAATCAGTTTTGAAATAAATTTGCCAAGAGGACATTTTTCTGTGTTTCACATCCAATTCAAACATGAAAGATCTTGTTTTACCTGAACGAAAACAAATACAAAAAAACCCAACAACACAAATTCCCGAATACGTGTAAAAGACGCGAAAGCACAAGTCGAAAAATATATATTTGATAAGTGATGTGAAAGAAGGTGCTATATTTTATTTTTAATTTCTTTTTGTTTCTGCGAGATATTCATCCCGAGGGTAGACATAGACAAATAATTCATAATTGATAAATGGAAGCTACACTTTTTGTCTTCATTTCATGATAAATGGTTACATGTTTGGAAAATAAGTGATTCCTCAGATTGTTTCCTACGCAAAGGCTTCCAAGTTTCGAAAACCTGCAAGAAGGTGGAAAACATTGGATCAGAATATATTTAATGATTAATTGGAATAGTCACCTTGACATTAGAAGTTATCCTATGGATTTTTTCCAATTCATAGGGTCCCTTAAAATTAGAATGTCATTTGTAAATTTTGTTTTATTCATAACTAGCAGTCCCAACACGACGCTGCCCGGGACTATTAATACGTGAAAAAATGAGTAAAAGATTATCATTAATTTTAACCCTATATATATATATATATATATATATATATATATATATATAATTATTTCATATATTATAAGGCGATATAATATATTGTGTATATCTTTTCAGTATTTACTTCAACAGTGCTCAATATGCGAGTAGAGCTTAGTAGTAAAGTATGAAAATATATTTATGGCAATTAAGTTACAGAGGTGTCCGCGTTTCATCCCCACAGAATAGTCAGACAGACGGGAATGAAACGCAGACGCCTCTGTGTAGCTTAATTGCCATAAATTTATTTTCATTCTTTATATTATATATATATATATATATATATTTAAATTATTACAGCATCAGTTAGTAATTAAATTATTAACTGAACCAAATTGTTACAAAACTAAAAGTAATTGTTTAGGTAATGTTTCTATTTATATTTATGTCTCTATTTATATTTCTATCTATATTTATGTATCTATTTATATTTATGTATCTATTCATAGTTATGTATCTATTCATAGTTATGTATCTATTCATAGTTATGTATCTATTCATAGTTATGTATCTATTCATAGTTATGTATCTATTCATAGTTATGTATCTATTCATATTTATGTATCTATTCATATTTATTTATCTATTTATATTTATTTATCTATTTATATTTATGTATCTATTCATATTTATGTATCTATTATGTATCTATTTTTATGTTTCTATTTATAAAACTATTCGGTGTAAACAACTTCCAAAACTTTTAATCTTTTAATACATGAGTGTTTTCTAAGAATTTGGAAGACATTTTAAATGACTATTCGACGGATTTGATGCTTTAATTACTTTCAAATGGTCAAGGTTTAAAAAATCATTAGAATGGCTGAGTTGTTTTCTTTTAAATAGGATCTTGAAAATTAAATTTAATTATAATAATAGTGTTTAATCAATAAATTCAACTAAATTGTTATAAAAACTACGACTAATGTTATTAAAGTAATGTTGCTGTTAATATCTATTTATAAAATCTTTGGATACAAATAGCAAAGATTAAAATTCTTAGCTTCTAAAATGTTTAAAGCCAGAAATGACTTTCTCTATAACGGTTAAAATGCTTAAAATTCCTTTTAAATTTCGAAGAATAACGCAGTAACTCGTATTTTTCAACTATAAAAAAATTAAATGAATGATTTATTTACGAATAAACCAAAATGCATTATGGTGGATTTAACTTTATAATTAAAAAAAAAAAGGATTAATTAAAATTTGTATATAATTTCGATTATTCAAACTACTGTTCTCATCTTGAGTATTATCATCACAACGTTTCGGTCGCTGTAACCTCCCTCCTTCTTCAGGTGTATCTTTTCGAACGCGGGAATATTTCTGTCGAACTCGGGAAAATGAGAACAGTAGTCCGAATAATCGAAATTTTACAAATTATCAATCCTCATCTCAAAAGTTCAGAAACATAAAAAAAATTCGTTTTATTTATTTAAATCAAACATGCAATAGCATAAAATATTCGATAAATAATAAATACTAAAAAAAAATAATAATTCAATGTTTAATTATCAAAGTTAGGTTAATGCGAAAAACACACACACACCGACACACGAGAAGTGGTCACACAATTTTATTAATATAGAGATTATTACATCGGATGGATTGAATTCTGTTTCCGTTTCACTAATCATAAAACCATATTGATAGGAGGCCAGCCTAATTATTCTTCCGTGACCATGCATTTTAAATTTAGCAGACCATAAAATTAATAATACAAAATGCTTTCTTTTTAAGTTCACTTCAACAGAAACATGAATAAAAACAAAACAGATATGAAATGAATATTTAATTTAGAAACGCGGATTCCTGGATTTTACATAAATTTACGTCATCTCACCTAATATTATTTTCAGTAAATATATTTTGAAAGTTTTTATTTAAACTTTGGCCAGCAAAAATTTAGAACAAAATGTGATATGGTTTTTATCAACATATCTATCTATCCATCTATTTGTTTATCTATAGATTTATACGTTTCATCCTTTCGAGAATCGTCAATGTAGAGATAATTATTTATACCGGTCGCAGGATTCGAAACCCTGGAACACGAGTCATGTTATAACCCAAAATCCGATGCCTTAACCCACTCGGCCACTATGAACAACCTGATAAATCAGCGAGAGTTTAAACCTGTTATAGGCAGCCGTCGTCAACAGTGTTCAGCTACTGAAGGAACATGCGTTAAAGCTACGATGACGGCTGTGTTAGTACTACTCACTACAGTGCCCAGCCTAGCTTAGGGGCGACAATATATATATATATATATAGGCATAGCTCATTAGGTAAAACTAATTTGAGCTTCCGGCATTTGCAATGTTTACATTGAGATATTACTTACAGTGTCGATGATAGCGCAGGGGTAGCAGCGCCGACTATCAGCTCGACGGTTGAGTTTCAATCCCGGCTTGAGGTACTAACTGGTCTAGTCGCACTGAAGAGCTGTGATACAGCGAAACCGTCTGTATGTGGATGACATATATATATATATATATATATATATATATATATATATATATATATATCTGTACTTTTCTCCCTTCACATGGGTAAAAAGCGTGCTGACAAAACCATTTCAAGCATTTAAGGGAAAGGAGAATGCAAATAGCAAGTAAGACAACACCCGCTGTATGAAAGGAATTCGACAAGAAATCCTTCACTTTACTTCCATAATGAGACGTTTTCTCTTTTCTTTTCTTCTTGCCATTAAAAATATATTTCTTTTAAGTTTGGCCAGCAAAAATTTCGAACACAATGCGATATCATTTTATTAACACCTACTCACTCATCAAAAGCTATTCTAGCAGTTTATTGTGTTATATTTAGTTTCTATCAGTGTGTCATCATTTCTCATATTACATATTAGTTAAGTAATACAACATAATCATGTTGCGACGCAGTGAGAACAAACACAAAGCATGCAGACTGCAAAAGGAGGCAAATTGCGCTAACTGCAAAGAAAATCACCCCGCAAACTCCAGAGAATGTGAAGTCTGGAAAACAGAAAAATATATGTCTAGGTTGAAATATACTAATAAACATCCCTTTCCCAGAAGCAATGAAAATAATTGAAACAAAAAATATGCTTAAATAACTAAAAGAAACATACCAAATACAAACGAACAAAGACACCAAATACAAACGAACAAAGACACCAAATACAAACGAACAAAGACACCAAATACAAACGAACAAAGACACCAAATATACAAGCAAACTGAAAATTACACAACTTATAAACGAGATGAGAACACTAATACAAAAAATGAAAGCTATCATTAAAACAATCATGGAAAACAAACAAGTTCCCAAAGAAAACTCAAATACCAAACAAACAACAAACCAAAAAACACTAACAAAACCAAACAAGGAGAACTCGAAGCCCTCCCCTCATGAAATGGCCTCAACGGCTAGGACACCACAAAAATCTTCTAGTAAGGAAACCGGAAAAGAAACCTCAACCAAGGGGCAGTGTTACAGAAAATCAAGATTAACCTCAAGATCAAAAAATACCATAATGAAAAACAGATTTGAGACCCTGGAAAATATGGAAACAGAGGAAGAGATCTTCTATATAAATAACATTCAAACAAAAACGAAATCTGACTCTAAAACAACACCCACAAAAAATTCTAAATCCAGTATTAACAAAATAACATCAGACAAGAGAAATACAAATTAACTTGAATAGGAAAGGCAATTACCTTTTCACCAAAATGACAATTTGAAAAATTCTCTTCAAAAGAATGACCCAAATAATACCTTTCCTCCCACTCCCCAAAAAGCATACAGAAATTTGAAAATCAAACAAAATGATTATACATTAAGAGTAGTTAAATCCTACATTCTGAAAACACAAAATAACAACTCTCCAAAGAAAGATTACAAAAACTGCCACAAGGGGGGGGGGGGGAGTTTGACCTGAGATGACCTTATAATGGTTGAAAGGCCGTTAAACACCAACCAACAAACAAACAAACAAACAATCCATCATCTTTAGGGATGATGAATAATAGATGAAGAAACCACATTTTCCTTATGTTCTAATTCCGGAGAAGTTATCGTACATAGCTACTAACGACCATTTGTTCTTTCATTCAGCACATTGACAAATCTGCTATCGTTAAAAACGTTGACAAATCTGCGATCGTTAAAAACGTTGACAAATCTGCTATCGTTAAAAACGTTGACAAATCTGCTATCGTTAAAAACGTTGACAAATCTGCTATCGTTAAAACCGTTTACAAATCTGCTATCGTTAAAACCGTTATCGTTAAAAACGTTGACAAATCTGCGATCGTTAAAAACGTTGACAAATCTGCGATCGTTAAAAACGTTGACAAATCTGCGATCGTTAAAAACGTTGACAAATCTGCGATCGTTAAAAACGCTGACAAATCTGCGATCGTTAAAAACGCTGACAAATCTGCGATCGTTAAAAACGTTGACAAATCTGCGATCGTTAAAAACGTTGACAAATCTGCTACAGTTAAAAAAAAAAAAAAAAAAAAAAATTAAAAAAGGAAAAAAAAATTAAAAATGTTTAATCCCGGGCAATTCTGGATATGTACAGTTAGTTTAGAATACAATCAGAACAAAAGGGGCCAAAAATTGATGTTACATTCAATGTCACTAACGCAAAATTCTTTTCCTTTAACAATTTTAAGAAACCATTCCAAAGTTTACTTCCCGAGAATACCAACGTTCACACTCTTCGGCCTACCATTCACAGGTCACATGAATTGGAATAAATACATAGGAGATACTGCCAAATCTGCTGCAAAGAAGATGGGATCCCTCTACCAGGCTAAAATACTTCTCACACCTGTCGGTATCCTATATCTCTATGAAACCACCATTCGCTTATGCATGGAGTATTGTTGCCGCATCTTGGCTGGTGCACCAACCACTTGTCTCTCCCTCTTCAACAAGGTGCAAAAAAGAGTCTTTAACTTAACAGGTTCTGCATTGTCTACCAAGCTCCAGCCCTGTCGCATAGACACAATGGTGTGTTCTCCAACAAATTTTCTGCACTTGTACCGCCTCAACATAAATATCCCGAACAACGCGACTAGCAGCAAAATCCCACCCCTTTATTGTAGAGGTCTCCAGATGTCGGAAAACTTTCTACTCTCATAGCTTCTTTTCCTCAGACCGCTTGACTTTGGAATTCTCTCTCTGCTCTGTTTCCCCTAACTGTATTAACACGCAAATATTTAAATGTAATGTGAACAAACATCTTGCTGCACAACTCCCCACTTAGGATGCACCCTATAAATCTGCCCCCTTATGTCTCAGTGGCAATATAACTTGTTTGAGGTGACTATAAGTAATAAAAATACAAATATTTATTTCAATCTATCTTTAGTGATGAAAATGCTATTTCAATCCATCTTTAGTGACGAAAATGCTATTTCAATCCATCTTTAGTGACGAAAATGCTATTTCAATCCATCTTTAGTGACGAAAATGCTATTTCAATCCATCTTTAGTGACGAAAATGCTATTTCAATCCATCTTTAGTGACGAAAATGCTATTTCAATCCATCTTTAGTGACGAAAATGCTATTTCAATCCATCTTTAGTGACGAAAATGCTATTTCAATCCATCTTTAGTGACGAAAATGCTATTTCAATCCATCTTTAGTGACGAAAATGCTATTTCAATCCATCTTTAGTGATGAAAATGCTATTTCAATCCATCTTTAGTGATGAAAATGCTATTTCAATCCATCTTTAGTGATGAAAATGCTATTTCAATCCATCTTTAGTGATGAAAATGCTATTTCAATCCATCTTTAGTGATGAAAATGCTATTTCAATCCATCTTTAGTGATGAAAATGCTATTTCAATCCATCTTTAGTGATGAAAATGCTATTTCAATCCATCTTTAGTGATGAAAATGCTATTTCAATCCATCTTTAGTGATGAAAATGCTATTTCAATCCATCTTTAGTGATGAAAATGCTATTTCAATCCATCTTTAGTGATGAAAATGCTATTTCAATCCATCTTTAGTGATGAAAATGCTATTTCAATCCATCTTTAGTGATGAAAATGCTATTTCAATCCATCTTTAGTGATGAAAATGCTATTTCAATCCATCTTTAGTGATGAAAATGCTATTTCAATCCATCTTTAGTGATGAAAATGCTATTTCAAACTTCAGTATGACAGACCTGATGGGTGGACAGAGCCGCTTATCAAGATGCTTAGACCTCTCTTAAAACAATCCGATATTTTTATTTTTTGTTTGATTTGTTCTTGCTAAGCACCCCCCCCACCACCACCACCACACCTCAGATTCATTCCGACTGAAGCTTAGAATGTCCCCTATTTCTGTAGCATGTGGAATAAATATTTCTTTTTCTATCATTTCTCGTACAAAGCACATAATTGACATGTAGCTTCGGGATATCTCAATGTGCTTTTACTTGAATATCTTAATTGACTTATCTTATCGGGGAGGTAGTTGTGGTGAAGTGGTTAATGACATAAACTGACAATTTGTGTGTATCGAGTTCGAATCCAGTCAGCTGCCTACTGTATGTTTACAACCTTCGAGTAAATACCTGATTCTAGAATAAAAATGGGGAAACCAATAACAACAAGAGAATCGAGCTGGTCAGAAATGTCGTACCATACTGATTCATACGAATTTAGTTTACGGATTAAATTTTTTATAGAACAAAGACCAAACCAATTACAGAACGGTCAGCACACTTACATTCCAAGCACAGATGAGGGGAGAGGTTTTATTCACTTTTAAAAATAAAAACAACATTGATATAACGTTTACTGGATGGAATGGCATTTTCGCTACCACAATGTGGACAGTCAGCAACAGGAGCTTCGCCCTCTTCTTGCAAAAAATCATTGTCATCATAATCATTATCGTCACAGCAACTGCAGCAGCTCGTTTCTGACCAACAAACTAATCATAACTCGAACCGAACAAACCTTCATCATCATCATCATCAACTTATGCAGCTTGTTCTCCGGTCAGCAAAAGTTCAACAGCCGCTATGCCCAAAGCAACAGTTCCCAGCAAAAAGACAAAAGGGCCTTTCAGCCTGGATAACCATCAATAACAGCCTATGGTAATAATCCATCATTTTTCTTGTCGACTCACTGAATCATGAACTCTTTTCCTAATGGTCACATATTTATTTCTTCAAAATAAATACCACCTTTTTATTTTCCAATATAAACAAGTTTTTCCTTCTTTGACATTGCCGTATTTATGTTTGGTCTTACAACTAAGAAAGGAGGCACAATCACCAGCATCGGCCCCTGCAGCAATAGTACATTTCCACTTTTTCTCAGGAAAAGTGCTTTTCCACCATCCTCAGTAATAGTAACTTTCTGACCACCCTCAGTAATAGTTAGAGTGGTGGATAGGTACTATTTGTGAGAATGGTGGATAGGTACTATTTGTGAGAATGGTGGAAAAGTACTAAGAGTACTTTTCACAACAGGATGGTTCTGAGAATTCTAGACAATCCTACAGAAGAACTAGCAATGCCTGCAAGAGAGCAATCTCTGAAGCTAAGTCTAGCTATTCTCAAAGGATTTGTGACTCTCTTTCATCTCCAAGGATTGTTGGATAATCTACAATAGCGTTATTAATAGCGTCAAGTCTGCTACTCCTACTCTTTTTAATGGTCTTCAGGTTATTTCATCTATTAAGGATAAAGCTGATCTCTTTGCTCGTCTTTTTGCTGACAATTCTTCTCTTGATCATTCTGGTGCTGTTCTTTCTGATTTTCCTTTGAAAACTGATCAGTCTCTTGATTCTGTTATTATCACTCCAAATATGGTTGCTAGGGTTATTTCTGATCTTGATTAGTCTAAGGCTTCCGGTCCTGATTCAATTCCTGTTTTTGTTCTCAATCGTTGTGCTCCTGAACTTTCTTCTATCCTCTCAAAATTATTCAATCTCTGTTTGTCTAAGTTCTGTTTCCCTTCTTGGAGGAAGGAGTCCTCTGTTGTCCCTATCTTTAAAAATGCTGGTGATCGGTCTAACCAAACGATATTAATTGGGTCAGTTTCCTTTCCGTTGTTAGCAAGGTTTTCGAAAGATTGGTTAACGGCAAGCTTGTTCATTTTCTGAAAAGTCTGGGCTTCTTTAGTGATGTTCAGTATGGCTTTCGTAGTTTTCATTCAACTGCGTATCTTTAAACTGTTGTAACTGAGTTGGTCTGTCGGTTTATGGATAATTCAGAAGAGTGAAGAGACGTTGCGTTTGACATTTCGAAGGTGTTTGACAGAGTGTAGAATTCTGGTCTCCTACACAAACTTCAGGGTTATGGTATTGGTGGTGAGGTTTTTGACATTATTAGGTCTTTTCTTTCTGATTGAAGCATTTGAGTAACTTTGGACGGAGTTTCTTCATTCTCTTTTCCTATCATTGCTGGTGTTTCTCAGGGCACTATTCTAGGCCCAATACTGTTTCTTCTCTATTATCTGAACATTATCTTCTGGAAGATTATTTATATAAACATCTATGCTGATGATACTTCTCTCTATTCTGGTGTTACTTCTCGCCATCTCGCTCGGATCAGTCAAAATATGCAGCTGATCTAGAAGTTAACCTCGGTTCAGTTGTGGAGTGGGGTACAATATGACTTATTTCATTCAATCCAGTTAAAACTCAGCTCGTGTCTTTCAATCTTAGGCGTGTCCCTTTTCTTCCTGAGATGGACGGTTCTGCTCAAGGAGAAATCGACTCTGAAACTTCTTGGTTTTTCTCTCTCATCAAATCTTTCATGGAGTTCATACATTTGATCCATTGCTCTTTCTGCAACTCGTAAAATCGGTTCTCTCTATCGCTCCAAACACTTTCTCACACCTAAGGCTATTCTCTACAAATCTACAATCATGATTTGATGCTCCAATTTGTATTAAGAACAAGAGAAGAGCATTCAAGTTGAAACCATTGAAATTTGTTATGCAAGAGGTAAAAGGAGCAGGAAGAATGAATCTACCGACGAAAAAAAAAAGCCCCAAAAGAAGATTGGGATTGTGATATTCTACTGTTTACCTTTTTGGCATTACATGAGGCGGTTGTTCTGTTACATAACAATGGCCGTGTTTGAATTGAAAAGTTTAAGTGACTCCAGAAAGGTCAGAGGTGATCCCAGACGGAACTCTATGGAACCACGTGACTTCCACTTCTAGATTTCTGATCTCTTTGGCTGGCGAAATTTCAAGCAGGAAAGATGTGTTTTGAGTTTTGTCCCCAATAGTGAACAGTCACACACAATGTAACTAAATGTAGCAAGAGCTATCTGTGTCTGTCGATCTGTCTCTTGTAAAATATATTTACAAAAAATATATGCAAATCCACAATTAGACCATGTATGGAGTACTGTTATCATATTTGGGCTGGTGAATCTGTCCCATTTGAGGGTTCTTTGATAAGGTGCAGAAACGTGTCTGTAATTTGATTGTCCCTATCCTTTCTTCTTCTCTACACTCTCTCTCACAGACGTGATGTTACTAGTCTCATGCTATAATAGTATTCATAGAAAAGACTGTGTACTTTAGAATTGTGATCTATTCCCTGCTGCTTTTGTTCCAGCTTTTTTGACTCATTGGTCTAGTGATCTCCAGCAATTTGTTGTTTTGATACCTCATTGTAATACAGCTTCCTATTCCAGTAGCTTCTTTCCAAGAACTTTAGGCTTGTGGAACTCTCTTCCTGCTGACTGTTTTCTTCTTATAATATAGGTCTTTTCAAGACTAAGGTCAATAGGCATTTCCTGTCTTTGCGATAAACATATTTGTTCTTGTTAGCTCCTTACATCAAGTGGTTTCATGCCTTGTCTGGAGCGATTTCCATTAAACAAAACATAAAAAATAACAATTCTCACTGAGAGTCCCTTTCAACTATTCTAAAAAGTACTATTCTGACCATTCTCACAAAAAGTACTATTCTGACCACAAAAAGTACTATTCTGACCATTCTCACAAAAGGTACTATTCTGACCATTCTCACAAAAGGTACTATTCTGACCATTCTCACAAAAAGTACTATTCTGACCATTCTCACAAAAAGTACTATTCTGACCATTCTCACAAAAGGTACTATTCTGACCATTCTCACAAAAAGTACTATTCTGACCATTCTCACAAAAAGTACTATTCTGACCATTCTCACAAAAAGTACTATTCTGACCATTCTCACAAAAGGTACTATTCTGACCATTCTCACAAAAGGTACTATTCTGACCATTCTCACAAAAAGTACTATTCTGACCATTCTCACAAAAAGTACTATTCTGACCATTCTCACAAAAGGTACTATTCTGACCATTCTCACAAAAGGTACTATTCTGACCATTCTCAC
Source organism: Sepiola atlantica (assembly GCA_963556195.1). Lineage (NCBI taxonomy): Eukaryota > Metazoa > Mollusca > Cephalopoda > Sepiida > Sepiolidae > Sepiola > Sepiola atlantica. The sequence continues at coordinate 8,577,284 of OY744524.1, forward strand.
AAAAGGTACTATTCTGACCATTCTCACAAAAGGTACTATTCTGACCATTCTCACAAAAGGTACTATTCTGACCATTCTCACAAAAGGTACTATTCTGACCATTCTCACAAAAGGTACTATTCTGACCATTCTCACAAAAAGTACTATTCTGACCATTCTCACAAAAAGTAACCTGCAACAAAATCAATACATTTCCTACAACATTCGTATTTCCCTTTTTTTTTAAAAATAATCTATGCTAAAATATAAACAAATATATTTCGAAGATTTATTACCTAATTATAAAAATAGCCATTAAATGTTTTATAATATTTTCGTTTAAACTTTTCTCTAATAGTATAAAGGTTAATAAAATTTAATTTTATTAAAATATGGGCAACTTTTGCCACTGTATTTCCTTGGATATGGCCGTTTGGTAGTAATAGCACTCTACCGAACTTGAAACACGCTCATTCATTTCAACCCTCCGGGGTTCATACCAAAATCAGACTGGTAGAGTCTAGGCCATTTTTAGGGATGGCTTGTTCTCTATTTTTCTGAGGTATGGTCCTATGCATTGCTAGGAAGTTCACCCTCTCGCCCGTTGAGAAGAGATTAATTTATTGCTTATCGCCTGAGGCGCACCTACAGGAGAATGCAGAAAGGGATGCCTAGGCAAATTTTGTTCGGGCCAGAGTGCTCTTCTTCTAGGGCGCTGGCTTTTCAGATCCCACTTTCTTGACCTTGTGTCTAATCTTCTGCTGTGGAAGGGACCATTTTGTGTTTTGTGGTTTTCTTCCGGTATTCAGCAGTTTTTCACAACATGAATAACAACAAACCTATCAATCGATCAGAGTTTCTTTTATTTACCAAATAATATAACTTCTATAAGGGCTACTCTTCATACCCCCCCTATCGTATCTACTTCCCTTCCAACCCCCTGCTTATTTAAGTACTTACCTGTTTCATGGCGGTACTTAGAAATTAGCATGGTAGGTGGGGATAAATCTATTTCGAGTCATCAAACTATTGTTGGTGTCATGACCTTTGTGCAGGTGAGCTTGACCTCTTAGCAAATGGTTTGCTTTGACATACCTGTGTCATCCGGGCACCTGCGGTGGCCTAAGTGCTAAGTGATCATTTTCCAGTCAGGAGATTTACAAAACTCCCTACAACGTTGTTAACATACTTATTTAAATGTCCTTTTGTTTTTTTGTTGTTTTTTTGTTTGTCTTTTTTCTATCTGTTGATTGGTAATGAAAAACAACTCTAGTGTGTTGTCTACCTACCAATTAATGGTCAGTTTCCTGGACATTATAAAGCTGACCTTTTGACCAGTAATAGCATATTTTAATCTTGGGGAGGAAACGAAATTGGTACGAGTAACGAAATATGCAGGTTTTGTTTTTTGTTTTTTGTTTTTGTTATTGAATGCAAAAAGATTTTTTTTTTGTTTTTGTCAGACAGAAATATCAGATTCATGTTTTTGATTCCTGCCTTTTAAAAAATTTATTAGACTGATTAAATAACACTTTACAAACGGGTTCAATAATGTGTTAAAAATTCTGGTACTTATGCAGATTAGGACCCAAGCTAAAATTGACTTGGCGTCGGTTAGGTTTAGGGTTAGGGTTAACTTGGGTTAGAGTTAGGGTTAGAGTTAGAGTTAGAGTTAACTTGGGTTAGGGTTGGGGTTAACTTGGGTTAGGGTTGGGGTTAACTTGGGTCCTAATCTGCATAAGTACCAAGATATCATTTAAGGAATAAAGAGAATTATTTCCTGCCTTGATAGAGTATAAAATTGGCTACAAAATCTAGTGGGGAAAAATCTCTTCTCTTCTGTGAGAAAAGGGTTTCAAGGAAGAGAAGTTGCTAGTCTCTCGCTTCTCTCTCGTTATTTCCATGAAAGGTGCTCGACTGAGCTCCAATCTTTGGTTCCTCCTTGTAAAACATTCAAAGCAAGAACTCGTCTTTCTACCACAACGGAAAGTTTCTCCCAAGTGACTAGCGTCAGGCGGAATTTCCATGGACAAGATTCTTTTAAAGAGTTTCTCACTTGTGGAACACATTACCGCAGGACTGATTCCCTGTTGATTACAACCTGGTCGTCTTCAAATCCAAAATCAACAAATTCTTGTTATGAGGTAGTTTATAAGTAATCACAGTTCATGCATTTTTTGTTAATGGAAATCGCTCCAGACAAGGCATGAAGCCACTTGATGTAAGGAGCTAACAACAACGAAATATGATTATCGCAATGACAGGAAATGCCTATTGGCCTTAGTCTTGAAAAGACCAAGATTATAGGTAGGAGGAAAACAATCAGCAGGAAGAGAGTTCCACAAGCTTGCGGTTCTTGGAAAGAAGCTACTGGAATAGGAAGTTGTATTACAATGAGGTATCAAAATAGTGAATTGCTGGAGACCACTAGACCAACGAGTCAAATGAGCTGGAAAAAAAGAAGCGGGGAATAGATCACATTATTCTGAAGAACACATGCCATAGTCTTTTCTATAAATATTATTGAGACGAGCAGCATCACATCTGTGAGAGAGAGTGTAGAGAAGAAGGGTAAGGCCAATCAAATTACAGATACGTTTCTGCACCTTATCAAAGAACCCTCAAATGGGACAGATTCACCAGCCCAAATATGACAACAGTACTCCATACATAGTCTAATTGTGGATTTGCATATATTTTTTGTAGATATATTTTACAAGAGACAGATCGACAGACAGACAGATAGCTCTTGCTACATTTAGTTACATTGTGCGTGACTGTCCAGTATTGGGAACAAAACTCAAAACACATCTTTCCTGCTTGAAATTTCGCCAGCCAAAGAGATCAGAAATCTCCAAGTGGAAGTCACGTGGTTCCATAGAGTTTCGTCTGGGATCACCTCTGATCTTTCTGGAATCACTTAAGAACTGCCTCATGTTATGCCAGAAAGATAAACAGTAGAATATCACAACCCTAATCTTCTTTTGGGGCTTTTTTTTTTTTCGTCGGTAGATTCACTCTTCCTGCTCCTTTAACTTCTTGCATAACAATTTTCAATGGTTTTAACTTGAATGCTCTTCTCCTAAACTGGTTGTTCTTAATGCTGGGTCTATTTGATGCTTCAATTTTTATTATTTCAATAACCGTCATATTACCAATAAATCCAATAAAGTTTCTAATAATTGTATCGCTTTATATTTTATTACATTCCATTGCTTAATATTCTGAATATGGTGCAAATAAGCTCAAAACTGCCAAATGCTTAAAGTGTTCACTAATGGGCCAGGAGACCGGGGTTCAATCCTCGGTCAAGTCATGCCAAAAACTCTAGCAAGATGGAATCAAGTACCATTTTTAGACACTCAGCATTATAAGGGGAAGATCAAGGGTAAGTGGAGCAATTCAGGCAAAGAAGTGAGCGCTCTCCCTTATATCTTTGTAGTAGTCAATGAGAAGGGAGTCTTTGGGTCGCCCTCGACTATTGTATGAATAAAAAGCTGCTTTTTAAAAGTTATCAAGTGTTACAATTTTTATAGTTTTCTGGAATATTATTTGTGTCGTGCAATAAAACAAATCGAAATATTTTTAAAACATACAACAAAATAAATTTTGAATTGACAATTTCTTTAAAGGGACATAAACTGAATATTTGAGGTTGTTATTTCGGAAAAGGGAGTCTAAAGAAATTAAACCCTAACCCTATTTACTTGCTTCTCTCATGAGCGTAAAGTTAGACCTACAGTAAAGTCGGTTTTTAATGTGCAGAAAATCTAGCTTTCCATGAAGGGGCACTTTGGGTTAAGACAAAAATTTAAATTCTCTCAGTCTAGAAGGATTTCTTTTCCTCCTGACCGAACAGATACTACCTCTTGATCTTAGATATTTTACAACAGACATCCTTCAGGCTAACTTGAAATCTGTTTTTAATGGCCCACTTTAAGCGGGAGTTGCCGATGACGTTATCCGAATTGGATTTCCGTAGAGCAAAGTCAGCATTATCTAGCAAAGCTCTGTTAGCCAAGGAATGCCGGGGGGGGGGGAGGGGGGGAGTATAAGCCAACTTTTAAATACCAGCTTCATAGTCTGGTAAGTACTGACAAAACGGTGCAGGTATGTTTCAACCATCTTTTAATTATTTCCTCTGTCCTGATTTCATGAAATCAGCATAAAACCATTTCAAACTTAAAACATACTTTTAACGATTGTTCATTGGTTAAGATACACAAAGATACAGGAATGGGGACACATGTGTAAATGAACAAACATCGCTTTGGTCACATATGACATTGGTAAAACTCTTGTAAGTTTTTCATCTTAATTGCTTTCAACATAAAAGGCAAACATTTTTGGGCTGATCTTGTTGAAGATTACAGAATTATGCAATGCCCACAAAACGTGCTAATATTAATATGCGTAACTGCTACCACCTATATATTACCTACCTTCCATCTTGATATTATTTGGTCCCCCGATTTTATAAATCGGGGGACTTATGTTTTGAGGCCCGTCCGTCCGGATTTTTCTCCGCAACCATCCATTGAATTTCTCTGAAATTTTGCATTAAGTTGAACTTTTGTCAGGTTAGAAAGTGACATTCTCCGATTTTTGAAAAAAAAATCTGGTTAGCCCCCGAAATGGCAAAAAATGAAATTTTTTGCCATTGCCACTTTTTGCCCCATAACTTTTCATCCATCCATTCAATTTCTCAGGAACAATTGCCTCCACATTTTGGCTAAGTTTCAAATAGAAAATAAGTATTGCTGACCTCAGAAAAATCGCAGGGGGTCAAAGGGGGGTCAAAAATGCCCCAAATTGCCCAAATTTATTGCATTTTACACTCGCCACATCGAGTCACATACAAAGGGGAACCACGCACACGCGGTTTGTTTCTTTTATTGCTAATGAGTTACCACTTATCAAGGCCGAAAGCAACTTGAGGAATAGGGGGTTAATTAGATGGGTCGATTGTCATTTGTATTTAAACAAAAGTTATCATATTCAAACTTTAGAGGGCAGAGTTGCTTTTACTGAACACTAAGCCTTCCTTCTTGTGGTACGAGTGGTGGCAACGTCGTTGTAGCTATGGTTCCTGGCAAAGTCCCTCACGGTGGACACGTCTTACACCCACTGGTAGTAGAGCTGCAACCCTGCTAACAGTGCTCTGGTGAAATTCTGCATCTGTAACGAACAATATCAGATTCGGGACTGCAAATCTGTGAGGATAACAATGTGGCTTCTGTACGTGTGCAATCACCATTCATTTTCGTGTTCTGGATCAAATCTCCCCCGACTTCGTATGCAACTGATAAGCTTTGTTGTTCTGCGTCAGGGCTGAACCTGCAATCTTCCGGTTACAAATAGTTACGGCTAACAAGAGGGACTTCATGCAGACCAGACACTCTTGAGGCACGGTCTTCGTGAGCTCTATGCAGAAGGCTGACTTACTAAAGAAACAAAAAAAAGAGAATGCATAAGAACGAAGAGAGACTTGGAAGGTATGAAACATTCAACATACGGGAAATGGTGGAAAGTAATTCAAGGTGTTCTGGATCAAATCTCCCACGACTTCGTATGCAACTGATAAGCCTTGCTGTTCTGTGTCAGGGGTGAACCTGCAATCTTCACACAAAGTCTTCTTCTTCTTTCGTGTGAATCAGATGATTCTGGTGTTGGCATTAGTTTCCCCAATGTTTTTCTAGTTAGAAATCTTTCTGGAAAGACATCGGGGTACTTACGGAAAGGACCACGAGAAGGTTGCCAACATCCCTAAGTGAAAGTGATATACTGTGGAATCGACTGGATTCGAACTTGGAACCTCTAGGTCTTCAGTCTGTGTCGTTATCCACTTAACCACCGTCACCTCCCTTCACACAAGGTGATATACACGAGAGTAGGAAAGTATTATGTTATTATATTTATCGTAACGTAATAAAAAGCATATACTAAAGACTTAGATAGTAATTTTATCATTTTTTTTTTAAATATAACGTGGAATTTCCATGTGTCCTTTATTATTATAATAATAATAAGCAAAAGAAGAACCTTTTAAAGGAAGTTTCCTAAACTCCAAATAAAATAAATGTTAAAAATGCTGAATGGTCTTGCACATGCTAGAATTATGTTTGCATTTCGAACTTTTAATAATTATTTTTTTTTGTATTTTGAACATTGTTATTGTCACAAGATAAAAAGTAATATTTATTTTTGAATGAAATAAAAACAAAAATAGTTGGTCAATTCTGGAAGATGATTTATTGACTAAATAACTGGGTTTGTATTTTTTCGAATATTCTATTTATTTACCAATATATATGATTAACTACCAGAATATTTTTTATATTAAAGTTGGTCTCTTAATCTATCTCACTTTCTCTCATATATATATATATATATATATATATATATATATATATATATATATATGTCTGAAAATATATATTTGTGTAGATATTTTTTTAAATTGACCAAAATGTAAAAGCTCGATAAATGTTAACATTTAACAACCGAGCGTATTTAAATAGACAATGGTATGTTAAAGTCCAATGACCAAGTATTTATTTTTTATTAGCGAAATTCAAAGCAATTTAGTGTTTCGCACACAAACAACTACGACTTCATGCAGCTGTAGTGAAAGGTTTTTTGCCTGAAGATATCTGGCTATTTTTAACTTTGACTGAAACATGTCTACAAATGTGTAGCCAAATAATATTTATACGAATAAAAATGTTATACCATATATATATACATGTGTAATATATATATATACATATATATATATATTACATATACATATACATATATTACATATACATATATATATTACATATATATATTACATATACATATATATATTATATATACATATATATATACATTACATATACATATATATATATTATACATATATATATACATTACATATTCATTTATATATACATTACATATTCATATATATGTACATTACATATTCATATATATGTACATTACATATTCATATATATATATATATTACACACATATATATATGTAATATATATATATATATATATGTGTAATATATATATATTACATTTACATATATATATATATATATATACACATTATAGGTTTCAGAGTCCAGGGAAAATCTTTAACGAAATAGTTTTTAGGACTTTTTCGATTGTTTGATAAAAAGCAGAAAAACAGCCAGTGCTGAATTGCATGAAAAACAAAAGCTAAAATGTATATATATATATATATATATATATATATATACGAACATTAGACCATGAGATAAACCGTCAGTTAGTCACTATACGCCATGACAGACTGATCATTGCACATGCCACCCGCTCATTGCATGAAACTGACAGTTTTTACCATGGCCTGCTAATCGTATGAATTCATATATAACAAACGTCAGTATATTTAATAAAAAAAGAAATCTGTGATATAAAAAAATGTTAATCGTGTAAAGTTATTGCTCCCGGGCAATACCGTGTTTTTTTTTGTTGTTTTTTTTACTTGTACAAGATGAATAAGATTGAATTTCAGTCCTACAAGGTTCCCTGCACAATTTGTATATTTTAGTGGCAATGAAATTTTTTAGCAGTGAACTGAATCAGACTTTTGATAAAGGAAATAAAATCATAAAACTATGTCCGATTAATTTAACATCAAACATTTGTGTAGACATTTTTATCATTTGCTGGTTTATTTGTACACAAACACTCAAATTCACACACACACAACATAAAATATATATATATATATATATATATATATATATTATTATTATTTCATAGTAGTCTTAACTTTTGGATGTTTTTAGTTGATGTTCAAAAACAAAAAAATATTTCAGATTTACATTGAATTTGATGCATAGTCTATGACATCAATTAAGCAAGATTTCCTGACCTTCGATTCCTTCTTAAGACCCCTTAAGCTTAAGCCTTAAATTTTAGACATTTTCTAAAATCAAAATTGGTTTCGTTTGGTTATTTTGTTTTAGTGCATATCAAACTTTTTCGGTTAGGATCAAAATTGGAATAAGGATTCTAGACATAAGGGTTAGTAGCATTATATACTTTGATTTTAATCTTCATAAGGGGGCAGTAAAAGTGGGGTAAAACTGTTCTGCTTGAGAAAGTAATTATGTATATATTATTATACTAAAGCTGAGTAAACATATATTATACTAAAGCTGAGAAAACATATATTATTATACTAAAGCTGAGTAAACATATATTATACTAAAGCTGAGTAAACATATATTATACTAAAGCTGAGTAAACATATATTATAATAAAGCTGAGTAAACATATATTATACTAAAGCTGAGAAAACATATATTATTATACTAAAGCTGAGTTAATCAACGTTTGTTTCCCTAACATTTGTTCCTATATATTTGAATCACACAAAATACATGTTAAAATATTCCTTTGTATCCAGTTAATTTACTTTAATTGTTCTTTTTAGTCGTAATTTAAAATTTACTAAACAAGTAACCCATCTCTTGCTCTTGTTTTTGAATAAGGAAATTGATCACATCTTTGAAGCATCCATGTATATGAATATTTTATATTAAAATCTGAAAACCAAAACATGATGCAATTTTAAAATGAATGATATATATATATATATATATATATATATATATATATATATTTCATTCATTTAATTCATTTGTCTGTTTAATTATACCTTTTTTTTTCAAGTTTTCTGATGGTCTTTTTTTTTATTAATTTTTTTTGCTTTTAATATATGTCCCATAGGTTTCACGAACGTTTTCGATTCTTCGTCGGCATCACGGAACAATGCCATCCAGCGTTGCTGAATTTAAATCGTCAACGACTTCCTGGAACAATGCGAAAAACGTTCTTTGTGCGTTTCTCCACCGTCTTTTAAAATATGCTCTTCTTTCTCCAGCTTTTTGTCCATTTGCTTTTGACACGTGAGGATGATTCGACGAAGAATCGAAAACGTTCGTCAAACCTATGGAACATGTTTTTGTTTTTTTTTTGTACTAAAATAAAAAAAAATAAAAAAGCAGAAATATTTTTAAAATAAATTAAAAAAGGTATAATGAAACGGACGAATTCTGGAATTTTTAACAATGTTTGCATAAATGAGAAAATGCTGCCTAAATACATTATATATATATGTATATATAGATTATATATATATATAGTGTTTCTTGGATTTCAAGTATGCAGAACAACTTATTCGGACCTCTTGTCTACTAGTGAAAAGAACAAATAGAAACATTAGATTCTACAATTTTAGAATTTATAGAAAATATCGAATTCTTGCAACTTTTATAGTTAAGTGTAGAATTTTTTGCTGACAATGACATATGTCATAGATCAGAATTTTAATTTTTTTTTTTTTAATTTTTTCGGTAGATAAAATTTTATTCCAGGACAAGAAATACAATTTCAAACCAACAATAAATAAACAATCATGTTTTGGTTTGTCTTCACAATGGCAGCCAAGTCCAATTATTTATAAAACAATAATGTGAGAGAAAGAGAAGCAAAGAGACAGATACAGACATAGGTAGATAGAGAGGGGGAGAGAAAGAAAGAGAGTCAAGTTGTATTTTACTTAAACTATTATATCGAGGTAACTGTTTCAATTCTTTGAAGAATATACCTGCCTGTGAAGCACTCAAAGGACATATTATATTAGTCAGTGTGTATCACAAATTCTTATTTGGATACAAGATACCAGTTGAGGATAAGTCCTCGGCGATCAGTCCGTTTGGCTGAGATATTTGTTCTGCGTAGTACTAGGACGTCCACCCCCCCTAGTCTTTACTTTTTTTCTTTGAGAAGGGGTTGTTTAAGGTGCCCCTACCGAGGAATGCCGATATGACTGCTCAGGAATTTTATTTGGCAGGCCAGAATACGCTATATCTTGTGAACTGGCTAACCTTCCGGCCTTGTGCCATATCTTTCTGCGGTGGTGTATATCAGTAGAATAGATTTCGTTATAAGTCAAGATAAATTGCCAATTAAAAGTGGGGGTTTCATAGGGAATTTATCCACTTTTTAAAAATAACAAAATTGTTAACCTCAAACAAATCTTAGCACACCGAAAATATTTGTTAATAAGAGAGAATAAACGATGACAGGTTAATACAAATTGGATAAAAAAAATTTTTTTTTTCCTTTTTTAAATTTTCTATTCAGTTAAAATATGCTCTTGATATCAGCTTTCTTTTTACTTTAACTAATATCAATAGCAAATTTTCTATTCAGTTAAAATATGTTATTGATATCAGCTTTCTTTTTACTTTAACTAATATCAATAGCATATTTTCTATTCAGTTAAAATATGTTATTGATATCAGCTTTCTTTTTACTTTAACTAATATCAATAGCAAATTTTCTATTCAGTTAAAATATGTTATTGATATCAGCTTTCTTTTTACTTTAACTAATATCAATAGCATATTTTCTATTCAGTTAAAATATGTTATTGATATCAGCTTTCTTTTTACTTTAACTAATATCAATAGCAAATTTTCTATTCAGTTAAAATATGTTATTGATATCAGCTTTCTTTTTACTTTAACTAATATCAATAGCAAATTTTCTATTCAGTTAAAATATGTTATTGATATCAGCTTTCTTTTTACTTTAACTAATATCAATAGCATATTTTCTATTCAGTTAAAATATGTTATTGATATCAGCTTTCTTTTTACTTTAACTAATATCAATAGCAAATTTTCTATTCAGTTAAAATATGTTCTTGATATCAGCTTTCTTTTTACTTTAACTAATATCAATAGCATATTTTCTATTCAGTTAAAATATGTTATTGATATCAGCTTTCTTTTTACTTTAACTAATATCAATAGCAAATTTTCTATTCAGTTAAAATATGTTATTGATATCAGCTTTCTTTTTACTTTAACTAATATCAATAGCAAATTTTCTATTCAGTTAAAATATGTTCTTGATATCAGCTTTCTTTTTACTTTAACTAATATCAATAGCATATTTTCTATTCAGTTAAAATATGTTATTGATATCAGCTTTCTTTTTACTTTAACTAATATCAATAGCAAATTTTCTATTCAGTTAAAATATGTTCTTGATATCAGCTTTCTTTTTACTTTAACTAATATCAATAGCAAATTTTCTATTCAGTTAAAATATGTTCTTGATATCAGCTTTCTTTTTACTTTAACTAATATCAATAGCATATTTTCTATTCAGTTAAAATATGTTCTTGATATCAGCTTTCTTTTTACTTTAACTAATATCAATAGCAAATTTTCTATTCAGTTAAAATATGTTATTGATATCAGCTTTCTTTTTACTTTAACTAATATCAATAGCAAATTTTCTATTCAGTTAAAATATGTTCTTGATATCAGCTTTCTTTTTACTTTAACTAATATCAATAGCAAATTTTCTATTCAGTTAAAATATGTTATTGATATCAGCTTTCTTTTTACTTTAACTAATATCAATAGCAAATTTTCTATTCAGTTAAAATATGTTATTGATATCAGCTTTCTTTTTACTTTAACTAATATCAATAGCAAATTTTCTATTCAGTTAAAATATGTTATTGATATCAGCTTTCTTTTTACTTTAACTAATATCAATAGCATATTTTCTATTCAGTTAAAATATGTTATTGATATCAGCTTTCTTTTTACTTTAACTAATATCAATAGCAAATTTTCTATTCAGTTAAAATATGTTATTGATATCAGCTTTCTTTTTACTTTAACTAATATCAATAGCATATTTTCTATTCAGTTAAAATATGTTATTGATATCAGCTTTCTTTTTACTTTAACTAATATCAATAGCAAATTTTCTATTCAGTTAAAATATGTTATTGATATCAGCTTTCTTTTTACTTTAACTAATATCAATAGCATATTTTCTATTCAGTTAAAATATGTTATTGATATCAGCTTTCTTTTTACTTTAACTAATATCAATAGCAAATTTTCTATTCAGTTAAAATATGTTCTTGATATCAGCTTTCTTTTTACTTTAACTAATATCAATAGCAAATTTTCTATTCAGTTAAAATATGTTATTGATATCAGCTTTCTTTTTACTTTAACTAATATCAATAGCAAATTTTCTATTCAGTTAAAATATGTTATTGATATCAGCTTTCTTTTTACTTTAACTAATATCAATAGCATATTTTCTATTCAGTTAAAATATGTTATTGATATCAGCTTTCTTTTTACTTTAACTAATATCAATAGCAAATTTTCTATTCAGTTAAAATATGTTATTGATATCAGCTTTCTTTTTACTTTAACTAATATCAATAGCATATTTTCTATTCAGTTAAAATATGTTATTGATATCAGCTTTCTTTTTACTTTAACTAATATCAATAGCAAATTTTCTATTCAGTTAAAATATGTTATTGATATCAGCTTTCTTTTTACTTTAACTAATATCAATAGCATATTTTCTATTCAGTTAAAATATGTTATTGATATCAGCTTTCTTTTTACTTTAACTAATATCAATAGCATATTTTAACTAAAAGCTTAAATCGCCTCTTTCTTAAATTTCAGCAGCAGTTAGAACTTTTTTAGTTTGATTTTTCTGTTCGTTTTTAAATGTGTCAGTATTATTTATGTTAGATTAATCGATAGATAAAAAAAAACTATGTTCCCCACTGAATTCAATGCAATCAATATAATTCAAATCAAGATACCTGTTATGGTGCCGTACCTACCTACGGAGAACTAATGGACTCGTCCACCTTATAAATACGGGAAGCACGTGACACTTGTTCTCTTCTTCCCAGGCAAACCGGCAATGGCGGTTGAGAGCACCATCTCCTTGTATCTCTTTCTTTGTATTATATAATATATACCTTTGTTCATTTAAACCATGTGTTCCTGTGTCATTCATTCGGCCTTACCCAGGTCCACAACAATACCGAAATTTAATTTTTATAAACATCTATAAATCTATATACACTACAGGCAAAAAGTTGTGACCGACCCAACATGTCTTTTTCTTTCTTAAAACTTAAAATGAGATTATAAGGTGATGTAGTATGCTTGAAGCATTGTGATGTGTACAGACATATATAAGACGCTGGACTATAGACATCAATATTGAAGGTTCGATCCTTGTCTAAGTTAGCTATGCTGATTACGTCTGTGAGCCAGAAACACGTGTCCATAGATTACTTTTATGTATATATATGATTTTTATTAATTTTATATTAACGAAAAATACGTCCTATAAAGTTAAAGGCGACTAATAATGCAATTTTCTGCATCTTAATCACTTAGGAAGTGAGGCAATCGAAGTAGTAGTGAGCAAAAAAAAACAAACGCTGCAATCACCAATAAAAATGCAATATATATTTTATTTACCACACTTCTTTTTTACTAAATTTCATTCAGATGCTTAAAAAAAGTATGAACCTTTCAAAACTATAACATTTCCACGTGCTGGCGTGCTTTCATACGAGAGTGGGAAAAAAAAAACCCATCCCACTCGCCGGCTCACACCAACTGAAGCTGGCTTCCCAATTACATCGCAACTTAAAACACACTTATGAGGCTAATATTATTAGCGAAATATATGTATAACTATAAACTATAAAAAAATAATGACAGTTTATAGGAAAAAAAAAAAGAAAGAAAAATCGGTTTCGATTTTGTCTTTTCTTTTAAATAAAATAAATATTGCATCTATTACCAGCTTTGATGGTATTTTATTTACCACACTTCTTTTTTTTTGCAATATATATATATATATAATTTATATATATATATATATATATATATATATATATATATATATAGATAAAATTATCTATATTTATTTATTTATTTTATGGCAATGCCGAAAAAAAGAGTCACTCTTTCTCCAAACACCCATAGAGACATTAAGAAATATTAGCAAGTGATTGAGAGGGGCGAGAGAAATAGATAGATAAAATTGTTCAGTTAATTATAAATTACAGCTAATTAGGACAATTAAAACAATTTTTTTTAAACATAATTAAATATAACTAACTTCTGGGATTGAATTATTTTGTGTTATTAAAGTATATTACTTATATTTTCGCATGTAGTTTAACACATAGTTTGTGTTAGGAAATAAATTTTCGCATGTAGTTTAACACATAGTTTGTGTTAGGAAATAAATTTTCGCATGTAGTTTAACACATAGTTTGTGTTAGGAAATAAATTTTCGCATGTAGTTTAACACATAGTTTGTGTTAGGAAATAAATTTTCGCATGTAGTTTAACACATAGTTTGTGTTAGGAAATAAATTTTCGCATGTAGTTTAACACATAGTTTGTGTTAGGAAATAAATTTTCGCATGTAGTTTAACACATAGTTTGTGTTAGGAAATAAATTTTCGCATGTAGTTTAACACATAGTTTGTGTTAGGAAATAAATTTTCGCATGTACTTTAACACATAGTTTGTGTTAAGAAATAAATTTTCGCATGTAGTTTAACACATAGTTTGTGTTAGGAAATAAATTTTCGCATGTAGTTTAACACATAGTTTGTGTTAAGAAATAAATTTTCGCATGTAGTTTAACACATAGTTTGTGTTAGGAAATAAATTTTCGCATGTAGTTTAACACATAGTTTGTGTTAGGAAATAAATTTTCGCATGTAGTTTTTGTTGGGAAAAAAAATCCTAAGGGAAACAAAAGTTGATATACTCATAGTTAACACAATAATAGAAGATCGGTAAAACATAAAAATAATTATTTAAAAACGAGATCTAAAGACGGCCAGATGCAGCATACCTGTTTCAAATTTTTTAAAAAGAATAAAATATGAAAGAAAGGCACGAGGGGGGGGGTGATAGGAAAGGGTCGGAAAACTGGCCATCTGTAAAAGTGTGTTTTACATTTTATCTTTTTTTGTGGCAGATAAGGATGTAATAATGAAAGAATGTTTTTACTTTCTGGTGTCTTTGAAATTGGTATCTGCGTCTCCACCGAGAAGATCGGTGACTGGGGGGGGGGGCGAGTATTTTGATTCTCACTGCAAGAATATTGGCACATTGCCGTTTTGGTTTCATATCGAGGGGCGCTTAGCAGGCAAATATTCTAATCAGTTTCTCCAAAAATCTAGGCTTTTATTCTATGGAAATTGCAAGGGAAAATGTTATCATAAGTTGAGCGGAAGATATTTGCTTACGTATCTTTTGGAGTTACTCGACACTTTTGCTCGTTCTTCAATATCAATTTTCTCTCTCTCTAAAAAAAAATTAGATATAATAACTCACCCCAATACACCCGCACCATATATATATATGTGTCAACATATGCAGGTGTATAGAAGGATTCACGTGTCTGAAAGAATAGACTCAAATGTATACATAACTATATTTATGAACATAGAGAACATATGAACATGGACATATATCATACACTAAACTGGAAGAATACCTGTCCCAGGACAGGTAAAATTATTCCCCAAACAGAAAAGTTTTGCATCGCTTTTATGTCGCCTTGAAAGGATTAAATTCAGATATGATGATACAAGACCATAAATCTATCAAATTTAAAATAAGGATTCTAATTTCTATAATATTTTGATGTGATAGATTTTGTCTAAAATTTAAGGCTTAAGAGATCTTAAGAAAAAATTGAAACTCAGGGAATCTTGCTTCATTAGTGTCTAATGCCTATGGATCAAACTCGTATATTTGAATTTTCGGATGGGAGGTTGTGCCCATGTTGTGCCCCTTTAAAACTCTTTAACATACTTCAAAGAAACTGAAATTTGGGGAATATTTTTTAACATATTTTTATAATTTAAAAAAAATGAGGGGTACAATTGCAGCAAGTCCATTGGAACATATTCCATGAAAGGACTTGTAAAGCAACCACAATGATACAACACTGGCGATGTGACAGGGGCTGGAGCATGGCAGACAGTGCGGAGGCTATTATGTTAGAAGTTCTTTCATACGAATGCATACATTTATATGCATAAATAAATATATCTACAGTAATATACATGTGTAACTTTGCGTACATCTCTTTTCTACCTTTATAAAGTTAGGTATGTGTATGTTTATATATTTCTATGTACAGGATTCACACCTAAACTAATTAACTGATCATTATGGATTTTAGAACACAGCTGTTAGGCGTAAGAAGTCCAAATGTGGACTATATTTAGTTTTATGCAAAAGGAGGTGGAATCCCTTCGTTAAAATTCAGATACCTCTGATGTCTAATACCAATTGTTAAAATTTTACAAAAATCAAAGAAACTGAAATTTGGAGAATATTTATTAATTGGAGGAATTTAAAATGTTTTAAAAGGGCATGATATTGGCACAACCTCTCATTTGAAAATTCAAAATTTTCAGATGTGCATAAAATTTGATTCATTGTCAACCATACACCAATTAATCAAGATTCCTTAAATTTAAATTTCTTTTTAAGAGCTCTTAAGCTTAAGCCATAGTTTTGACATTTTCTAGAATCAAAATCATGTAAGTTGGAATAAGGATTCTAGATATAAGGTTTAGTAGCATTATATCTTTATTTTAATCTTCATAAGGGGACATAAGTGGTGTAAAACTGTTTTGTTTGGGGAATTAATTTTAATATTCTAGTATTTTTATATATATATAAGTTATGAAAATATATTTATGGCAACTATCTAGCTCTACTCATGTATCGAGCAATGTTGAAGTAAATACTGAAAATTGCTACATAAAAAATTATATCTCCTTAGTATTTCATGTATCCACATAACATGTTATGCTATATATATATATATATATATATATATATATATATATATATATATTATACAGGGTGGGCCAAAATAAGGATCCTATCTTTAAATTTGAATAACTTGAATTTGAATAACTTCCACAAAATAAAAGTTAAACTCACCAAACTTTATGTGTGTGTAGACTGACCCTTCCGAGATTTTTTGAAATAAACAAAACAAATTTTAGCCGAAAAACACTTCTTAAAACTTACAAAAACTAAAGTATCGTTTTTTACACTGTTTTGAGTTTTTTAAGCAAAAATAATGTTTTCTAAATGAGGGTACGTTCCTTAGGGCTAATACGGCTCATGCTTGCTTCGGAAGGGGTCCTTTACTTATTCTAAAAAAAAAAAAAAAAAAAATCAATAAATAAAAAAGTTATGAATTTTTAAAAATAGGACCCTTACTTTTGCCCACCCTGTATGCCAAAAATAACTTTATCACTAGAACCCCCCTTCACTCCCCCTACTCCCTTTCCCATCAGCAGTCATGGCTTTTTCATCTAACCCTCCTACCATTTGCCCCACCTTCCTCTTTCCTTCCCACCTCCTAATTTGACCTTGATTTTAACTTAGGGCTTCTTTTCTCAGAACTACTTCAATTTTCCATTCCCATTGCTAATGTCATTCGCTTACGACTCATTTCTTGGCTGAGGAAGCATTGTTTTTAAATGGCCAGATTTCTTCATTTTAATTCCGTTTAAGTGCGCTCCATCTACGACTTGAACTCAATTTTCACCATTGGATTTACTTCATTTTGAACGCTTTTCTGTAATGCCTCCACGAAATTTTTTCTTCTCCATCGAAACTTTCTTCCATTGGACACCTTATCGGCGGACAATTACCACCTGGACAAACCCAATATCTTTTTACACGAACTTTTTTCACCCATCATTTTTTTAAATATGTTTTCAAATGTTGAATTTTGGCTTTTCTATTGCCAACTTATCAGAGGAATTATACAAATAGATAAGATCTCGATCTTTGAAAAACCTTGGCTTAAGGAAAGAATAATAAGCATAATTTTATTACAGACTATACCTTGCATTGAACAATCGAAGTTTGATAAACATGTATGAATGTCCAAATTTATATCACTCTTCGTCCATCTATCTTACACATATATATATATGCGTGTGTGTGTGACAATATAAAAAACAATTATTTTGTATAGTTTAGATCATTTTGATTTGGAATTTGCTTCCCATAAGAATTGAAGCTCAATATTCAAACATTTAAATAGTTATTTCAATATTTGTAATAGAGCTATAAATAAATGAAATTCCGGATCAGAATTATATCATACTGTGGTTTACTGTCAGTTTCAAAGGAAAGAAAAACTAACATGTGTTTCCAAGAGAATTCAAAGCATACTTTGTTTCCGGATGTTCTCTTAGCTTTTGCATATCTAAACAAGGTACACAATTTATCGAAACTTTATATGTGAATGCATTTATTCATTCATTCCATATGACAAGAACTTCCCAGCATCTTTATACCATATCCAGCCATAACCACGCTAATAGCTTAACAGTGAACTTTACCATTTCCCAGTTCTCTGTGAATTGATTTCGATAAAACTTTTCTCAGCTGATTGGAACAATATGGCAACTACATTAAGGTTTCATTTTTTAATGTCGTTTATTTTTATTTCAGATTAGACAGTTTTAGGATGAACCACGCTAATATCTTTTGGAGTAAAAATGTCCCTATACGTATTATTCTTATTTACCTACTCAGGACTGGTATTGTCTTGGCCTTCGGGGCTTGATTCACGCCGGTCTATGGGTCGGTCCTGTGCAGTTCTAGGAGGTCCACCCTCCCAGGCTTTGCCTCCACTCTTTGGGGAGGAGTAAGTTTATTGCTTACTGCCTGAGGCGCCCCTACCGGGGAATGCCGACGGGGCTGCCCAGGCAATTTTTAAACCCCACTTTCCCGACCCGACCTTGGGTCACATCTTACTTGTGGGAGTAAGATAAAAACTGGCCTTGTGCCTAACTCCTGGAGAGGAGTAAATCAATACTCAGGTGTGGTTTTGAGAAGCTTGCGCACTACGATAAGCGCACTCTGGCCTACAAAAAATGGCTGAGCAGTCCCATCGGTATTCCTCAGACGATTAGCTATAAACTAACCCCTTCTTAAAGGAGAAGGTAAAGACTGGGAGTGTAGGTCTCCTATAACTGAACAGAACCATACCTCAGCTTGACAGCAACAACGCCACTGTCGGACTGATTTGGATACAAACATTATCCTTTATTTTCTCCAAAGAATATGTACTAAGCATACGTTGAATTGTAATAATAATATATTTATTACCTGAACACTATTTCGATGATAACCTCAAAAACCCTATTAGTTCCTATTAATTTGCCTCCCCACGAGGGCAGAGTTAGACACAAGGTTGGTTTTTAATGTGGGGAAAATCTGGCTCCTAAAAATAGGAACAAAAAATAAAAAAATTCTCAAAGTGCCCTATCCAGTCTGGAAAGATTTCTTTTTCACTAACTGAGGACAAAAAAGATAAAGGGGCGATCCAAAGTCAGTCTGCCACTATTCCGAATTCACAACAACAAACCACAATCAATAAATGATAGGAGAATGATACGATGGATTTATGATGTGAGTCTTACAGACGGGCTTTGATCTGATGACCTCAGAGAAAGATTAAATCTGGACAGTATAGGGAGATGTGTGCAGAACAGGGAACTTTGATGGAACTTTGAAAGAATGGATGAGAGTTTTTAGGTTAGCAGATGTAAAACAGGTTCAGTAAACAGGGGAAGGCCAAGGACAACATGAGAGGAAGTGGTAAGGATGGACTTGATAAAAAGAGGGATAAATAAAAGACTTATCCAGAGATAGGTTCGTTTTGAAAAGAAAATTTCTAAAAGCTGTCCAACACATGTCAGCATGTAAAACCAACGTTAAAACAATGATGATGATCATCATCATCATCATGCTCATGCTGATGCTGATGATGGAGAAAAATGTAGTATGAGTGAGTCTTCGAATGTGTCAATTTATTTATAGTAGTATGTTAGACAGCTTTTGGACAACCACCAACGATGATTCAAGAGAAATCTTTCGATGGGAATTGATGTCCATTTACATAAACATCTTGGTTAATGATAATTCTAACAAAAATCTTAGATCTAAGATCCAGAGAGGCTATAAACTATACCATCAATCTTTCACTTTGTATGCCATAAGAAACTTTGAATACATGGGTGGCACTGGCAAAGATGAAGGTAGCATTTTCTTGCCTGAATACTAGAGAGCTTAGATTAGATGTGTCAGCGGTATGTCATCTAGCGAAAGTTCCAAGACTTCCTTCAGAAGATTTCAGTAGGTGGCTGTGGTTTATTTTAATTGCCCCGATCAGGATGCTTGAAAGTCTATCTCGAATGATACCAGCCCCAAAAATAACTCTTCTGGCATGTTGTTGAAGTCATAAACATTGGTTATGCTCATCTCTGAAATAAGCCCAACTGTCAGGTCTTTCAAGAGTTGTCAGTCAACCGAATCATGTGCAATGCCAGAACCCATTGAAACATCGATACTGGTACAGCTTTTGAACCAGACAAAACCGACTTTTGTAATGCCGAAATACGTGAACAGCCAGAAAAAGCCAGATCACAACGAACCAGCGTTAAAATCAAAACGAGGCTGATTTTCAACATGAAAAATATAATGAAAGATAAAGACTCGCCGTATGTTTGTTTTATGACAATTTATTTATTTTCTGACGAAAAAAATCATTGATTTTCTTCAATATTTACGGGAAAGTTTAACTTTTTTTTCTTTTTTTTTTTTTTCGATAAATTGTGTTGCGTTGATTATGTTAAAAAAAAAAAAAACAATGATGTTTACAGATTTTTTTTCCGCCTTTTATTTTTTGGATACTAGTACAGCTTTTGAAACGGACAAAACCCGACCAGGTTAGTTGTAGCCCTAACCCTAAAAACTAATCCTATGAAATTCATTTTCGGTTTAATTACTTTTCTTCAATTAACATTCCTGGCAAGCAGGCGATAAGAGTTATTCAATTTACAGGTAAATTTGTTGTCTGCTTTTCGAGCATTCTGATTGGCTAAGCGCTTTGGCATCATCCGGCTGTTTACATAAACGACCGAATGATGCCGAACAAAAAGTCGTTTTTTTCTGGTTCAAAAGTTGTACAAGTACAGAAACAAAATTTCTGTGATGGTGCGTGAAAAAAAGAATATTAGCAGATATTGCATAGAATCAGTGCAATTTCATGTGTTTGTTTTTTTTGTAATTTAGGAAGTCAAACTGGACAAACAGGAAAAGCCATTTTCACTGTCGTTAAACAGCATAAAACTCCTAGCTATATCAGTCCCGTAGGTATCACAATCGAATTGTCTTTTCCTTGCCAAATTATCCTTAAGGAATTGTCTGTGTCCACATAACGAACTAACTTCTCTATAATATCATGAAGAGAGGAGCCTGTAGTACTTTCCTTTTTAAGTCCGTCAGATTTTAGAATTTAAACCTAAACAGCATTGCACCTGGCACATCGATATTTGAGTCTGCCTAACCACTTCGTCTTTCTTTTCCTTTCAGCATGTCTTTTACAATACGAAAATGTCTTTCACTTCAGTTTGTTTGAAAATATGAATATTCCACCTTTAAAGATTTCTATTATGGCGACATAACTCAAATCTTTACAGGTTAAAATACATAATAAAAGGGAGATGTATGTGTGTTTCTTGCCTATACGTTAGTTACACATTATTATTAATTAAATTTTAATTTAAATTTTCGGTAATTCGTGAGATCTTTTTTTTTGTGGCTTCTGTTATCTGCCGGGCGTTTTTCAGAGCATTTTTAAGCCGGTGCACCATAAGAAATATCCCTTCTGCATAATGATGTTTATAAAAAACGGAACTTTTTTATTTAATGTATTTCTTGTATTCTAGAAAATGCAAAAAGTTTTTCCTGTTTTCATATACCTAAACGAATTCGCCTTTTTGTCATAACATATTTTGTTAATAACAAAATAGTTCTATTAGGTTTATTTTTTAATTCAGAATTCATAATACTTTATAAAGTAATTTTTTTAATTATTTAAATTCTTAATAAAGACAGTGTATTTATGTTTTCACAAATTTGTTTTTTGTTGTAAATACTATGTAATTGGTGTTTTTTTTTAAATTTATCTATTCTGTTACTTATTTGTTGATTACAAAATAAAAGTAAAACATTCGATTGATTGATTATATGTGAAATAATGTTTTTTTAATATTTGTTTAAACTATAATCAGAAAGGGACATTTCCTATTGATGCACCGGCTTTTAATGCTCTGAAAAATGCCCGACAGAAAACAGAAGCCACAAAAAAGGAAAAATCTCACGGATTACCAAATTCTCTTTAGAGAATTATTGAAATGATAAAACAATGAGCACTAATATTTTAGTTCTTTTCATGTATAACTTAAATGTGCAACCATACATTTTTTAAAACTAAAATTATATTAATGAATCCGGACAACGCAGATAGGTGCAGCTGGTAAATATAATATATATATATTATATTATATATATATATATATATATATATATATATATAATGATGTACGAATGACAAATTTATTTTGTCTTTTATCTATGTTTATCCAACTTCGATTGTTCAATGCAAAGTGTACTCGGTAAAAACATGATTTTAATCTTTGAAAAGCCTTGGCTTAAGGAAACAATAATCAACTTATCATAAGAGGATTACATAGATAAGTTGGCAGTGGAAAAGTCAAAATTTGAAAAAATATTAAGTAATTGAGAGTGAGAATGTGCGTGTAAAAAAGATAGATATAGTAAGCTATGAAAATATATTTATGACAATTAAGCTACACAGAGGCTTCCGTGTTTCATCCCAGCGGGGAATCTTCAGGCTAAAATGCATATCTATAATATAGTCTTATGCATGCATTCTTTATATATAAGTGCAGTCTAGTCATATATATATATAGATATAGATATAGATAGATATATAGATAGATATAGATATAGATAGATAGATATATAGAGATAGATAGATATATAGAGATAGATAGATATATAGAGATAGATAGATATATAGAGATAGATAGATATATAGAGATAGATAGATATATAGAGATAGATAGATATATAGAGATATATAGAGATAGATAGATAGATAGATATATAGAGATAGATAGATAGATATATAGATATATTCTGAAATTCATGAGTGTGTATTATCAAAACTCCTTGACCACATCTTTATAATATACAACATATTTTTACTTCTAACATTTTTCTGTCTTGATATTGTTTACCATAATTTTTTTTTAAGCTCATGCCAACTTTTATGTCTAAATCTCATAGAATATGAATATAAAAGAAAATAAATATAAAAGAAAATAAACATAAAAGAAAATAAAGTGGACTCTTAGCCACACTTTGATAATTGACATGATTTACTTTCAATCGTCCATCCGTAAACATTTGACCTTTTCTTTTTTCTCACACATATATCAATGGACATGCGAATAGTGATGTGGTAAATGCAATCAAATCTGATGTAATATTCAGCAGCTACAAAATGATTTTCAAATTTCTTGTAAAGCATAAACGAACAAAATGAACAAGGGACACGAAAGGTGTAAAAATAAGGAGCACATCAAACTATGTCGGGTAAAGGTGAAAAGTTTTACCCACAGTTGCGGCGATTCAATGTCTGGTTGAAAGTGAACGTAGCGAAGTGAAAATTAGCCTCCAAATATCAACCGAAAGAAATCAATTGAGCACTGATAACATTACACAGAGACTGGAATAAATTCCGATACATGCTCAATAGAGATTTCCGCTATCAATGTCGGATATTCCACATCGTGTTGCAGTGGTGCATGAAATATTGAAGATGACATTGTCCTAAAAGTATCTACTGTTGGTGTTTACTTGGTCACCTCACGCTTGATTTGAATGGACTTATCCAACTCATTTCTTTTTTGGTTCTTTCTTTGAAATTTCAAGTCTGTTATTTACAATCATGAGTCAGTGCTTATCAAGGCCCAGGGACCACTCGAGGATAAGGGTTAAATAAATTTTCAGTAAAGTGAACGCCATCACGAGAGAGTTTGGAGACAATTGGTGGAATGAGTAGAAGATTACTTCAATACATAATTGGATAATCAATTCATCTTGTTTACAGTAGACTTGAAGGCGACCATGGTGTAGTCGGTTGGGAAGCAGTTGGTTGGGATATCAATGGGTGGAATGGGCAGAAGATTACTTAAGACGAATTGATTATCCAAGAGGATGACTCAACAAGTATTTGTTTACATTAGACTTAAAGACGACCATGGTGTAGTCGGTTGGGAAGCAGTTGGTTGGGATATCAATGGGTGGAATGGGCAGAAGATTAATTAAAAGGAATTGTTGAGCCGTCCTCTTGGATATCTTCAAGTCTAATGTAAACAAATACTTGATTATCCATGTTGTAGTCGAGTAGGAAGCAGCCTCATGGTATTTTGTTCTGAAGACGGGATGTTCTATGAAAGAAAAGCGTTTGAAATTGGAAATCATTCAAGCTTCAGTGAAAAAGAAACAGAAAATACAGGACTGAAAATAGAAGGCGAAGTTTAAGAAGTTCATGCATTAACATTCAACATAAGAAGGAAGCTAGGCAAAATCAAATATCGATGTTCATATGCAATGCTATCTAGATTAGAAGTAGGAAATCCAGGTAATTGAATTTTATATGCATATATTTAAAAAAATAATTTTTACAAAATGGTCACCACTTATCAAGGCCAGATGTCATTCGAGGAGAAAGGTTAATGAGAAGAAATGATTGCCAGGACCAATTTCAAATATTTGTGGAAACGGTCCATGATGGGAATCTTTTGACATTGGCTTTGAAGGTGAGCAAGTTTTAGCCTGCACAAAAGCAGTCCTGTGGCAATGTGAACCACGGACGGGAAGCCTTTGCGAAGAAGCTCTATTCACACTAGGCACACTGGGGAAGGAAGGAAAATTTTCCTTTGTGGTAATAAGACGAATTTTTTGCTTTGAATGTCTTACAAGGAGGAACCAGTGATTGGAGCTCAGTCGAGCACTTTCCATGGAAATAATTATAGACAAGCAACGTTTTTTTTGCGAGAAAGGGGCTGTAAGGAACGGAAGAGATGATTCCCCCACTAGATTTCGGAGTCGATTTTGAACTCTGTCAAGGCACCGAAGAATTCTCTGATTGACACTTTGCCATCTTAGGACGTATCTGACTCTTATATAGGTAGAGGAATGCATAAGGAATCCGGTAGTTTCTGGAGGGGTAGAATGATCCAACCCTTTTTTCAGTGGTCAAAGCAACAGGTTGGTTGTAAGATGAATGTTGTAGTTTGCTTGAATCATCGTGATTATAGGTGTCGGAGGCGGTCATACCTTTTACTATATTCATAACAAAACACATTAATTTGAAATGATGTATCCAATAACAAGCAAAAACAAACTGATTAAAATTCTAAATATTCTTTTTGAAGGTCTATCTCAAAATATTAGTCGAATAAAAACTATTTGTGTGAAACAATGCGTTGTGTGTGTATATATATATATATATATATATATATACACACAAAGTATACCCATCCTAGGCCTGGTAAAATTAATTCATCGAACAGAACAGTTTTGCATAACTTTTATGTCTCTTTACGAAGATTAAAATCAAGATATAATGATACTAAACCTTATATCTAGAATCCTAATTCTAATTTTGATCAAAATCTATTATATTATTTTGATTCTAGAATGTCTTTAAGGGTTCTTAAGAAATTGAAATTCAGTGAGTCTTTCTTAATTGTATCCATAGTCATTAAACACCAATTTCAATGCAAATCTGAAATATTTGAATTTTCAAATGGTAGGTTGTTTCCATACTATGCCCCTAAAAACCCTTCAAAATATTCTCCAAATTTGGAGAATATTTTGATTAATGTCTTATACCTAATGTTAAAAGTTAACAAAAATTGGAGGTATCTACATTTTCAATGATGATATTACATTTATCTAAATATTGCCCACATTACAGTCCCTTACTCCTAGCTGTAGATAAACATCTACACATATGTTTATTTGCTTATATATGTATATTAGGTGTACACATGGTTCACTCTTAAAGTAATAAACCAATCATTATGAATCTTAGAACACATCTGCTAGGTGTAAGGGGTACAAATGTGGGGTATATTTAGTTTAATTTAGTTGTATGCAAAGGGGTGGAATCTTTTCGTGAAAATTCAAATACCTCCGATTTTTGTGAAATTAAAATTTCAATAGGTATTCGACATCAATTAATAAATATTCTTCAAATTTTAATTTCTTTGCTGTATTTAAAATTATCTAACTTCTAGTTGTATGGTATTAACCCTGACCCCTTTTGTTCAGAATTTTTTACCCCGACACGCCCCTTCTTACCTGTGTACCCACTGACCTTTCAAACAAAAGTGAAATACTTTCTATGCTTTTCATTTGTGCTTAAGTGAATAAACAAAAATAAACAAAAGTTGCTGAAAATATTTTTAGAATACTTTTCCGTCTCACAAATGTGCTTTAGCTTAAAGAAGAAATTAAAGAATCCTGTTTTCCTTATTGTTTTAGAAAATTAAAAACACACAAAGGGAAGCCAACACCTAAAATTTCGAAAAGTGTTTCTCTTCTTATCCGCTCGTGAGTTTCTGCGGTAGAATTTTGCTGACACCATAACGGATATCTTCCATAAATATGATAGTCTTCAAGAATGCTGCGTTTCCTTAACTCAAGAGTCTCACACCAGAAGTGCAAACTTTGTTTTCTTTTCTTTCCCCAGGTTCAAAACAAAAAATAAAAAAATAAAAAAATATGCTGAGGTCACACAAATACGTTTCTCTTGAGGTCATGCGTTGTTTATTCTATTGTTACAGAGTTTACGATATAAAAGTACGTCATGCGTGAGAGTGTGTGTGTGTGTGGGGGTGTGAAGACGGGAAAGAGAATGTGAGCGACATGCAAGCTGAGTGTTTTTGGATGGTTATAGAATGGTTAAGATTCCATGTGACGATAAGTGGTCACCACATGGGTATCATTACAAACGTAAGTCAGTTGTAGACCCAGAATGCTTTTTTTCACCAGAAAAGTCTAATTATCACCTATAATAATCGCTGTCATCTATCAATCTTTTATATATCAGGGCCGGCGGGACAGTTATGAAAGTGGGGGGCTTCTCCTAAAAAGTGGGGAGGGGGGCGGTTAAACACATGCATATCAACTTGATTATTGATGACCGTAAAGTGGGGGGCCCAAGTCAAAAAGTGAGGAGGCT
>OY744524.1:8609354-8729354 GCA_963556195.1 Sepiola atlantica
CCTGTGCAGTTCTAGGACGTCCACCCTCCCAGGCTTTGCCTCCCCTCTTTGGGGAGGAGCAAGTTTATTGCTTACTGCCTGAGGCGCCCCTACCGGGGAATGCCGACGGGGCTGCCTAGGCAATTTTTAAACCCCACTTTCCCGACCCGACCTTGGGTCACATCTTACTTGTGGGAGTAAGATAAAAACTGGCCTTGTGCCTAACTCCTGGAGAGGAGTGAATCAATACTATGAGCGCTAATATGCTATTTGAACCGTCTAGACATGGAGTTTCTAGTATATTACTAAAACTTTGTGGATATTTTTTTTCTTTTTTGTGTCTGTCACAATGGATGACATCACCAATTAAAACAGATGGGGATAACCGTGCACAGTGGATGACATGATAAAATGATGTCATCCAGCAAAGCAGATTGAAATCCTTTATAACCTTTTATTTTCTAGACAAAGCGTTTGTTTGTCTGTCCGTTATTAATTCATGTTGATTGATTTCCAGCTAGCTGAACATAAGTGAAATCCTCTATATCTCTATATTAATAAAACTAGCGGGGCTACCCGGCGTTGCTCGGGGTCATATAAACATATACTTGAAGAAAGATCGTGTGTGTAACATCTTTATATTCAAACTTCTATGCCCCCCCCCCCTCTCTCTATAGCCGTCTCTTTATCTTTCTACCTTTCTCTTCCCTGGTCGCCCCATTTCACCGCTACTTTCTAATTTTGCCTTTTGCAAAAGCTGTTTCTTCCCCACCATTTCTCCTATTGCCCAGGGTAATAGTATGACATATTTCTATAAAAAGTAACACCTCTATCTGCGCCTTCTATATAGGTACTTATCTCCGCCCCGGTGTTCATACTATATACGTATCTATCATCACCCCCCCCCCGTGCGCATACTATATACAGACCTATCGCCGCCCCAGTGCACATACTATATACGTACCTATCGCCGCCCCAGTGCACATACTATATACGTACCTATCGCCGCCCCAGTGCGCATACTATATACGTACCTATCGCCACCCCAGTGCACATACTATATACGTACCTATCGCCGCCCCAGTGCGCATACTATATACGTACCTATCGCCGCCCCAGTGCACATACTATATACGTACCTATCGCCACCCCAGTGCACATACTATATACGTACCTATCGCCACCCCAGTGCACATACTATATACGTACCTATCGCCGCCCCAGTGCGCATACTATATACGTACCTATCGCCGCCCCAGTGCACATACTATATACGTACCTATCGCCGCCCCAGTGCACATACTATATACGTACCTATCGCCGCCCCAGTGCACATACTATATACGTACCTATCGCCGCCCCAGTGCGCATACTATATACGTACCTATCGCCGCCCCAGTGCAGATACTATTTAAGTACCTATCGCCGCCCCAGTGCGCATACTATATACGTACCTATCGCCACCCCAGTGCACATACTATATACGTACCTATCGCCGCCCCAGTGCAGATACTATTTAAGTACCTATCGCCGCCCCAGTGCACATACTATTTAAGTACCTATCGCCGCCCCAGTGCGCATACTATATACGTACCTATCGCCGCCCCAGTGCGCATACTATATACGTACCTATCGCCGCCCCAGTGCACATGCTATATACGTACCTATCGCCGCCCCAGTGCACATACTATATACGTACCTATCGCCACCCCAGTGCGCATACTATATACGTACCTATCGCCGCCCCAGTGCGCATACTATATACGTACCTATCGCCGCCCCAGTGCACATACTATATACGTACCTATCGCCACCCCAGTGCACATACTATATACGTACCTATCGCCGCCCCAGTGCGCATACTATATACATACCTATCGCCACCCCAGTGCACATACTATATACGTACCTATCGCCGCCCCAGTGCACATACTATATACGTACCTATCGCCGCCCCGGTGCAGATACTATTTAAGTACCTATCGCCGCCCCGGTGCAGATACTATTTAAGTACCTATCGCCGCCCTGGTGCGAATGCTAAATACGTACCTATCGCCGCCCCAGTGCACATACTATATACGTACCTATCGCCGCCCCAGTGCACATACTATATACGTACCTATCGCCGCCCCAGTGCGCATACTATATACGTACATATCGCCGCCCCAGTGCACATACTATATACGTACCTATCGCCGCCCCAGTGCACATACTATATACGTACCTATCGCCGCCCCAGTGCGCATACTATATACGTACCTATCGCCACCCCAGTGCAGATACTATATACGTACCTATCGCCACCCCAGTGCACATACTATATACGTACCTATCGCCGCCCCAGTGCACATACTATATACGTACCTATCGCCACCCAGTGCACATACTATATACGTACCTATCGCCACCCCAGTGCACATACTATATACGTACCTATCGCCGCCCCAGTGCACATACTATATACGTACCTATCGCCGCCCCAGTGCGCATACTATATACGTACCTATCGCCACCCCAGTGCACATACTATATACGTACCTATCGCCACCCCAGTGCACATACTATATACGTACCTATCGCCGCCCCAGTGCACATACTATATACGTACCTATCGCCACCCAGTGCAGATACTATATACGTACCTATCGCCACCCCAGTGCACATACTATATACGTACCTATCGCCACCCCAGTGCACATACTATATACGTACCTATCGCCGCCCCAGTGCACATACTATATACGTACCTATCGCCGCCTCAGTGCAGATACTATTTAAGTACCTATCGCCGCCCCGGTGCGAATGCTAAATAGTACCTATTAATAAAATGGTTTGACCCCTTCGAAGACCCCCTGGAACCGTGAACGCATAAAATGTTATTAATCGTTGATTTAGTCCTCTTAATTGTTTTCAGTAATCCTGTTGACTAGAAAAACACTCAACAGTTTTCTATGAGTTTCAGGATGTCTTTTAATATACTTGACTTTGGCCTATAAACTTTCATTGTGGCCAGAGATTACTTTGACAATTTAAAGGCTTAGAAATCACTTCCAATTTCCAAATTTAGTTCAGCTATGAAAAAAATCACAGCTGTGTATCCAGCGATAGTGATATTTTTACAGTCATTCATCCCAACCACTGCATGCAGTAATGTTAATATTTTATCTCGTGTTTGGACGATTAATCGTAAATCAGAAAACTTGGAACAGTTTTGTGGGTATCGGAATCGGAAAAATTTTAGACTAATTTCCGATACCTAAAACGATTTTTTTGCTTTTTTTTTTTTTTTTTTTTTTGCTTTTTTTTTTTTCTATATTGTTGAAACTTTATTTCATCATTGGTACCAGCAATAGTACTTTGTATGATCTTAAATATTTATTGATTTTAATTTTCTATCAAAATATTTAGATAAAAATGGCACCGAAAAAAAATGGCACGAGTAAAAATAGCACAAGTGATAAATAGGAAAAAATGGCACAAGTGATAAATAGGAAAAAATGGCACAAGTGATAAATAGGAAAAAATGGCACAAGTGATAAATAGGAAAAAATGGCACAAGTGATAAATATGAAAAAATGGCACAAGTGATAAATATGAAAAATGGCACAAGTGATAAATAGGAAAAAATGGCACAAGTGATAAATAGGAAAAAATGGCACAAGTGATAAATAGGAAAAAATGGCACAAGTGATAAATAGGAAAAAATGGCGCAAGTGGATAAATAGGAAAAAATGGCGCAAGTGATAAATAGGAAAAAATGGCACAAGTGATAAATAGGAAAAAATGGCACAAGTGATAAATATGAAAAAATGGCACAAGTGATAAATATGAAAAAATGGCACAAGTGATAAATAGGAAAAAATGGCACAAGTGATAAATAGGAAAAAATGGCACAAGTGGATAAATAGGAAAAAATGGCGCAAGTGGATAAATAGGAAAAAATGGCACAAGTGATAAATGTAGATGAAAATCTCAAAATAAGTTTATGTATTGTATTCAAGATTTTGATAAAAGGGAAAACATTACGAAGTTGGCAAATGAAAACAAAATTAAATCTACATGAAAAAGAAGATCAGGAACCGCAGCTAAAACCACCGCACCCACCCACCCCCCCCAAATAATTGGATTCTACCTCTTTTAGACAATTACGTGTGAACACCCCGAAAAATCTGGGGGAAGAAAACCCAGTTATTTTAGAATGGGGATCAGTTTCGCATATAAATATAATGTAAAATGATTACCATTCCCGAGGCAGTGTCTGAAACGCTATTCAGTTAAAGGCATACAACCAGAAATTTGTTGGGGGGGGGGGGGGGGGGCGTTTAGAGAGATGAATATTGTGTGTTTTTTGGGGGTGAGAGGATTAAATAAATACTCTTCCTTTAATCCTACCACTAACCTTTAGTCCGGGTGACTCCCCTCTTCCAAATTACCCTTGTTTAACCCTACCACCAACCCTAAGATTGGAGGAAAACAGTCCCCTCCCCCCCAAGAACTCCTTTGACTCTACCACTAACCTGAGGGTAACAGAATCTACCCCCCCCCCCACCCTCCAAAAAAAGAACAAAAACAACATGGCTCCATCTAAAATATATGCACACATTACACAGGTTTTTACGGTTATCCGAATATTAAAAACAACGACTCTATAACGAAACATTTAGAACTTTAAAAAGAATCGGAATCGGGAATTTAGAACAGAATACGTAATTGTATCGAAATCGGTAAAAATATTGGAATCGTCCCATCACTAATTTTATCTTTTTAGCATAAAAAAATATTAATAGATGTTTAGAAATGATGATCAATAAAAAGATGTTTAAAATTTGTGTTTTGCTTTTGACAAAAAACTAAAGTTTTTTGTTGACGAACGTAAAATTAGCAGGATATTTTTTATTCCATTCGGCTGTATCTCTTCTGATGCTACACACCATTTTTTTCTGTTCTTAGTCTAGAAGGATTTCTCTTCCACTGACAAAAAAAAAATTCTTTAAAACATAATATAAAATATTAGACATCAATTAATAAATATTCCCCAAAGAGGTTTAGGGGGCATAATGTGGGGAAAAACCTCCCACATTAAATATATTAGATTTACATTAATAATTGTGGATAAAATTCAGACAACAATGACGAAGGATTCCCTGAATTTCAAGTTTCAGCCTTAAATTTTAGACATTTTCTGGAATACAAATCATGTAATGAATGTTGATCAACATTAGAATAAGGATTCTAGATATAATGCTACCAAACCTTTTATCTTGATTTTAATTTTCGTAAGGGGGACATAAAAGTGGTGCAAAACAGTTCTGTTTGGGGAATTAATTTTACCCGTCCTGCGACAGGTATTCTTCTAGTATATATATAGTCTCGGAAGTTTCTCAACCATTAAAACTATATAAAAAAAAAAAAAAAAAAAAAAAAAAAAAAACTTATAGTCTCAAGTCTTCCAGTGGAAAATCACTCATGTAAGTCAATTTATTTTTTACAGTTATTATATTAGTTAGTTTCTAACACTATTTTAAGGGATCATCAGTTGTTTACCATGAAAAACTGTTTCGGGAATATATATATATATATGAGAGAGAGAGAGAGAGAGAGAGATTTGAGGGGGGGGGGTTAAGAGCAAACACATGTTGATATATTTATTGAGGCATGTAAACTGAATGGGCAAACAATTAGACATCAGTGCACAATATGGTTTCACTCTCCTTTTAACTTGTATAAACAAAATTCACTTAACCATGTGGCGTCTTCGGTTACATACTAGTGTTGCTGTGGCAGTGTACCTGTAGAAACCATTGAATGTCGAGAGGATATAACACCATGTGATTATCAAATTACTATTGGAGCCCGAATGACCAGACATTTTTTTTTATTCCAAGATTTGAACTGCTCGAGTATTATTGTTTTTCTTTAATATTGCCCAGAAGAAAAAGAGTATACAATACGTTTATACTTGTGGAATGTGAAAACTATGGCCACCTGTTGGTGGATTAAAACATTGGAATGACAGGGCTGGTAACCACTCAAAGCAGAAAGATATTCTTGCATTAAATCATGTCTAAATTAATTCTTGTACCATTCAACAATTCTTCAGTTAACAAGCTCTGCTAAATACACAGAACTAACCCAATTAAACTTGAAAAGATTATGCAATTCTGAGTTTTTTGTTTTTTTGTTTATGGAAATCGCTCCTGACAAGGCATGGAGCCACTTGATGTAAGGAGCTAACAAGAACAGAAGATTGTTATCACAAAGACAGGAGATGCCTATTGACCGTAGTCTTGAAAAGACCAAGGCTATAGGTAGGAGGAAAACAGTCAGCAGGAAGAGAGTTCCACAAGCCTACAGTTCTTTGAAAGAAGCTACTGGAATACATATCTGTATTACAATGAGGTATCAAAACAGTGAATTGATGAAGACCACTAGATCAACGAGTTAAACAAGCTCGAACAAAGGAAGCAGGGAATAGATCAAACAATTCTGAAGAACACCTGCCGTAATAGTATTTATAGAAAAGACTGAGACTAGCAATATCACGTCTGTGAGAGAGAGAGAGAGAGAGAGAGGGTGCAGAGAAAAAGAAAGGGGTGGGCCAATCAAATCAAATTAAAGATACATTTCTGCACCTTATTAAGTACCCTCAAATGGGACGGTTCTTATTTTTTAATGCAGAGAGGTTTTATTATAAAAATGAAACATTAAAGTCTTTTAATTTCGAGAAATGTTAATCATCTGTGCTCAATGCCTAAACTAGGGCCCATGCCCCCCCCCCCCATATCTAGTATATTGGAAAAGGTGACAAAGAACTACTCTTTATAAACAAACCAAATCATTCATTAAAAAATCAGAAAACGAAATGTATGCAATAAATTATGTTTTTACTTGCAATTTGTTTTTTTTGCAACCACAAAAATTTTTTTAAAGAAAGAAACAAAAAATATTTAAAAAACAAAAAATAATATTTAAAAAAACAAAAAAAACAAAAAATAATATTTAAAAAAAAAAAAAAAAATTAAAAAAAAAAAAAAAAATATTTAAAAAAAAGAAAAAAAAAGGAAGTAACTCTGTATTACGTCCTTTTTTTTAAAATGGCATCCATACGAAAATAATTCCAACCCAGTCAAAGTATTTTCATGAAGGGATTAAATCAAATTATATTTCAGTGTCTATTGTAATCACTGTGTACGAAGTAGACCATATAAGTATATGAATCCAGTCTGCAATTGATTTTTATGGGGTAACGGATGATTCCAAGTGAGAATACTAAAGTAAAATATGAACGCGAAATCTTCTTTACTAAATAAGGGAAAATGATCTAACATTTCCAACTCAATCTTATAAAAAATTGCCCGTTAGTGGTACCTCACGATTGACGATTATGTGCCTTTTATGAGTGCTGATGGTCCACCTCACATTAAGCTTGACCTTATGCCACATCTGAGGTACATAAATTGAGTAGCTCCAAGTTTTAATTGTCATTACTGAAAGCTTGTAAGGTTCAGAAATGGCCATACCCAACTTTAAACTTGACCTTGTGCCAGATTGAAGCTTCACGATCTGTGCTTTTTAAGCTCTCTGTACCTATCTCTTCAAAGGAAAAGCGTGCCTTTCTGATGTAAGTTACCTTTCAAACCTAATAAAAGCAGAACATTTTGAGACCGAACTTTAGATGAGAAACCATTTGCTTTCTATGTGTGGGAGGGCAGGAATGTAAGAGGAGCAGCTGCATAGATAACCTTATGAACATCATCAATCCTGCATTATCATATTAGATAGGTTAAACAAAAAATATGCCCTTATTTTCAACAGTGTCTAATATATAAAATTAAGTCAGTCGGATTTAAACAAAAAATATGCCCTTAATTTTATATATCAGACACTGTTGAAAATAAGTCAGTCGGATTTTCTGCATTCGACTAAATAACAATGCAGCTATTAAATTTTTTTTTTAAATTGTAAACATGGCAGTAGTTGGACTTTATTTCACACTAATATGTCTTCCACCGGGTAATTATAACTATAAACTTTTATCATAAAACTAGCTGTGTCTCTAACCCCAAATATATCACATTTCCTAAATGTAGCCTTTTTGCTAGGAGTAAAGTGTAGTATCTGTTCTGATACTACACTTCATCTTTCTTGTCATCAGTCAGTGAAGAAGTCCTTCAAGATTGAGACAATTTTAATTTTTGTCCAAATCCAGAGTGACCCTTTTTGGGGAGCTAGATTTTCCCCACATTAAAAGCCGACTTTGTGTCTAACTTTCTCTTCGTGTGGAGGCAAGTAAATAGGAACTCATGTCTCATCAGTATCTGCATTATAAATACATGGATTTCTAATTTCTTTGTTTTATTTCCATACATGCAAACAGCTTTGTGTATAAATTTTATAACAAGGAAAATAACTAACTAAACTTTTTTTTTATATATAATAGCTGGACTTGTAGTCCGAATAATCAAAATTACACACATTTCTCATCTTGTGTGTTATCATCACAACGTTTCGGCCGCTCTAAACTCCGGCCTTCTTCAGATGTATGTCTTCGAACTCGGGAATATTTCTGTCGAACTCGGTAATCTGGACGGAATTTCGAACGGAACCCTTTATTTAATCAACGAATATGGCATGAGCTCGTCCAGGATAGAATCCACAACAGCCGGTGGAAGAATCATCATTTACAAATCAAAATCTCAAGCTAGCTCGCCTCCTTTCCTGGATAGCATATCACTGACTGATGACAAAATTCGCATCTAAGAATATCTGGACATTTCATATAATCAAGAATTTATTTGGCGAGATTTTACCTACTTAAAGAAGTTGGGGTCTTATGTCCTTAGATTTCAGATTTTCCATGCCCACCATTCACCAATAAAAGCCATTGTCAACACAAGTAAAGGTCAGGTTACTTCCTCTGTTCAGCACTGATTCCTCAAAGGTCTCAACTTCGCTACAACGATCAAGCGGATTCCATACTTGGATATAATAGCTCCAATAAAAGAGGAAGCCTTGAATAAACCCAAGCCACAAAGAGATGAGCTAAGGTGGAAGGTGAGACAAGAACTCAAGAATTCAAAGCGTCCAAAACCTAACATCTCAAAGAAAGAAGTATTGGCTATCCATCACTACGTAGTAATGATGATATTGTAATACTACCAACAGACAAAGGCAATGCTACAGTGTTAATGGATATAGTGGAATATTCCAATAAATTTGGCAAATCTAATAGGATCTGGTGGCTACTGTAAAGTAAAAAAAAATTCGACTTTGAAAACAGGAAGCTGTTACAAATCCTCCTGTCACAAATCCTCAGTGAGAACAAGGATCTAATACCACCTGCTAAATATAGACAGCTAGTTCAGCATTACAGCAAGCTACCACACCTATACGGTCTTCCTAAGATCCACAAAGACGGTATTCCATTAAGGCCCATTGTCAGCGCTGAGGTTCAGCATGCCATCCATTGAGCTGATTCCTGGTAGGTATGATCAGCCCACTCACAGGCAAATCTCCATCGTATGTCAAGAATTAAGCTCACTTTGTGGAAAAAAATCAACAATGCTCCCATTCATTCTAACCAGATGGTGAGTCTAAATGTAGTGAGTCTGTACACGAAAGTACCCACTGAAACTCTGATGGTGGTACGGAATAAGTTGACTTCAGATACCTCACTGAAGGAATACACTTGTATCTCAATTGATAATCTGATGGAGATGTTGACCTTCTGCGTAGAAACCACATACTTTGCGATGAGATCTTATATATACCGGCAGGAAGAAAGTCTAGCTATGGAATCACCATTGTCTCCAGTACTGGCCAATGTATACATGGAATACTTCGAGGAAATGGCGTTACCATCAACACCATTAAAGCCAACAATGTGGTTACGATATGTGGATGACACATTCATACTCTGGCCTCATCAGGAAGATGTTCAAACATTACTGGACCATGTGAACTCTATCTGTTCATCTATACAGTTCATAATGGAAAAGGAACATAACAGATTATCCTTCCTAGATGTGCTGATAAATTGCACTGATCAGGGGTTTAGGTCATATGTATATCGAAAGTCAACTTTCACTGGACAGTATCTCAATTTCAACTCCCACCATCCATATAATGTAAAAAACGGAATCGTCCTCTGCCTACAACATCGAATAAAGACGATATGTATTGATGTTACTACATATTAAGAGGAGATGGACAGCTTGAGAGAAACCCTCAACCGAAACAACTATCTGAGAGCATGACATCAGCTCCAAGATATCTAGACCAAACACCAAGGGACATCACCTGAAAACTCACCACAGTTTGTATACCATATGTGAAGGGCTTGTTGGAAAAAATCCAAAGAATATGTAATCCATGTGACATCAGGACTGAATACAGGAGCGACTCAACTCTCCGAAAGCATCTTGTGAGAGTCAAACCTCCTACATTTCCTAACGCAAGAACTTTAATACAGTTTTTCAGCGTGGACATACCTGTTCTGCACACATTTCCCTATATTGTCCAGATTTAATCTTCCTCTGAGGTCATCAGATCTAAGCCTGTCTTCAAGACTCATATGAACATGACACTATGGATGTGTAATGTAAGGACATGCGTTGCATGGAGAAAACTGATATCTCACTGGCCAGGTTTCACTTCAATACATCATCATGCTGCATACGTATGCCTGATAGACTCTTCGCTTGGTCGACTGAGGTAATGCTCTGCTGGTTAGTAATAGAAGTTTTGTTAACCTACTCCATCCACTACTAACCTTTTGTCTTGCAGTTTGTGTGCAAGAATTGCATTTTTTGTGTACTTAATGCTTACAAGTACTACAAAAGATTGAATTGCACCCCCCCTTTTCCACATCTTTCCTCTTTCTGGGAGCTTTCCAACACAACAACCACTGATCATCACTTTGGTCTTGGTAACATTTGCTCTCCAGCCTTTACTTTCCATAGGATTCTTCCAAATCTTCAGTTTAACAAGTAGGTATTCCATTGTTTCACAGGCAAGTACTAAATCATCAGCATACAGCATGAAGCGTCAGATACGTCCTAAGATGAAGTACTGTTGCCACATCTGGGGAGGTGCCACTCATAGCACCCTTTCCTGCCTTGACAGAGTATAACACCGACTTTGTGATCTAGTGGGGGATGCCCTCTTCTCTTTCCTACAGCTTTTTTCTCACAGAAGAGATGTTGATAGTCTCTCTCTGCTCTATCGTTATTTTCATTGTAGGTGCTCGACTGAGCGCCAGTCTATGATTTCCCCCTGTAAAAAAATCACAACTAAAACTCGTCTAGCTACAACCACTGTCAATAATTTCCCGTTCTCCATCTGTTCATGGAAGCTCCATTTAGTTTTAGGTACAGTTTGTTTCCTAGAACTATCCAACTATGGAACACAATACTGCAGGGCTGCTTCCCAGCTGACTACAACATAGTCGTTTTCAAGTCCAATGTAAACAAGTTCTTATTGAGCCGTACTCTTAAATAATCAAATTCTGCTCAATTTCCACCATCATTACCAATCATCATGGTGTTATCTCACCGTCCATCTGAAAAACTCATTAAGGCCAACAGGCCACTTGAGGATAAGGGTTTTATTAACCCTTATCCTCAAGTGGCCTGTTGGCCTTAATAAGTAAATGGATCACTCTGCATATTTAAATCTTATAATACCCATCACTTTATCCTACATGATTTAGGAATGGTTATAGAGTTTATAAAGGAAATCTAAGAGCTATTAATTCTACAAGATTCCAAACACTTTTTCTCTTTTCTTAAATAATATTTAAATTTTTGTCTCCATATTTTGGTAGAGATGAGTGCAAATTTCTGATGAGGTGGCAACTGGCTCATAGAATTATAATAATGGAGAATTTATCATTCTAAGCACTACAAAGTACAAATACAAAGTAAAAAATTACCAATCATTGTGTGTATTACTATTACATCAGCCGTAGTCCCCCCCCCCCTTCAAGAAAATCAGATTCTACTTTTTGGGGGTGATGACATGTTAACAGCCTGGAAAAAAAAAATTTCCATGTGGATATTTTAATTTAAATATTTAAGATTTCACTTATCGAATTGATTTATTTACACATGTTTTAATTTAAGGGGAACTTTTTTTTGAGCGGTGAAAAAATTGCAAATTTTGGGGGGAGGGGTCAGGCATAGATATACTGTAGCTATCTAATCTAATCATAAAAAGAAGTAGAAGGAAGCAATGAAGCCGGAAGTGAAATTGATTTATTTCTGAAACCGGGTACAATTCAGAAATTATATATAATATATATAATTTATATATATATATATTGAAATATGTACCCGCATATGAGGAGATATAATATATTATGTATCGCTTTTCAGTATTTACTTCAGCAGTGCTCAATACGTGAGTAGAGCTAGGTAGTAAGCTATGAAAATATACTCATGGCAACTAAGCTACAAAGAGGCGTCCGCATTTCACCCCCCCCCCCCCGTAAGGAATCGTCAGGCTACAGTCTTTGGTTGTGTGACAATCAAAAGGAACACTCACCATCAGGAAAAAGAATGAGGTGTTTTGGATGTCGTGTATGCAGATTTAAAAAGGGCTTCGCTTCATAGGTGCAGGTGTTTATGGTGGTCTGATTTGCATATGTGGATATCAGGTGATATAAATGAAGAGGACAGCTGGGAAGGAGCAGAAGCGATTTGGAGAGAAAGGCAGAGAGAAAATGAATTGCACGAAATTCGGTTGGAAATTGAATCACAGTCAAAACTTTTGTTTTTTAATTCTCTTATTTTTTCTGGCACAGTTAGTTAACAGTTTGACTACACAACTAAAGCTTTAGCCTGACGATTTCCTAACGAGATAAAACGTGGACGCCTATGTGTAGCTTAATTGCCATAAATGTTTTCATAACTTATGTTTTCATAACTTATACATATACATATATACATATATATATGTTTTCGTAACTTATGTATGAGTGTTAATGAACATTGAAAGATGGCAATAAACAAACCAAGATGAAGTTTAATATCATCTCCGGGAGATGAGGGGCATCTCCAAAAGTTGGATCCAGCCATGATCTATACCTAACAAGTTGATAATGATGTTCAAGGATGGAGATATAAATTGATGGATTCGAGTGCACTTGGAAAATGTAGCTGCATCCAGAAGCCAAGAGTAAATCTTGATTTGTTATTTAAGGGTTTTTTTTTTTTTCTTGAATTTTTTTATGCCGTCTGCCATTTTTTTTCCCAATTTTTTTTATTTTTGTCAGATGCTTTTTTTTATGATTGGCTCGAAAATTGAAGATGGCAGTCGAACATTAGAGGCTGAAAATGTCAAAACAAAAAGAGCAATCAATGGCAATGTGTATCAATCATGAAAAAGTGTGTGTGTTTTGATGGCAACCGATTCAGGATCCGGGGGAGGGGGTATGCGGAAAGGGGGCATGGCGATGATCAAGGAGAGTGCGGAGGAGGGGGGGGGGGGAAACAAAATTATCACCATCATCTTGCGTGTCTAAAATGAGGGGAATATAAGTCTCAGTTTGTTGTGAAACTGTTATTGAAATGTCACGAAATAAACTCAATGTGATACACGGCCACCCCTGCGTCTAGTCGAGGGGAGAGGGCCACGGACAGAACGATACAGGCAATGTGCCAGAAATTATATATATATATATATATATATATCACTTGTGGAGCTCATCTGATTGGTAAAAATGAAATCTTTGCTTTTCGTGATGATTTTATCTTAGTCTTACAAGATGAGAAGAATATTTTATCGCGTAATAATCTACGGATGTTTGTTTTACTCTCTGCTTTATAGAGAGTCGAATCCAAATCAAAAACGAGACTACAAAAGCTATCGAGATCTGGGGAAAGTCCAGTTTAATAAAATATTTAAGTACATAAGAATAATAAAGTTGAAAATCCTTTTCCATAGTTGTTTTATTTATTAGATGCACCGTCACATAAGAGCCATTCATGTAGTATATTTTACAACGAACAAAGAGAAAAGTAATTTTTTTTTTACCTAACCGATTGAAACGAGAAAAATATGAAGAAAAAACAACAATCAAACTTCAGTGATTTCCGGAAAAACCGATAAAAGCCATGTTGGAATATGATTCTAACGATAGACTATTTAAACGAAATCTTATATTGAAATAAAAATAACGTTAGGATTTTCTGAAAGTGTTTTTTCTCCTTGTAAAAACTAATCTACACTACTCAATTTTCTCTCATCGTTTTGACATGCCAGGATACCTCCCACTCTGCCGTAAAGTGCCAAATTGTGAATAACTCTGACACACTCCTCTCTTGCTACTGCCCTGATTTTGATGGCCCTCTTCAGTTCGGGAAAAGTTTGGGGATTGTTTTGATGT
Source organism: Sepiola atlantica (assembly GCA_963556195.1). Classification (NCBI taxonomy): domain Eukaryota; kingdom Metazoa; phylum Mollusca; class Cephalopoda; order Sepiida; family Sepiolidae; genus Sepiola; species Sepiola atlantica. The sequence continues at coordinate 8,623,720 of OY744524.1, forward strand.
ATATTATCTTTGACATAACCCCACAGATAAAAATCTGGGGGGTTACAGTCCGGTGAATGTTAAGCTCACTCAGGATCATGCCTCTTACTGATGAGATGATCACTAAAGTTGCCCCTGTGATACAATGGAGACCGCGAGGATAGGAAGTGACTCATCAACAGAGACAAAAGAAAATGCGGGAGTGGTCACTTTCCATTGTTCAGGACAGGTGACTCAGAAAAAATACCGGACACGACATTTGGGGGTGACGGCATTTTGTGATAGTGGGGTAGGTTAGTTTGACGACAGTAAGGTTGATGACAAAAAGTTACCGAGTTTGGGTTTCGGAGAGAAGCCGAGCAGTTAGCTCATCTCATCGTTTTCCCAGTTCGATACTGACGACTTGAGCAACGACAATGGGGGTCTCGACAGTCCGCGACGGTGTCACACACACACTCATATACGTTGTGTATAATTTAGTTGGAACTATGTGTTTGTGTTCTTTCTTGAGAGTTGTGGTTCTTTTATTTAACTTGTGGACCAGTGCTGTGCCCTCGATGATTCGTCAGTGGATAGACGACTCGGCTAGGCGATGGAGACAAGAATGCTACGGACGCACAACGTTGGGGTTGACGGTCGTCGAGTGGGGTAACATTGTTTTATTGAGGGGTGTAGAACCAAGACTGTTGTCCACCAACTTTCAGTCATGAATGTTCAAGTTGGGCATAGAGTGAAGTTTATTTGTACCAAATATCCAACCATAGCAGAAAGGATAATGAATTTTATTAACGATTCCATGGGTGGTATTTGGGGGGGGAGGGGGGGTCACTGCTTACAGCACCTAGTACAAACAGTCAGATAGGATGTTAGTCTATCGTCGGTTATATTCCAGTCACTGGGATAGTCCAGACTATACGTTCTGCTTAACACTATAAGGTTTTTTCAGCTTACAAAGGAGCTTCATTCTTCCTTATAAGTCAAGTGAAGAAGCTAACTTTTTCGAACTTTGATATTTTCAGCAAAGCAATGTTTAATCTTATAACACTAACAAAGAAGGAGCAATTTTATTTGAGGCACCCCAGAATGATCAACAACCAAAATGACACATTTTGCTTTTATGAACAAAACAACACAGCATATTTGTCAAACTTTTTCTAAATAAAAACATTTTTTTTTTAATAACATAAAATACATTTACAAAAGTTTTACAAAACATACAGTTTTATTAACAAATCGGTTTTTTGTTAAAGCTGGAGATTCATAAAAAAATAAAAAATAAAAAAATGTTGTAAATAAAACTATGTAAGCAAAATGTATACCTGTAACTGGTACGGCATTCACCCTGGGCAGATTGAACTGGCTTTTTCCGAAGGTGGAAGTTTCATTGGAGCATAAAATTCACAAGCGGTCCCCGGTCGCATGTATATCCTGGTTAAGAGAGATGATGACGTTAGGTTTTTGCAGTTCTTGCGGGGAAGTGTCGACGTCCTCCTATATACAGCGCATGAGATTCCCAAACATTGAGCCTGGTCAGTACCAGATAGGTGACTGTTTCTTAACTTTGGTGATCTTACAAGTACCGGTGTGTCAACGTAATTATGCTGAATGTATAAACACATGAAAAAACGATGTTGCGCAGAGATTGTGTCACACAGTTTGAAGAAATTATTTTAAAAAATACTTCTTTTTTTTTTAAATTCAATCCAATTTTTTTTTTTTTTTTAAATATTGGATTTTTCACTATAAAAATGTTTGATTTTTACTTTGTACTTCCGGTTTTAACGCTTATGAAAAATTAGTGTTAACACAAAATGTGTCTTGGTGGTGGTTGTTCATTCTAAGCTGCCTCAAATCGATCTGATCTGAAAAGAAGTAAAGCGTTTCATTCAACGCGAAAACAGAAAATGTATAATTAATGGATCAAATCTCAATCAAACATATTTTTGTAATTCAGTCTTCATATCTGATCAAATGAAACCGAATCAAAGTAATGAGGATCAGGAAATAATACAATTTTGTAGTTTTTATTTAAGAATCAGAAATGTGAGACTTGTGGGTGAGAATCATGTTGAATGACAGGAGCTCAAGGAATCGGGTTTGAGGAATGTTGATTTAAAGAAGTATAAGTATTGATATTTGAGTAGCGAGCAGCTGTTTTGATACTTACAAGTCTATTTTTCCCCCATTTTACTCATGGTGATCTCAAAATGCCACCCATGCAATCGTCAATAACATCCACGATCCCTTATGCAGTGCAACCATATTTGGTACAAATACACTTCAGTTTATGCCTCATTTGTCCACCATGTTTCAGCCATGAATGTCCAACAGTCTTTGTTTAATCACTCTCTAATGATTTGCAGGGTCACTTTGGTAGGTGGGATCCTGAATGGGCGTCACATTCACCGGACTATAACCTCCATATATATGTGGGGTTATCTCTAAGATAATATCTATCAAACTAATTTCCAAACTGTTTCTGAACTGAAAGGGGCCATCACAGCTAAAATCAAGATAGCTTCAAGGGAGTATTATGCCAGTATTATTGGCAATTTTGTATACCGTATCCAGGTGTGCTTATCATTGAACGGCGATTTAAGGAGAGTAGTAAGGGGACCTTGGGTTTACTTTTGGCAATCTCGTAACTCTCGCTTCCCTTATTTTGTCCTGTAGTCCTCACATTCCATGAGCGATGTTTCTGACAAAGGGGGAAGAATTGTTGTTTCTGGGTCAGAATCTATCTAACACTTATCGTTGGCTAGTTTTTGACCTTGAAGTAGTATTTGTTTTTTTAGCTCCTTACATCAAGTGGCTTCATGCCTTGTCTGGAGCTATTTCCATAAAACAAAAACAAACAAAAAATGATGCTGAACATTCATGACTGAAACTTGAGGAATTGTGAATGTTGATCTATGTTTTTGGTTACCCTGTACTATTAAGAGTTAACCAGAGTCCTATTTAAAGTAATCTTTAGTGAATAATTTTGCTTCACGTCTTTGCGAAACGTATTAAAACAGAAAGGGTGCAATACGTTTTCGCGTTCCTCTCTTCAAACGCATGGTTAATTCTGAGAATTATGTCATTGTAAGAAGAGGAGAAAAAAAATAAACATGTTAAAAATATTTGAAGAAAAGTGCTTTCTGAGTTAATTTGATATATGCACAACGGGCATGCTTGGATAGGAACGCTTATTCACAGAGAACTATGCAAATGACTGTTTCAGACACAAAGAATGAAAAAAAATCTGTTCTTGTGAATGCATTATCATTTTGGTTGTCAATAAGACGGCAAGGACTGTTAGGCTAGGAAAATGTCATAAAAGTGCATAGCTAGTTGATTCTGTTATTTATAGACATGACTGGATAGGAAAAAATGATCAACCTATTGAAAAGTCAACAATAGTAGAGGATCAGACGTTAACCACATGGAGAATGATCTACATAAAATGTTCTGCTTTGTTGAGAGGCAAAGTGATCAACCATTCGAGACTTGAACACTTAATTATAGTAAATAAAAATACAATAAGGAGTGAAATCGTGTACTTTTCAGTTCCAATAGATCAGAACATGGAAGAAAATCATGACGCCATTTGATGTAAGGAGCTAACAATTATTCAATAGAATTATCGAAAAAACAGGAGATGCCTATTGGCCTTAGTCTTGAAAACACTAAGGCTATATGTAGGAGGAAAACAGTCAGCAGGAGGAGAGTTTTACAAGCCTGCAGTTCTTGGAAATAAGCTACTGTATTAGGAAGCTGTATTACAATGAGGTATGAAAACAACGAATTGATGGAGACCACAAGACCAACGAGTCAAACGAGCTGGAACAAAGGAAGCAGGGAATAGATCACATGATTACGAAGAACACATGCCATAATAGTATTTATAGAAAAGATGAGAATAACAATATCACGTCTGTGAGAGAGCGGATGCAGAGAAGAAAAACAGGTCGAGCTAATCGAATGACAGATACGTTTCTGCACCTTATCAGAAACCCTCAAATCGACTGAAAAAAGAATCTGAATGACTGTGGGACATGAACATAACAGGGATATCAATTATTAATGGTGCCTTGGTTAGTCCTAAGGAATTTGGTAACGTTTAAGATCTGGAGAAGATCTGAGGCATTCACATGAAAGAATTAATGAAATCTGTTCCTATAGAGTTAATTAGATTTTATTTAAGAGTACATGCAAATGTAATTGTTTCAACTCGAATGAAAAGTCCATGAATAATGGCAAGAAAATTAATTTAAATCTGAATGTCAAGAAAATACATTATCTTACTTTCTTTTTTTTTTAATAAGAGTTTAGCGATGAAAATGGTATTTAAAAGTCGAATGTGAAAGACAGAATATATTATACTATAGAGATGCAGGACGTATATGAAAATGTTATTTCAAACTTAGAGTTTCAGAGTTTCAGTCTAAATAAAATTACATAAACGTGACTGAAAAGTTATTTAAACAATCACACTCAGTCAAATTATAGCCACATATTCAGGGCTTTTTTTTCCACAATTGACACACTGATTTTTGTAAAGAGTGATGTATACTCACAGAAACGCAAGGACATATATAAGAATAATAATGACGAGACGACGACGACGAATGCAATAAAAGCGATGATAAATAATAGTTTAATATTAATAACAATATTAACATTAACTGTTCTTTTGAATTTTGAAGAAGGGATTATAGAAGCAACGTATCTCTCATCTTTATGACTTGCATTCCCTATATTATTATTTTTATTATTATTTTTTTTATTATTATAATTGTTTTTCTTTATAATCTCAACAAATTTCTTTTATCATCGTTTCTGATTTTATTGCCACTTTTTGTTTAACAACACAAACCAATTCCGTTCTTTTTTTTTTCTTCTTTTCTTTCAATTTGTAGATAAACAGTGGAACGATGCTAAAGAATGTTGACCATTTTTGATGGGACTCGTAGATCTTAAGACTCAATAAGTTGTCTGGATTTGCAATAAAAATAAGACAAATAAGAAATAATTTCACCGGAATTGTTTATTTTCTTCATTGTCTGTTTTCGTTTTGCTTTCTTTTATTTTTCCTAAGATTTGAAAAAATATGACTCTTGTCTGATGGCACATTTTATGAAGCCGTGTGTTCTTTCACTGGCAAACTTTGATAGATATTGTAAATAGAGAGAAAGTATCCCCGAACGATGTTTATGGCTTCCACAAAGAACCATTTATAATAACAACCAACGCTGCATTCAAGTGTAAACGAGTTGTGATGTTAAAAGCCATCGACAATGCTGTTAGTCACCAATAGAATGGACTCGTTTTTCATAGAGGTTAATTTCATTCTGCCGGCACCTATTTTTTCCCCGTATTCCTATCATTGTTATAGACAAGAAACATAATCGAATTTGCTGATAGAGGAGTTATCTCCTAACACTAGTAGAAAGACTTTCGAAATGAATTTATTTCATTTTTTTTTTGTCTTCATTCTTGTTTCAATTATTAACTGTAATGAGCAGAGTCTATCCCCCACCGTAAGCGGCATAAGATCGCCTATGCTATGCACGGGTGCCTTGAACACCACAAAATGCGTAAGAGGTGTAATTTTCATAGCAGCTATACCAGCTGACATAAAAGCAGTCAGTTGTTAACACCGGGACAGAAGAAACGAAACGGTGAAAGGGTTGACGACAGAAAATAAATTTTGCCCACGTTTTCTGTAAAGTTTTGACCTGTACATTAAGGCTTGTTTTATTTTGTTGCCAAATTAATTGAATTGAATTTGATAACTAAGTTAAAAAAAAGAAGAAAAAAAGTGAGTTCACCCCAAACATGGAAAGTTGCTACTGAAAGTTTAGGGGGTCATCTTAAATTAAATTGGGAGCTGTGCAGCGAGATGCTTGTTCACATTAGTTTTAAATTTCTGCATGTCGGTACAGTCGGGGAAACTGGAACTCTCTCCCTGCTCCCTAAGGCCGGCAGCACAAGGAAAGAAGCTACTGGAGTAAAAGGCTCTCCGGAATCTGAGGATCTCCACAGCGAATGGATGGGATCTAACTGATTGTCGGGTTGGTCGAGTGTATTTACGTTGAGGGGGCACCAGAGTAGCAAGTTCATCGGAGCACATTCCATTGAAGTACTTGTAAAATAGGGACAAGAATGCAACATTGGTTAGATTGAATCAAGTCCCATCGCCGCAGAGTTCAATGGGTGATCAAATGCATCACATTTTTCTAGTATATATATGATACCATTCACATGTTTCCGAGTGTAGCTGGTTTAACAATTGCATACACTGCTTACTCCTATTCAGCTAACCTGTGCCACTGAATAAGTTTAACACCGAAAGAGAATGTACAACACGTTTTGGTGAAAGTCAAATAACAAAAAAAACATTCGTTTCTTTTGAGTTTTCCTTCTTCTAGATCAGTTGCCCTCTCGCGAATCTGAAAAGTCTAGTTTACCCTACTTTTTATCCAATAGGTAGAAAAGCCCTATATGTTTACAAACGTGTGTATGTGTGTGTTTATTGTACATAACCATAAATATAATCACCCAACTTCCCTTGTTCCCTTTATATTTTTTTTATTTATTGTCTAATTGCAACTGAGAAAATAGTTTTTCTGTTTTGTGAAAAAAATAATCTAACTGCTGATCGTTCGTTTTAGAAGCATTTTTGAAATTTGAAATATTAAAAACAAAGCTATGAGCAGCCATAAAAATAAATGTTACAATGCAAATATATACATTTTAATCTGAATTTTTTCGGTCATAGATGACTGCATCAGAGAAAACAATTTAAATTTTTTAAGTCGTTTTTCTTGCTAGTTGTTTGCTAAAAAAAACATCTCACGGATTTATGCCTTCTTGAATAAGGACCTTCTTCTTGATAGGGCTTAAAAAATATCTTGCAGATTTATTTCCTTATTATTGTCATAAAAGGACCTTAAAAATATAAAACAACTCTTATTTTTGTGATAGACACCTTCAGAGAAAATATTTAAGATTAAATTAAAATGAACATTTTTTGTGCATTGTATGGCTCCTAACAGCTTTGTTTTTGATATTTCAAATTTAAATAAAAAATAAATTCTACATTTGAGATGTAGAATTTATTTTTTATTTAGTCTCAAATGAAACACTTATCGCAGAAGTAAGCCAAGGACATATAAAAATTTTGATTCCTTTAAAAACATATATACTTTGTGCTACTTTACAATATATGTTTATATATATATATATATAGGATGACTAATCTCTCTCTATATATAAAACTCAATGTCTGTTTGTGTTTTCTCTAACCTTTCTTTCTATAGAGAATGTGCACTTTTTAATTTTATGCATTCTTATGTAAAATTTGCAATGGAAATCTTCTCTGAGTGCACCCCTAAATGAGCCATGAGGGCATAATCCTGTTAAAACTTCAAAGATATACATAAGATTTAAATTTCATACAAGTAGGATAAAATTTTATGGGGAAGACAATTGAAATAATCCTGAATCTCAAAGCGCCCTCCTAACGTAAGGGAGCTATGGGAGCCAAACCTCCTTTAAATCTTGAAATATACATAATTTTCATAAAAATAGGATATAAAATTCCCCAGGAAAGACAGAGGGTAACATAATGGAAGTAGTCTCAAATCTCTGTGTGCCGGTTATCTACATGTCCCCACCTCTAAGTGACCCATGGGGACAGAATCCGCTTTAAAACTTCAAATACGTATAATATGGTTGAAATTTTGTTAAAATCGGATATAAGACACTAATTCAGAAAGTTTTCCTACATTTCAGCTACTTCTGACTGTATTAAGTGGCGAACCAAGAGAAGAGGAGGGAGGGGGGCAATAAAAACAAAGAAAGTAATATCGTTTTATAGTGGAATAGTACATAGTAGTGATCCTTATTCAATCCTGAGCAACGTCTGGTATGTTTGCTAGTGGGAAGTTGTAACACTCAAAGATTATGGCGAATTTGAAAACTGATCATGTGCATATTCGCACATAATTTTCAGTCATCTTAAAACACTGACACAAAATGTGATGACGTTTAGTGAAATGTTTGAAAGTTTTGTAAATACGTTTTAGGGATCTTTTTTTCTCTAATGGGGACAGTTTCAGATTATAAGCATTTACTTTGGCCTTTAGTTTGGCTAGATCGGGCTGCTCTGACCTCCCAGCTAGCCCAAACGACTAGTCACATGTTCAAAACAAAGAAAAAAGCTAATATCAATTGTATGATTAAACCTGATCTTTCTTCGATCAAACATCCTGTAACTTTTAAATGCTGGTTCAATATAATAGAAAGAAAACAAGAAAGGTTCATCTATTTGACCTAGTTTCAACGTTGTTTTTCGAACAACTACTAGTAATTAGAAAAATACTTTGTTTTATTATCTCCTCATGCGGTAATTTGGTACCTGATAATCCCAAGCGTACATTACAGCATTGTTTTTACCATAACCAGATCGGGGTAACACTGAATCCAGTGATGTAAGTTATGTAAGTGTTGTAAAAAAGAAGACACAAAGCATGGAAACCTTAATTAGGTTTTATTCAGCAGACAAGTAAAGTTAGTATAAAAAGAAACGGATTATTTATAATCTGGAGCAGTTTATTATTACACTGTGGCAGGGGGTAACAGGATGGGGAGATAGTATTGTTTACCACAGTAAGTGTATTTTGGTTAATTTCTGAATTTACGTTGGACACACATGACTTCATTTTATATGTGTATTTTGTTTCTAATGGTATTTCAACTGCTCGACCACACTCATCTTACTCGGTCACAGTGTCAATCCTGTTCAGATAATATCAAAGTACATCGTATTGACTTTACATCACATGCATTCTCTATAAATTGTTTACCCTGGCAATTCATTGTATTTAGACTTTAATGTAGACTCTTTCATTAGTAGTTATGTCTGTAATCCTTCACCCCTTTTTATGTATCATGTTTGTATGTTATGTATGTACCTCTTATGTTTATCTTTGACAAACCTTCTGTGAGAAATAAATGAATATGTATACTAATTCGACCGTCTCTTCATTATAATTGTTCCTTTATCATTGTCTTTTTTTACCTTTTACATCAGAATACATAACATCAAAAAATGTAGATACTCTAGCCTTGCTTTTTATGGGGAACACACAAACATAACATACACAGACATTGAGTTATATATATAGATAGATTCTAGCAAACTTACCCGCCCGTCCTCCGGGCAGCAATAAATTGGGAGGAGAGGGCGTTAATTAAAAAAAATAATTTTTACAACAAACTTTGTGCTATTTAGCTGAGAATGATGTTTTTTTTTACTCAATGTGATCAGCATTCCCGCAATGATACATATCACCCTAAAAAGTCGTCCAAAAGCTGATGAACCGTTGCTCAAAACAACAAGATACTACAAGCAGGCTGATTTCGAGTCAATCAGAGATCACATCAGTAACGCCCCATGGAGGGAAACCTTCTCACTCCCTGCTGACCAGTGTGCAAACGAATTAACTGAAAGGCTTCGATGTCAGTTAATTGTTTGCACACTGGTCGGCAGGGAGTGAGAAGGTTTCCCTCCATGGGGCGTCACTGATGTGATCTCTGATTGACTCGAAATGAGCCTGCTTGTAGTACCTCGTTGTTTTGAGCAACGGTTCATCAGCTTTTGGACGACTTCTTAGGGTGATATGTATCATTAGCCCTCACTCTCCCCAATGGTTCACCTCGGAATGTGCAGCTGCCATTTCTAAGAGGCAACAAGCATTCCGTAAATTTGGCCGCCATAAGTCAGCTACTAATAGACATACATTTATAGAGTCAAGAAATAAATGCAACGCTGTGATAGGTGAAGCGAAGAGAGGGTATAATGAGTTAACAAAAAAACGCATCCAGTCACAGAAACTAGGTACTCGCGATTTCTGGAAAATCTACAATAGTGTTGATTGACCATTATTTACTACGATTCCCCGACTATCAAACCACAATGATGTCGTATGCACGCCCACTGATAAGGCTGAACTACTTTTAACTCTACTTTAGACTCAGATAACCACCCCCTCCCCAAATTCCCATTGCAGACCGAAGCCACACTTGATAACCTGGTCATCTCCCCATCCCAAGTCAGAGACATCATAAAAAACCTTGACACCTCCAAAGCTTGTGGGCCTGATCTTATACCAGTAATAGTAATAAAAAAATGCTCTGCTGAACTGGCCCCTGTCCTCTCCAATCTCTACAATAAATGCCTAGCTGAATCTTGCTTCCCCAATAGCTGGAAAATTGCCTCTGTGGTACCAGTCTACAAGAGTTCTGGGAATAGAACCGATCCTCACAACTATCGTCCAATCAGTCTGCTGCCCATCTTTGATTAAGGATTCAAAGATTTTAGCAATCTAGCGATAGTAAGAAGTTTAGCATTATCTAAGTGCCTATCTGACCGCCAGTATGGATTTAGACAAGCACGATCTACTGCGGACATCCTAACAGTCATCTCTGAATGCATGTATCATACACTTGACAAGGCAGGAGAAGCTAGGGCAGTAGCGCTTGATATATCCAAAGCCTTTGACAATGGTATGGCATAAAGGGCTCCTCCTGAAAATACGCTCATACGGTATTACTGGGCAATAACTTAATATAATCAGATCCTTCCTAGACAAAAGAAAAATCCAGGTTGTCCTCGATGGCCATTCATCTAAGCAACATGACATAAATGCTGGTGTACCCCAGGGATCTATCCTTGGACCTCTGTTGTTTCTGATCTATATAAACGATCTCCCTGATGACATAGTGTCTGAGATTGGTTTATTTGCTGACGACACCACGCATTACTCTCTCCATGTTGGCAAAACCGACGCGATCATATCCGAGGCATTGGCTGAATCCTTAGAAAATGACCTCCAGGCTGTAGTGGATTGGGGTCACAAATGGTTGGTAACTTTTAATGTCGCTAAGACAAAGCTCCTTTCCTTCAATAACTACAAAGAACCTCTCCAACCACCGATTGTCATGGCTAATAACACCCTGCCTGAGAGTTCATCATTCAAACTCCTCGGCCTAACCTTCACAGGTAACATGAATTGGAACAAATACATCGAAGACATTGCCAAGGCTGCCTCAAAGAAGGTTGGCTCCCTCTACCGTGCTAGTAAACTCCTCTCACCTGACATTATCCTGTATCTCTACAAAGCCACCATCCGCCCATGCATGAAGTATTGTTGTCACATCTGGGCTGGTGCATCATCTACTAGTCTCTCCCTCCTTGACAAGGTCCAAAAAAGAATCACCAACCTAATAGGTCCCTCACTGTCAACCAAGCTCCAGTCCCTGTCCCATCGCCGCAATGTAGCATCCTTGTGCTTGTTTTACAAATACTTCAATGGATTATGCTCCGATGAATTGGCTACTCTGGTGCCCCCTCGACGTAAATTCACTAGACTAACTCGACAATCAACTAAATCTCATTCATTCACTGTGGAGGTCCCCAGATGTCGGAGAGCCTTCTACTCAAATAGCTTCTTCTCTTGTGCTGCTGGCCTCTGGAACTCCCTCCCTGCCCCCTGTTTCCCCGACAGTACAGACATGCAGAAATGTAAAACTAATGTAAACAGACATCTCGCTGCGCAGATCCCAATCTAGGTTTACCCCCCTACCTTTTCCCCTTCTTCTTTTTTCTCGGTAGCCCCTTACGTCTACAGTGGCGTCCTGCCTTGTTTGGGGTGAACTATTTAAAAAGAAGAATCTCATTTTTTTTGTAAACAGTGTCCTAATAATTTAAAATTACCCGAATATATATTTTTAACACTAACCTTAAGTTCGACTGGCTAGGTTGTAAAATCACACGCAATTGCCACAAAAATCACCCCCCCCCCCCAAAAAAAAAATAACGCGCAGAATTCATCTCCAACTGACATAAATCGGAAAAATAATTCTAGGGTTTTATTTATTCAATAACTTAATATAGACGAAACTAATTAGTGTATATTAAGAGTAATTAGATAGAAAACATAAGCCAACGTAATTCCAAATCAATAATATCAGACATTAATTATGAACGGTTTAAAAATAGTTATGCTAATTAGGCAGTCAAAATGTTCTCTCTTAATCGTTTATCTGCACTATACATACAGAATGTCAAGTCTGTAATGTAAATCAAGAATACAACATAAAATCAAAATGGGTTAATGTTATTTAAGAGTGATTAATGAAAAAAAAACTTTCGCATTTATTCATTTATATATATATATATATATATAAATATAAATGAATAAATCTGATTCAACCATCTCCTTTTTAACGTTCTTTATCATTGTTTTTTTTAATTATTTTATATTTCGAGCATGTGTTATCTACAACCACCCAACATATTCAAGATGGCAGGCGCATGTTGGAGAAGGGGCTCCACCATGTGCCTTGCTATTAAACGATAGAATAGAATATCAAATATTCAAATCTTATACCGGTATGCAAGCTGAACCCACCCCGGTTGATAACAGTGATAAGGATGAATTTGTAGTGGCAGAATAATGTCGGAATAACCATTTTGTAGTAAAGGTTGCTGCGTCGATATCCATCCTACTGGCATTGTTGGATATGAAGAAAGGATCATCTCGTGTTGGTTAAAAGGACAAACTTCTTTGAATAAAATTGTGTTGATTAAACTGTTTGATTTCAATTGTAAAGAATGGTCCGGAAAGAGGATACAAAATAGATTGTTTTCATAACTGAGTCCGTTGACATGTATATACTATAGAAATAGAGTTGAGTCCGTGAGTTTCATCTCGTCTATTGCTAGAGACGAGGAGAGAAATATAACTTTCGATCACATTGACATCTCAAACGGCAATGTTTATAAATCGCAAGAAAACTGTTTGTATAGGAGGCAATTACCGCTTCCGCTCAAAACCGTGTTCTTATCGCACAACGTATATATCCCTATGCCAGTAAGAACATGCAAGTATGCTTTTAGCGAAGCACGCATTTATCACTCCGCGAGTACGAACGTGCAAGTGCAAAAGAAAATCTTATGCAACTGCTACAAATTCATGGACATTATTATTCTCTGCATGATTTTCTGGCAGTTATTGGCCATCTCTCCTCCTGATGTGCTGCCGAAATCTTGCTTCTATGATTTCTGTAAGTAAATGCTATGAAGACATCTGTAGAAAAGAAAACATCGTTCTCCACCACCACCTGGCTACCCTCCCCAGTCTACCGCCCAGCAGCCAAGTGGAGAAGGGAAGAGTTCAAAGAAAAAATAAGCGTCAATTAAGCAAGGTATACAAACACGCAGGATGCGGTATTTGTGTAACTTATTCGTAAACATGGCGACAGACAAATCAGACAATTGTTGAATGAAATAAAAAAAATAAAAATAAATAAAAAAGAAGAAAGAAAGAAATAAGTCAACGTGCAGGGCAGCCATGTGCTGGCGTTAAAGCCAATGGGAAATGCAGAGAAAAGCACAGAAGAAAAACGAGTGAGTGAGTGTGTGAGAGAGAGAGTGTGTGAGTGAAGGACATTAAAAATGGCAATCATAAGAAAAGGGAAGACCCTCTCCCCCTACCTACACACCTCCGGGATCATAAAAAACGTCTTGCATTTTGAAAAAATCCCTTATCTTTTTTGTTTTTGCTGGGGATGGGGCACTCTACCGGATGCCTGACATTCACTCGCTATTTCACAGACTCAAATTTTATTATTAAAAATCTATCGATTTAACTCCACACCCATGTAGATCGCAATAGTAATAGACTTAAGTGCCTCATGATTAAAAAAATCTAAAACATTGTTTGTCTAGCCACACTGAAGAGCTGTGATACAGCGAAACAGTTGGTCTATGGATGACTAAAATATGTCCTTCTTGGGTTGAGCTGTCTGGTAAGTGAAATCGCCAACTGCTTTTAGTTTATAACGTATTGCTCTTTGTGTAAACACATGGAACTCTCAAGCAATTGACAATGTTAATCATTGAGATTTTGCTTACCCCAGCAGCTGTCAGATGATAGCTAAGTGATTAGAACCGATGACTCTCATCTAGACGGTTGAGTTTTGATTCTGGTTCGAGGCATTTGCCTGTCTAGCCACACTAAAGAACTGTGATACAGCGGAACTGTCTATATAGTCATCAACAGACAGATTTCTTTTTCTCCATTTTTTTTTTAACATTTTTTTTTTTGCTGGGGATGGAGCATCCTACCGGATGTCAGAAATTCACCTGCTATTTCATAGACTTCAACCGAGAGAACTCTTTAAAATTCTAATTGTCCCTTTAAGCGTAATTGTGTGTATCTATCTAGCGAATATACCCGGTAAACCAAGTGCAAGAGTGTTGTGAAAAAGAATGTAAGAGTCCGGTTGCTCCTATAATTACTGGAATGATGGAGATCTTCCTAAGATTCCAGTTTCTTTTCATGTCGTACATAACTAAATATCAAGGTCTTATCTTCTCCCTCTTAGCTCTGTTTATCATTGTACGTCTGTGTTTGTGTCTGTGTATTAAAATGCATTTGTTACTCTTTTTTTTAAATATTAAGATGCAGACTTCTTCAGTGATGGGTGAGGTTCATAGATATTTATGAGTGGCACATTTAAAGAAAATATTTGGTTGCAAAATAATTTCCTTTCATCTTTAGAAAGTGTGTATTTTTGTGTCTTTTGGTCGGGATCAAAGTGTAGTATCTGTTCCGATGGATACTACACCCTATAGACCGGTATAGTCTTGGCCTTCGGGGCTTGATTTACACCGTTCTATGGGTTTGTCCTGTGCAGTTCTAGGAGATCCACCCTCCCAGGCTTCGCCTCCCCTCTTTGGGGAGGAGTAAGTTTATTGCTTACTGCCTGAGGCGCCCCTACCGGGGAATGCTGACGGGGCTGCCCAGGCAATGTTTAATGGCCAGAGTGCTCACCTTCTCGGGTGCTGGCTTTTCAAATCCCACTTTCCCGACCTTGTGTCACATCTTACCTTGTGGAAGGAAGATAAATAAAATTACCTGAGCGATTGCAGTTTTGTTATTTTTTTGTGTGGGAGGAGGCTTAGACATTGGGCATTGATCCTTCTCCTGTGGTGCAATCTAAGGATGCCTTCATTTTAGGCAGTTGATCCTAAAATGAAGGCATTTACTTTGATCTCTGACTATAAACAGCATGAGGTCCTTTACACAAAACGAGATCAGAAAGGGATTGATATTGACGGCTAAACTTTATTATATAGAAAAAAAAGGATTAAAGGAATAATAATCTTATTTTTTTACCATGACCGATTCTAACAAAAACTAAATTGTAATCAAATTGATTGTGATGGACGAATACCACCATTCGCCCATTCATGGAGTATTGTTGTAACATCTGAGCTGGTGCACAAAATGTTAGCCTCTCCCTGGTGGACAGGGTCCAAAAGGGAGTCTCTAATCTTATAGGCCCTACACTGTCTACCATGCTCCAGCCTCTGTCCCATCGCCGCAATGTTGCATCACTGTGCTTGTTTTACAAGTACTTTAATGGAATGCGCCTCTAACGAATGTGCTGACGGATTGATTGAGGGATATTTACGTAGTCAGCAAGATCCCACCGCATTCATTGTTGAGATCCCCAAATGCCGGAGAGCTTTCAAATGCCAGAGAGCTTTCTACTCTAATAGCTTATTTCCTCGTACTGCTAGCCTTTGAAATTCCCTTCCTGCTTCCCTGACCGTAGTAACATACTTAGTCATTTAAATGTAATGTGGAAAAGGTTCTCGTTGCAAAACTCCCCATATAGGATCCCCCTAATTTACAGTAGCCTCCTTGGGGGATGAACTTAAGTAAAAAAAAAAAAAATATATATTTTTTTTTGTGAAAAAATTATACAATTTTTTTAATTTTTTTTCTAACATGTTACTTTTAATTTTTCCATCATATGTATTTTTAAGATTTTATTTATTCGTTATGAAAATTAAATGATAGCATTGTAGTTCTGGATTAGCCATTGATCCCTATCCCTTCTTCCCTATCCCTTCTTTTTTTCTCTCCTGACGATCTAAAATATATTGGTTAAGTCCACCATTGCATGGTATTTACTTCCTTCCCACTGCAGGAAGATAGGACGCAAGGTCGGGAGTGAAAGGTCATCACACAAGAGGTGGTGCACTCTGGCGTACAAAAAATGCCTGAGCAACCCAGTCAGCATTCGCCGTTAGGGGCGCCTTAGGTGATTAGCAATAAACTAACTACTTCTCAAAGTGGGAAGGCGGACCTCATAAGACTGCACAGAACCATACCCCAGCCTGACAGAAGCGGGGCCATCGCAGTCACAATGGCTCACACTCTGTCGGACTGATCGGCGAGGACGTATCCTCGATTGGTAAGCTTGCTGTCTGAAAGGAGACTGCATTTTAGTGCTTGTAAAACTATTATAAATTAAATATTCATCACTCATTCTATAACTGCAATTTAAACGTTGGTCGTTTTCTGAAGAACAAAGTGTAGTATCTGTTCTGATACTACACTTCATCTTTTATGTTCCAGAGACGTACCATGGTTTCATTGACATGGATAGACCATTACTACCCATGTTGATGAAACCCTGGTACGTCTCATAAATACGAAAGTTGGGCCCATTTCTCGCATTGACGGTAAAGTAAAAAAAAAAAAAAAAAAGAACTATTTCAAATTAATTCAACTTGATGCGTATATTGCGTATATGTGATAACAGTCGCAAAGTTAATTAATAAAATGTCCTTTTTCAAAACCAATACGTTAACTATTATTTAATGTTTTTTTAATTAATTAACTAAATAATAGTTGTTTTAATCTTAACTATTCGTTTTATTCTGTTTTGCAATATTGGTTTATTTCATAGACAAATATTGAGCATTTGTGTTCAAATGATCCTTTCTTTAGAGAGACCGACTTAATTTTTAACAAATTACGATCTATTTCTAAATCGCAATGGAAAAGGCAAATTGATTTCAAATATGAACGCAATGTTTATTATTTTAAATTAATGTTTCAAGTATTTCACGCAGCAAACTCAGCGAGCCAGTTAGTATTAGTTAAATAAGTTTAGTTATAAATTTATAAAAAATAAATATATTAGTGAAATATTTTAGTTTATTTTACTAATTTTTAAAAAGAAAAAAAAATATAAAATATTTTTTTTACTTAAATAATTAGAAAAAAAATAATAAAATAATAATTATGAGTATAATCCTAAAAAGCAATAACAAAAAGCATATATAAATACAGAAGACGAAACATAATTAATTAACAAATAAAATGGTAGATTTACCGAAAGTACTCAAGTTTATAAAAAAAAAAAAAATGTTTTTGAGATGAATAAATAATTTATTTCAAAAACAAATAATCTGCGTTGTGCAAGGTTTTCTAAATATTTTATAAAAAAAATATCTTTATTATTGCCACCCACCCAACGCTTCAAATTGTGTGACTTTTCAAAGTAAAATATTTGATGTTTAATATTCTGCTGAACCTAATATTTTCTGCCAACCTGGCATCCTTTATATAACAGCCATCTTGGACACCTTTTCTCTGTAAGCGGAAAGAACGCAAATTTTTTTATAGGAGAGAGTTTCTCTCGAAATATCAAAATATTTTCTACCATCCCGGGTTCTATGAACAGTAAGTGAACAAATTTACTGAAAAATAAAAAGATAATATCTGCGATACGTTTCTTAAAACAAACAATTGTTTTCAATTATTTGTTTTATCTCCACTTTCACCGTTACGGCTTTTTCCGCATTGCATGCATCCTTATTAAATACCTATATACAAAAATAAAACAAAGTTTAAAGTAAGAGAAAAGAATATTTATCTTTTTTACGCCCCCTTTCACATGCTAACAATACAATTGTATTTTTCACGTTACAGACCGGACTGAAATAATAACGTTATAATTTAGAAAACCATTCTTAACACGAAGAGGTGGGGCGTTGATTAACTATTCTGTTTATTAAATTGTTAGTACAGCATTATTAATCAACCCCCCCCCCCCCATCTCCCTATGTTAAGAATGTTTTTTCTAAATTATAACATTATTTCAGCCCGGTCTGTAAACTGCATAATAAGTAATAAAATAAATTAAAAAAAGGGTACTAATTCTCTGGATTTTTCTTATGTGTTATAGTTAGAACAACAACAACAAAAAACAGTTGAAAGGGAAATAATTCCAACTGACTCTAATACAGAGACATCTCTTACAGCGATTAAATAAACCCAAATTTGTTAACATGAATACTGGGGATGGGTAATAAAAATGAAAGTAATTTGTTTTCGGTCAGAAAGCAGACAAGGAATTGAATCTTTCGTCTTTGTACAAAAAAGAAGAATATGGCAAAACTTGAATTGTTGCATTCGTGAATCTTCCTCCGACGTATCCTCCTTGAAATGGTTTCCATCAGCTGTGATGAAACCGCACAGCATACGGCCCATCTGTGTTATGCTAATTCGGAATTGCTGCGGAGAAGGGTGGAAACAGGGTGGTATCTTTTAGAAGCCAATAATAACAAGATAGTCATAACATCCGGTGCCGTACTGATTGCTTTAACTCTACTGCAAAAACAAACTTCTACACATATATATATTTTTTTTTTGAATTCAATATGTTACTGTCAGAAATTTCCCCATTAGCAGAATTTCTAAACATAAGAATCGATGTTGGCGAATGCAGGTGTAAGTGGGTGGATGTGTAATAGAGCTTCTCTTTTATACGACGAGGTTTCGTGTGCAACTAATCAATTCAACTTACTAATTTTATGATGTTTGTATTCAAAAATATTAAGGAGAGGTAGTTCGCTTGAAGCATTCCGTTTTTGAGATTTGAAACACCCACGATTTGATACAGAGGTCTTCTTCGAAATATATTATAGAACACAGTCACACACATCAGCGTTGAAGTCTTGCCTAATCAAGTAAGATTTGCTATAAAAAAATAAAGTAATTTTTTAGAATTTTTTTAAAAATAAATTATGTTTTTGTCTATATTTTTTTTAATTACTTCTCAACGCCGACATATTTCCATTTCTTGCATTGTGATAGCCTTCTAATACTCATTAATTTGATAATATAAAGAACATTTTACTTGCATCTCGATAATGTTTATTGAAAAATATTTCTGATTAAAACGGGAATCTGGTTTCAGTTTGAATAAGTTAAAGTAGAAATAAATTATGAAACTAATATATTTAGTAGACAATGGTCGAGTTTTGAGTTCCGCGACATAATGAGATCAAAATTTATGTATAGGCGATAAAAATGGTTTTATGTCGTCGGTTTTTTAAATAATATTAAATGAACACGTGTTGGAGTTGTAAAAAAAAAGACGTTTTAATATATTTTTCGTCTAAAACAGTCAATGTCTGCATGAGGTAACGAAAACGTGAATTGTGAAGCATGGATTACTGAAACGATCTCTTGTAGGGAAAAATAAAAAAAAAATGTTTATGTTTGTTTTTTATATTTCACAACTTGGGTTATCTTAAGAAAGGTGAAATACATTTTATTTTTTGTATTTTTATTTTCATTGTAAAGTGAAATATAAAAATAAGTGTTGGTTTCGTTTCGTACTTCCATTCCGTTTTTCGTTAGGCCCTACTTCCAGTCTCTCCGCGTTCATTTTCTAGCTGTTCATTCTTCATTCTTGTAGCATATTTACACATTTCAAACATGTTTTTCTTGATATTAAATGAGGAATCATTTCGAGTAAAAATCTACTGATTATATGGGTAATAATGTTTTTTTTTAAAAACCATATAAACCATTTTCATTGCATAACAATTTATGTAATATCTTGGGGAACTCTAAACTCGACGATTGCCCTTTTGTATTCTTTAGACTATTCGGATAACTATTTTCATCTTGGTTGTTATTTTCACAACGTTTCGGCTGATGTAACCTTTAACCTTCTTCAGGTGCAGCTTTTCAAACTTGGGAATCTTCATGCCAAACTCCTCGGGGAACCTATATGAAATTTAGAACTAAACCCTTTATTTAATCCATGGGGGAAGATTGTTCTTGTTCCATCGGCCATGCTTGCCATAGAAATGTTAATTATTTGTCTGTTATTCTTAGTTACTACACCATCTCCTTAAATACTTAGTTATTATCGCCTGTAGTAAGGATTGAACCTTCAACCTCCAGAAGACTGTCGCTTAAAACTGATTTATAATGACTACGAATAACATAAATGACCGGGAAGAAGCGGTAATTAGTTTTTACTTTCAACTATCAATTCTTACACAATAAAACTATTAAGACATTCAAAATTTAAATAATCGGATATAAGATGATATATTGATACTTTTCATCAAGTAAATATTATGGTATTTTTTACTCTCTTACCCGGCGCAGTTTGCCCCCTAAAAAAGTTTAAATGTATTTGCACAAAAAAGTAAGATTTGAACAGCCTAAAAAAATATTTGCAAAGAAGGAATTAAATATTTAATTATGTTTTTAAGATTTTAGAGTGGGGGGGGGGGGGCACTTTCCTTTATAAATTTAACGTAAAATCAGCACCCATTTCCTGGCCATTTAGCGTAAAACGAGACATGTAACCGACTTGAGTTTTTAATTTTGTGGGGGGATTTTTAAAAGAATACAAAAACGTAAAAATTTAACCAATTTTATTTTTTTGGGGGGGGGTAGGGGTAGGGTTAGTGTTTATTAAATAAGTAACCCACCAAATAATAAATTGGCTAAATTTCTACATATTTTTATTACCCCCCCCCCCTACACACACACACACACAAAAGTCGGTTACATGTCTGGTTTTACGGTAAGTGGCCAGGAAATGGGTGCTCATTTTACGTAAGATTTATAAAGGAAAGTGATCCCCCACGCTAAAATCTTAAAAACAAAAATTAAATATTTAATTCCTTCTTAGCCTAAACAAATATTTGCAGTTTAAATGTATTTGCACAAAAAAAGTAGAATTTGAACTTTTTTAGGGGGTAAATTTTGCCGGGTAAGATAGTAAAAATTTACCAATATTATTTTTTTAAAAAAAGAGATACATGTTTGAAACACATTTTAAGAATGGGCCCAGTCTTGGTTGTGTGTCCATTTAATGTGTGAGTTCAGTACTAGAAATGTTATTTCAATCGTAAACAATACAGACAAAAGGAAATGCTATTTCAAATTTTATCATGACAGACCAACGAAAATACTATTTCACATTGAAATATTACTTTCCTTTGTCTGTCATTCTTAAGATGTAAGCTTGATAGACCAATGAAAATGCTATTTTTAATGTAAGTACGACAGACCAAAAACATACTTTTTCAAATTTAACCTGGGCAAGCTAATGAATATACTATTTCAATTTTAAGCATGACAGACCAACGTATAAGAGACAAACCAAACTGCAATTTCAAATTAAGGATGGTAGATCAACGAAAATGTTTTTTTGAATCGGTACCCTGACATATCAACGAACATGTTTTTTGAATCGGTACCCTGACATATCAACGAACATGTTTTTTGAATCGGTACCCTGACATATCAACGAAAATGTTTTTTGAATCGGTACCCTGACATATCAACGAAAATGTTTTTTGAATCGGTACCCTGACATATCAACGAAAATGTTTTTTTGAATCGGTACCCTGACATATCAACGAAAATACTATGACAGATAAAAGAAAGCTTTTTCAAATTTAAGAAAAATTTAAAATGATACTATTTCAATCTTATGCACAACCGACCAATGAAAATACTATTTCAAATTTAAGCAGGACAGACCAACGAAAATACAATTTTGCATGTAAGCATTCCAGGCACACGAAAATACTTTTTCAATCTTAAATCTAAAATAGCATTTTCGTTTGTCTGTCATGTTTAAGATTGAAAGGCCGACCAATAGACTATGTAATGCAAGAAGCTTTGATTCTTCGACGCTTCTAAAATCAACGTTGGAAAGATCTGTGAAGTTTTCCTAATATTTTCAAAAAAACCTTTAAGCAAGTTCAAATGCACAGTTATAAGTGCTTAGAGATTTCATGAAGAGGCATGAAAAACTGATTTCTCTTCTCAAGGCAGTGTTCGGGCGAGAATATCATTTTCCTCACAGCGGGAAGAGAGGATCACATTTTGAATGGACAAACTGGTAATGGATAGAATCATGAGACGACGCCACGGCTGCAGGCATTGTCACAGAAGAAAGTCGTGCTGTGATTGGTTAGATATAATCAACTGGTGGCAAAGAAAATGACTTGTTCAACTTTCTATTTAAAATGTAAAATCTTACAAAAATTGCCATTTTCATAGAAACTGTTCAATATTACAATTTGCAGACGATCTTGATATCCTTGTGAATGATGCCGTTTGATCGCTGGTGGTGCCTGGTTCGTGATGCTCCTTAACATGATGATCATTGATCTTGTTCATATTTTTTTTCCTTCAAAATTGTTATCATAGGATTTACAAATATTACATAGAAGATACAGATGGCTCTAGATTTTCAGATAGTCCAAGTAGCATCTACGTGCCACCATTATAGATGTCTGCAGTAATCAATGCATGAACTTGTTGATCTTGGCCATCGAACATATCTGCCCAGTATCTTAAGTGCTTCACCATTGGTTCTGGGAACTCTTCCGTCGAAGCATCACATCCACCATGCTGCATTTTCTCATGACTTTCTTTTTGTAATTGATGTTTACTCCTCTCGAAGAATCTGAAGAAATTGGCAGAAATTGTATTGCAAATTTCTGCCAATTTCAAAAACCATCAGATAATGCTGCACTAGAGTTGAAAGTCACAGCGAGCGGAACAAGTAAGAACTTATCAGCGATATATTGTGATGGTTACCTAAGCATGGTTTCACCAACATTAGCCGCCCTGTTCAAACGATGCAACCTCAAAGAATGCAATGAGTGATCATGACGTCTGGAGAAAGAGGGCCAGAGATATCAGGTTATGCTTCCACGGATAAGGGCGATGAGAAACAGCATCGGTTAGTTTATTTTTTTATTAAAATTATCTACTATTGTGGTACACAAACAGTTTAGTATTTATCCTGAACAAATATAGCAATATAGAAATTCATTTTTGATAATTTTGTAAGCTGCTGGAAGTTTTTAAGGCATAAGCAAAAATTCCCCACAGTCTAACAAACTTCCTAGCCGTAATAAGTATTTTCTGAGAGAAACTTAAGCGAATAACTTTTTTGCAGAATGTTCTTAACACTAAAAAGATATCAATTTAATTCTGACTAGATTCTTATGTATCAGATGCACTGCTATTTAGGTATAACTTGGAAAATCCGACCGAATTAATTTGATATTAGACTAGCTGTCCCCATCCGGTATTACCTGCATAGAATCATAGCACCGGGTGAAGACTCTAGAAAAAATATTTCAATGGATTTAAACAAGCACGATCTACTGCGGATATCCTAACGGTCATCTCTGAACACACATATCATACACTGGACAAGGCAGCTGAAGCTATGCCAGACCTTGTCAAAGTCTAAAGAGCTTCTCATAAAAATTCACTCGTATGGTATTACTGGACAAATATTTAATATAATTAAGTCCTTCCTAACCAACAGAAAGATCCAGGTTGTCCTCGATGACCGTTAATCTAAGTAACATGACATAAATACTGGTATACCCCAGGGATCCATCCTTGGACCTCTACTGTTTCTAATTTTTATAAACGACCTCCCTGATGTCATTGAGACTGAGATAAGAATATTTGCTGATGACACCATGCTCTATTCCCGTCATGTGGGCAAACCAGATGCATTCATATCCGAGGCAATGGCTGAATCCTCAGAAAATGACCTCCAGCTGTAGTCGATTGAGGTCATAAATTGATGGTAACTTTTAATGCCGCAATAACAAAGTTCTTTTTCTTCAATAACTACACGAAACCTCTTAAACCACCGATTGTCATGGCAAATAACACCCTACCTGAGAGTTCAACATTCAAACTCCTCGACCTAACCTTCACAGGTAACATGAATAAATACATTGAAGACATTGCTAAGGCTACTGCAAAGAAAGAGGGCTCCCTCTACTGTGTTAGTAAACTTCTCACACCTGACATTATCCTTTATCTTTACAAAGCTACTATCCGCCCATGCATGGAGTATTGTTGTCACATTTGGGCTGGGGCATCATCCACTAGTCTCTCCCTCTTAGACAAGGCCCAAAAAAGAATCGCCAACTTAATAGGTTCCTCGCTATTTACCAAGCTTCAGCCCATGTCCTCTCGCCGCAATGTTGCATCCTTGTGCTTGTTTTACAAATATTTTAATGGTTTGTGCGCTAATGAACTGGCTGCTCTGGTGCCCCCTCGACGTAAATACACTAGACCAACTCGACAATCAGCAAAATCCCATCCATTCACTGTGGAGGTCCCAAGATGCCGGAGAGCCTTCTACTCTAATAGCTTCTTTCCTCGTGCTGCCGGCCTCTGGAACTCCCTCCCTGTTTCCCCGACTGTACTGACATGTAGAAATTTTAAACTAATGTAAACAGACATCTCGCTACACAGCTCCTAACTTAGGGTGTAGGTTTTTGGGGTCATCCTATTTCTCAGTAGCCCTTTACGTCTACAGTGGCAGCCTGCCTTGTTTGGGGTGAACTATGTTAAAAATAAAAATTCTAAGGGTGGTTTCTAGTGATACAAAATGGTTTCAGATTTATTTAAGATTTTACCGTACTTTGATTGGATTAAATACATGTTTGACAAAAAAAAAAAGATTGGTTCTAAAATGCTATGGAACATGAAGACGTGTATGACGAAGATAGTCGACTGGTTTGATAAGCCACGATAAAAGAATTGCAATTGCAGAAAGTGGAGACGATGTTCGTGTATTTTCTGTTGTTTATTTTGATGACTTAATCCCAGCTTTTAGCATTTGAACTGATGGCAGATTCAATTGCAACACCCAGAAGATTAAATGTATTGCAGTTGTTTTTACTGTTTTAATTTCTATTAAATTAAAATTCACGCTATATTCATTTTATACTTTTATTCTCCATTATTTTTTGATTAGCAAATGCGTGTTAGTAACCATATTCAATCGAGGCATATTATTCTCTCGAACTTCGAGAAAAGGGTGGGCCACTGCGCAGTTGTTTCGTGATCTCATCAAAGTTTTTGGCGAGGTAGCAATTACTGATAGTGGTGTTCAAAGATGGTTTATTCGTTTTCAAATCTGGTGAGACGAGCTTGGAAGCGGAGCCAAGAAGAGATCGGCCATCAGATATTGATGACTAGATGATGATGATGATGATGAAAGGTTGACCTTAACAAAAAAAGTGCAATAATTATGCATCACCCTAATCCATTTAATGACTGGATTACCGTGACTGCATATATCAATCCATTATGCTATCAAAGATTCCAAAATATGGGAGGAATTAATAGTATTTAGACGGAATGTGTGTCTTCCGTTCGGACAAATACAGAGAGATTCAAGTGTATCATGTGAATATGTTATATAACGACACAAATTGGTAATATATTAAATATTCTGCTAAAATCTTTTGTTTAAGGCAAGAACCCCATAGTCATGACTGAAACTTGGTGGAAAAGTCAGGCAGAAATTGTAGTTTTTGTACCAAATATGGTTGGATTTCAGAAAGGATTGTTTTGTCTTTTCAAGGCTTATCAGTAATAGAGAATCACCGATAGAGAGAGAGAGGTGTCTATCTATACGTATATATATATATATATATATATATATATATACATAGAAGATCTCTCTCTCATATATAAGTAAAGTCAGTAGCTTCTGCATGGTGCTCGATACCTTTGGTTAGTGGCTTCTACCACATTGGTTTATTTGAGGACCTGGGCCGAGGCCTACGTAAACTAGGGCCTTTCAACTGAGTCAAGATTTTCTGATGATGTCTTGATAGTGGTTTTTAGTCTCACTATAAATCAGGACCGGAAGTGAGCCGAAGCCGACGTAAACTAGTGTATGTAGGCCTTGGGTAAGTCGTAACTGTAATCAGACATTCAACTCCATCGGATTATTCATTCCCTTTGAAATCATATTTAACGTGTTTGAATTATTGATATTGTTAGATATGTGCAAATATTAGAAAACCGCGTCATATTATTTCTGCAATGTTATTATTAATTCTTGAATTTAATTTTTCTTCGAGTTATATTGTTTTTATCAATACGGAATTTAGTGCCTTTTATTTCGTAATATATGAGATCTTTTTTTATTATTAATATTTACGATGCTTTATTTTCATCAAAAAATACATTACTACAAAAAAACGCATGAAAGGTGTTTTTGTTTACTCGAAATAATGCATTTGCACTCGGATTTCTAATAAAGTAATCAGTTAATCATATTACGTGATCGTTAATAATTAATGCCCTCTTCAGTATTTAAGATTGTCTGATTTTCTGAATTTTGATGTTTTTTTAAGTGAATGGGGGGGGTCAAAATGCCCATAGTCTGACTGTTCGACAGTTCTCGTTTGTAACTATACTGCATGACGTCATTTTCCAGTTAACAGGCCTTAGCTTACGTAGGCCTCGACTCAGCTCCCTCCACTATAGTTTTAAATAACTTAAACAAATAAAATAAAGACTGGACTCTCTCTATTATTTCCAAATCTAAAATATTTATTTTAAAACTATAAGTATTTATTGTTTTCAAACTACTGGTGGGTGGGGGTAGCTATTATTTGTGTTCTTTACTGACTTTTGTCAGAATTGATACTGTCATTTTTAAAAAATTAAATCAATATTTGATTTTTTTTTTCCCGGGCAACGCCGGAAAACCGGTCCTGCTAAAATTCTATATTTTCATTTGATATAAGGTACGCTCTTTCACTACAGATGTTTTTCTTGGATATTTCATATAGATTTTCCTATATTTTGATTAATCACTCGTTTGGTAATCTCGCTCATCAGATTACAAGAATACAAGAATTACGATTAACAAACGCACTTTGCCTTGTTTCATTCTTTCCAACCTTCGGTCAACAATTTCTCCACATGCGGACACCTTGGAGAAAAAACTTTCCTTGTGAAGGGACCCTTGCACTTTGTCATCGATTGGTTTTGCCTATATTTTTCCCCCCTTTTTTACATTAAAATAAACTTAAAATCACTGATTATATTATTATAATCGGTATAATGTGTTTGTCTATTATCTGTCCGTTAGGTATTCTAGATTAGCAGATTCATAGAATGTTGGTTATGTTATTGTTTACATAACCAGGTTTCATTATTTAAACAAAACAAAAACAATAATCTCCTTTAACAACAAATCTGTATTTGATTAAAATGTGACATAAATAAAATATAGGCAAAAAAGAATGAATAACATTAAAAGATACTTCTTACATGTCCATTAGTTATTCTCGAATAGCAGAATACCAGATTTACAGAATGTTGATTTATGACAGTAGCCTAAAATGAAAGGGGGGGGGGGGCAATGAACCAAACAAAAATGAAAGTAAAAAAAACTCCTGGGCAGCGTCGGGTAAGTAGAGAATATTTTCTTTTTAATCATCAACAATGGGCGACATATTTAACGCTCACCAAAAGCAACTATGCCCCTTAAAAGTAATTGTAAAACGCAGAAAAAGAGGGGGAGAGAGAGTGAGAGGGGGAGAGAGAGAGTTCGTCCTACGAGCAACAACAGTTAAAAATGTTAGAATTATAGAGATATTTTAGAAAGCCATTGTTAAGGATTGTGATGATAGTGCAGTGGTTATGGTGTTCGGCTGTTAAACGAATATATATATAAGAAATTATAAATAATCCAGACAAGGTAAACATCCACAGGATAGTAATCCAAAGAATTTCAACCGGGCTTATATTTAAAAGCTCTATTTGACATTGAGCACTTTTTATGATTATTCTTATTTACACAGACATGTACAAAATCTGCGACATAGACATGTACAAAATCTGTGACACTGGCATGTCGATGTTATCGATCAACAGCTGTTATAAATTGAGATCTCATCAGGCAGAGTTAAAATCCGATCTTAACCTTAGATCATATTTGGAAAGAGATCACATTTGGAAAGGTTGTTTCCAAATATGATTACGGTTAAGATCGGATTTTAACTCTTCCTGATGAGATCTCAATGTATAACAGCAGTGATCGATAACATGTACAAAATCTGTGACACTGGCATGTCGATGTCTGTGTAAATAAAAATCATATAATATATATATATATATATATATATATATGATATATGATTTTTACGGATAAAATGACAGACATGTTATTCATTTTCTTAGCAGCATTTGGAACAAAATCTCAATCAAACTTAATTTATATTTTAGTGGTTCCATCTATGTAAGGCTCGGGATGTATTGAGTTATGTATTATATATAGTCATCCAGAGGTAGTTCCTAGAGAACTCTATTCGAATAACGAAGAGTAATGCTACCTAAGTGGAAATCATTACTTTTCCTACTTATCATCATTTTCATTTTAACGTCCGTTTAACATGCTGCATTGAACTGCTTTAATGAATTGACTTCCAAACTAACCTATCTCTGATAGATAAACACCTGGACACTCTTTTTCTACTAGAGAGCTCAACACATGACTGGAAAACCAATGTAGTTATCCACAAGTTGTTTTGCTGTATCCCACTCACTATGTCTAACCACATTTAGGAGTTGTTTCAAGCTGAACTTCGCAACCCAACAACTTGTACAGTAGTCAGCGTGCTTCCTGTATGTCATTTCACTCAACCCGACAGTAAGAGAAATTATAATACACACACACACTTTTCTTCATACCTCTCCCTTTCTCAATATACAAAAGTTGAGTGCATTTTTCAAACTAACGGTACAGTCTAAACATTTCAACTTCACACAGCAGATGCACCATACTTTTATATACTGCTTATGTATATGTGATATCAGTCGCAAGGTTAACTAATTTGCATATTGTTTTGAAAAAATACATTTTATTAATTAACTGTTTTTGTTATTGTTTTTTAATTAAATGATTGTTTTGATATTAATATAACAAATATTTCTGTTTCGCAAAATTGTTTTACTGCCTGGACAAATATTTAGCATTTGTGTTCAAATGTCCCTTTCTTTACGGGGACAGACTTGTAATTTAAAAATAGATCGCAATTTGTTAAAAATCAAGTGAAAAGGCAAATTGATTTCTTCTTTCTTTTCCTTTCTTTATGGTCGCATTTAAAAGATAAATAGATAGATAAATTTGTATCGAAATTACAAAAATGTTTATGAATAAATGAGAAAGATTAACATTGTTTCGTGTTTATAATTTAAAATTAATTTTTTAACTTTGTTGTAAACATTTCATTTATAAGTATTTCAAGTAGCAAACTTTGCAAAGCCAGATTGTTATTATACTAAATGTGAGTCAATCAACATCAAGGCTTTTCTCCTATATATTTTAATCACACAAAAAGATTCTTTTGAATTCTTCTAAAACATATTTCAATTGGATTTGCAAAGTTCCGATTACGACCACATAGTTAACTGCACAAGTTACTCATATCTCTCGTCCACTCTCACTCTCTTTTTCAGCATCTTAATTCTAATTCACAAATGTGTATCTGTACACACCATAAACACGTATGTAAATTAGATGTCAAAATAATAAGTCTCTTTACTTCTATATTATTATTATTATATAGAAATAAAGGGATTGTATTATTATTTTAATTATGCAAGTAGAATGTCTAAAAAGATATATAACTGGTTCCACTTATATAATTTGAAAATTCATAAAGTGTTAGTGGTTGTGCCCCAATGAGTCACAGATATGCCTAGCACATAAGTATAAAGACTTTTGATGTTTGTATGAATAAATCAAAAAAAGACGTTGGCCCTGATGAAGTACGGCTGTCCTACAGCTGTGACTGAAACATATTTTGCAAATGTGTAACGAAATAATGTTTATATAAAATAAAACAGACAAACTTTATTCTATTAAACAGCTCTATTTATTATTGAGCACTCATAAATCCAGAGAATATTTACTGTGTTTATCTAACCTGTGGATGTAAACTTTACTTAGATTACATACATATATAGTCTTGGAAATATTTACAACTTTTAAAACTATATGAAAACAATAAAAAAGGTTTTAGTCCCAAGTCCTTCGTTGGAAAATGTCTTTGCTTGTAAGTCAATCAATTTCTTGTAATTACTGTATTAGTTAGCTTCCAAAAATTTACACTGGTCTTGTAATATATGTAATGTAATATATGTAATGTAATATATATATATTACATATATTACATTACAAGACCACTGGTTTCCATTATTTATGTGTCATATCTGCAGCAAGACTTGTAAAAATAGTCAGGCCTGCAAAGCCATCTGCGTGCCTACAACCGGGCATTGCAATCTTGTGTGGATGGCCTTTTTTCTGTAAAGAAGTGGCAATCTTCATGTATATATCTAAGGAAATTGACAACATCTTTGAAGCACACATTAGAATGTATTAAAGTGAAATATTTTGAAAATCAACAATCGTGCAATTTAAATAAATTAATTTTTCATTTAATTTCTTTTTTTTTGCAAGCTTTCGTTGTAGAACAACTTTGTCAGGCGAGACTGTCTTATAGTTTTTTTTTTTCTTCTTTTCTTTCTCCTCATTTTGATGGTATTACCCCCGAGGGGTCGAATCACGATATGAGCAGAAAGAGACGTCAAGTTCTTAAAGACGTTAGATTGTTGTCAATTTTCTTGCTTAAAAAAAGCGCCAATCTGCACATAACATCGCTTTAATATATATATATATAGATATATATATATATATATATATATATATATATATATATATATATATATATATATATATATATATATATATATATATATATATATAGTCGTAGGACAGCCGTACTTCATCAGGGCCAACGTCTTTTTTTGATTTATTCATACACACATCAAAAGTCTTTATACTTATGTGCTTGAACTTTGGTTTTTTTCGAAAGCCAACTTATCCATCTGTATTTCTCCTCTGATGATAAGATTTCGATCTTTGAAAAGCCTTGGCTTAAGGAAAGAAAAATAAACACTAGTTTATTACTGACAACCCTGCATTGAACAATTGAAATTTGAAATAAATTTGGACAATCGTCCCATATTTATCACTCTTTTTTCTTCTATCTCTCTCTCTCTATATATATATATATATCTAATTCAACAAGTTCAAATATATTTTCAAAAGTGCTCAAGACAAAGTAGATCTTTATAAATTCATGTTTCAGTGCTCAAGTGCACTCCATCAGGACTAGCTCATAATGAAAAAGGTTTACAAAATGAGTTTATCAGGATTAAGTGCATTTGAGCACTGAAACATGAATTAATTTGTGTAGACTATTTTAACTGTGTATATACAGCCTATATATATATATACCTATATATATTAAATGACACACACATGCATGCGGCAACAGGTTTGTACACCCAGAAAGATATATAAAAAAAAGAAAACTCGTTGATAAAAACATACAACGAGTGTGTATAGATATCAGCATGAGAAAGTTGTACCATTTTTGTACAATTTCCCTTGTTCAATCCCTATAACAAAAGCAAGGTGCAGCAGACCATAGTTTTTGCTGTATCGAGACTTGTGATTTCTGCGATACACGTGGCCTTTTTACTTTTTATTCATCACTTTGCCTCAAGGCCAAACTTTGGTGGCATCATCTTGAAGGCGACTTCATCTTCTCTACAGTGATTGCATCAAATAAGTCTGAAAAGTGATTCCACTGGCCATTTTCTCAATTACTGATGAAGTGTTGATGGCTTGAAACTAGTTTTTTTCCCCCATCACAAATAGCCAGGAGCCTTTGTGTTGGAAGGGAAGTAATTATCTTCTCGACATTTTTGATGAGACACTTTTTAACTCATACACACTTACCCAAATATTGATGTGCATGTATATATATATATATATATATATATATATATATATATATATATATATATATATGCACGAGAGAGATTTGTGAGTGTGTATTCAGATGTATGTTCACACATTTATTTATTTTATAAATATTCATATGTACACAAATACATGTATACAAATATATCTATAGCTTTGTACAATTAAGGACTCATATATACATATATATGTATATATGTATGTATGAGAGAGAATTTTTCATTTAAATTGCACGATTGTTGATTTTCAAAATATTTCACTTAAATACATTCTCATGCGTGTTGTCAATTTCCTTATACATATATATATATATATATATATATATATATATATATATATATATATATATATATATATTACACTTAAAATATCTCCTGTAGTAGGTAGGTATAGCTGATAGGTATATACTTGGATCTACAAAGATAATAAAATGATGTATGCATGTATAATATAGGAACCTCTTATACTTTTTACGAGCACCTATATTTATACTGTGTACAAATCTATTTTTATATAAGATATCTACATTTCCATATGTATATAATTTAGAAATATTCAAAAATGATTGTCATAATTTTTGTTTAAATCAGTTCCATAAATTCACTATTTCTAAATTATCCTGTAATAGCTCTGGTTGACCCAACGTCTTAACCATATAGCAGATATTAAAATCAGCGTTTTAACCATATAGCAGATATTAAAATCAGCGTTTTAACCATATAGCAGATATTAAAATCAGCGTTTTAACCATATAGCAGATATTAAAATCAGCGTTTTAACCATATAGCAGATATTAAAATCAGCGTTTTGACCATATAGCAGATATTAAAATCAGCGTTTTAACCATATAGCAGATATTAAAATCAGCGTTTTAACTATATAGCAGATATTAAAATCAACGTTTTAACCATATAGCAGATATTAAAATCAACGTTTTAACCATATAGCAGATATTAAAATCAGCGTTTTAACCATATAGCAGATATTAAAATCAGCGTTTTAACCATATAGAAGATATTAAAATCAGCGTTTTAACCATATAGCAAATATTAAAATCAACGTTTTAACCATATAGCAGATATTAAAATCAGCGTTTTAACCATATAGCAGATATTAAAATCAGCGTTTTAACCATATAGCAGATATTAAAATCAGCGTTTTAACCATATAGAAGATATTAAAATCAGCGTTTTGACCATATAGATGATATTAAAATCAGCGTTTTGACCATATAGCAGATATTAAAATCAGCGTTTTAACCATATAGAAGATATTAAAATCAGCGTTTTAACCATATAGCAAATATTAAAATCAACGTTTTAACCATATAGCAGATATTAAAATCAGCGTTTTAACCATATAGCAGATATTAAAATCAGCGTTTTAACCATATAGCAGATATTAAAATCAGCGTTTTAACCATATAGAAGATATTAAAATCAGCGTTTTAACCATATAGCAAATATTAAAATCAGCGTTTTAACCATATAGCAAATATTAAAATCAACGTTTTAACCATATAGCAGATATTAAAATCAGCGTTTTAACCATATAGCAGATATTAAAATCAGCGTTTTAACCATATAGCAGATATTAAAATCAGCGTTTTAACCATATAGCAGATATTAAAATCAGCGTTTTAACCATATAGCAGATATTAAAATCAGCGTTTTAACCATATAGCAGATATTAAAATCAGCGTTTTAACCATGTAGCAGATATTAAAATCAGCGTTTTAACCATATAGCAGATATTAAAATCAGCGTTTTAACCATATAGCAGATATTAAAATCAGCGTTTTAACCATATAGCAGATATTAAAATCAGCGTTTTAACCATATAGCAGATATTAAAATCAGCGTTTTAACCATATAGCAGGTATTAAAATCAGCGTTTTAACCGTATAGCAGGTATTAAAATCAGCGTTTTAACCATATAGCAGATATTAAAATCAGCGTTTTGACCATATAGCAGATATTAAAATCAGCGTTTTGACCATATAGCAGATATTAAAATCAGCGTTTTGACCATATAGCAGATATTAAAATCAGCGTTTTAACCATATAGCAGATATTAAAATCAGCATTTTAACCATATAGCAGATATTAAAATCAGCGTTTTGACCATATAGCAGATATTAAAATCAGCGTTTTGACCATATAGCAGATATTAAAATCAGCGTTTTGACCATATAGCAGATATTAAAATCAGCGTTTTGACCATATAGATGATATTAAAATCAGCGTTTTGACCATATAGCAGATATTAAAATCAGCGTTTTGACCATATAGCAGATATTAAAATCAGCGTTTTGACCATATAGCAGATATTAAAATCAGCGTTTTAACCATATAGCAGATATTAAAATCAGCGTCTTAACCATATAGCAGATATTAAAATCAGCGTTTTAACCATGTAGCAGATATTAAAATCAGCGTTTTAACCATATAGCAGATATTAAAATCAGCGTTTTAACCATATAGCAGATATTAAAATCAGCGTTTTAACCATATAGCAGATATTAAAATCAGCGTTTTAACCATATAGCAGATATTAAAATCAGCGTTTTAACCATATAGCAGATATTAAAATCAGCTTTTTAACCATATAGCAGATATTAAAATCAGCGTTTTAACCATATAGCAGATATTAAAATCAACGTTTTAACCATATAGCAGATATTAAAATCAGCGTTTTAACCATATAGCAGATATTAAAATAAACGTTTTAACCATATAGCAGATATTAAAATCAACGTTTTAACCATATAGCAGATATTAAAATCAGCGTTTTAACCATGTAGCAGATATTAAAATCAGCGTTTTAGCCATGTAGCAGATATTAAAATCAGCGTTTTAACCATGTAGCAGATATTAAAATCAGCGTTTTAACCATATAGCAGATATTAAAATCAGCGTTTTAACCATAAAGCAGATATAATAATCAGCGTTTTAACCATATAGCAGATATTAAAATCAGCGTTTTAACCATATAGCAGATATTAAAATCAGCGTTTTAACCATATAGCAGATATTAAAATCAGCGTTTTGACCATATAGCAGATATTAAAATCAGCGTTTTGACCATATAGCAGATATTAAAATCAGCGTTTTGACCATATAGCAGATATTAAAATCAGCGTTTTGACCATATAGCAGATATTAAAATCAGCGTTTTGACCATATAGCAGATATTAAAATCAGCGTTTTGACCATATAGCAGATATTAAAATCAGCGTTTTGACCATATAGCAGATATTAAAATCAGCGTTTTGACCATATAGCAGATATTAAAATCAGCGTTTTGACCATATAGCAGATATTAAAATCAGCGTTTTGACCATATAGCAGATATTAAAATCAGCGTTTTGACCATATAGCAGATATTAAAATCAGCGTTTTGACCATATAGCAGATATTAAAATCAGCGTTTTAACCATATAGCAGATATTAAAATCAGCATTTTAACCATATAGCAGATATTAAAATCAGCATTTTGACCATATAGCAGATATTAAAATCAGCGTTTTGACCATATAGCAGATATTAAAATCAGCGTTTTAACCATATAGCAGATATTAAAATCAGCGTTTTAACCATATAGCAGATATTAAAATCAGCGTTTTAACCATATAGCAGATATTAAAATCAGCGTTTTAACCATATAGCAGATATTAAAATCAGCGTTTTAACCATATAGCAGATATTAAAATCAGCTCTATTTCTCTTTGTGAGCTGAGTTTGTCTTCACTTTAGATATATTTTTAATCAAGCTGGAGGTTTTTCTTCGACTGAATTTCAAATAGGTGAACTAAAATGCTTAGACTTGGTCTATCTAGAGAAAACTTGAAATTGCTTTTTATGATACGTCACACCAAGGACATTCCCACATAGCTTTACTTCCACAGCCCCATGACACTACTTGTGTGATATGCAAAAAAAATGCAGGTCAACTGCCGGCCCGAAGAAGCATATAGCTGTACACAAGGTTTGATGACCAATGCTTTTAAGAAAATGAGTGGTCGCAGCAACGACAAGTGCAGGTTCTGCTGGGGAATGTGACACAATGGAGTGTGTAAATATCGCCACTAGACCATCTGTAAAAAATTGAATATCCAGTATAGCAAAAAGTTCTGGGAACACATTTACAACAGTTCTTTCTGGTATAATTTATACCCCATCCACTATTACTATGCAATCCCTACAGCTACATACCTAGAAAAAAAACAGAGCTGTTAAACCAGACATAAGAAAGAGAGTAGCAACTCTAGTTGAAGTCAGTGTCCCTAATGATGCTGGCTTAAGTATTCAAAGTTTGTGTTGATTTTTCGAAAATTAATATAGTCGTATTCTTTTCATTTATTCAATTGAAGTCTACGACTATTAAATTTAGATAAGATAAACACATAAAAGCAGTACGGTTATTTTTACGCATATGTGCCGCCATACATTACATGCAATCCCTACAGCTACATATCTAGAAAAAAAACAGAGCTGTTAAACCTGACATAGTGATATGGGACAAATGACTGACTTCAACAAGGGTTGCTACTTTCTGTGTGTAAGCCAGCCTCATTAGGGACAGAGCTGAAAGGGAAAAGATAACGAAATATCAAAGTCTTATGTACGAGATGAAAAGAAACTAGAATGGTGATTTTCCTAAGATTCCAGTCACCATAAGAGCAACTGGGCTCATGAAAAAGAATTTCAAAAACTACATGGTGAATATACTCGGTGAACCAAGTGCAAGAGAGATCCAAACAATTGGACTTGAATACATATACACAAATTATATACATATATATGCGTGTGTGTGCACGCACATATATGTATTTAAGTAAAAAATATATTTGGCTTATTCGAACTACTATTCACATCTTGTTTCGTCTGATGTAACCTCAGACCTTCTTCAGGTGCATCATTTCGGACTCTGGAATCTTTGCATAAAAATTTCAGTCTTACATAATTTCAAATGCATCGCTCATTTAATCCACGAGGTTGATTGTTCTCATTCAGTTAGCCATGACTGGGTAGAAGTGTTAATACTCATGTCATTCTTAGTTCTTATCACCTGTAGTAAGGATTGGTGAAGTTGAAAGTTCAATCCTTACAGTTAGAACTGATTGTTAACTAACGCTATTGTCTGTTATGCCTTATGTCCATGTGAACAATTCACATTCACTAGAGATTAATTTGATATTTTTCCTTTATACATTGTTTATTGGAAAAGTTTTTTTTTTGATAAAAACCCTAAGTCTTCCTAATTCATAGTGTAAAAGTATATATCATATTTGTTTTGAAGGCAATTGCTGTCTACATATCAAAGGCTTCTGATAGGGTCTGGCACAAAAGGGTTGCTTCACAAACTTTCTAGCTATGGAATATCTGGCAATGTCTTCACAACCATCATATCCTTTCTCTCTGAATTGTTTATAAAAGTAATTGTTGACACTATTGTGTTTTAAACTTCTGTCCTTCAAGTCCGTTGTGCTCCAACAATCTCTCCTGAACCCAACACTCTTCCTGATCTTCATTAAAAATCTTCTCTTCTCTAAAATGGAGAGAACAGAGTAGAGAAAGACTAGCAACATCTAAATCTTCTATCATTATTTCCGTGGAAGTAGCTCAACTGAGATCCAATCTCTGGTTCCTCTTCTAAGACATTCACAGCAAGAACTCTTTTTTTTCCCTCCGTGTGCCTAACATCAAACAGAACTTCTATGAATAGAGTTATTTTTCAAGAACTTCTCATCTGTGGAAGACATTGCAGAGAATCAGTCCTGTGATAGACTGAAGACTACCATATTGTAATGTCAACAAATTCAAACACTTTTCGTTCATTCCATTCATCAGTTTCAAACCTTTCATATTTTTTTAATCGAAATCGCTCCAGACAAGGCATGAAGCCACTTGATGTAAAGAGCTAACAAGAACAACAGATGATTATTGCAAAGACAAGAGATGTCTACTGGCTTTAGCCTCGAAAAGATCAAAGTAAGAGGAAAACAGTCAGCAGGAAGAGAGTTCCACAAGCTTGCAGTTCTTGGAAAGAAGCTACTGGAATAGGAAGCTGTATTATAATGAAGTATCAAAACAGCGAATTGATGGAGACTATGAGACCAACGAGTCAAACAACTGGTACAAAAGGAAACAGGGAATAGATCAGACAATTCTGAAGAACACATGCCATAATAGTATTTATAGAAAAGACTGAGACTAGCAACATCACATCTGTGAGAGAGAGATAGGGTGCGGAGAGGAGAGAGTGGGGCCAATCAAATTACAGATACGTTTTTTTACCTTATCATGAACCCTCAAATGGAACAGATTAACCAGCCCAAATATGACAACAATACTTTACAAATCTACAAATCTACATTCAGACCTTTTA
Source organism: Sepiola atlantica (assembly GCA_963556195.1). Lineage (NCBI taxonomy): Eukaryota > Metazoa > Mollusca > Cephalopoda > Sepiida > Sepiolidae > Sepiola > Sepiola atlantica. The sequence goes on from OY744524.1 coordinate 8,661,949, forward strand.
TAGAGAATATCCTCAGGTGTGAGAATCTGTTTGGAGCGACGGAGAGAATCTACTTTATTCAATTAACAAACTATTTATCTCATTAACCGTTATGCTCGAGTGGCTTTTAGTCTTGATAAGTAGTGAATCATTAGTAGTGAAAAAAAAAAGCAAATGCACATTAAAGGTATTGATCTTAAAAATGGACTCATTAAATTGTTTTACCTAAATAAATGCAGAGAAGAATGAGTTATTCTCTCTCATATTATTGAAATAATTGCAGGATTAGTGAGTAAAAGACAATATTTTTGAAGCAATTAAGACTAAGGATTTGGGAAACCAGAAGAAATCCGAAAGCGAAAGGGTAAAATGTGACAACAAAAAAGTATGCTCTACTGAGACGGGAGTATCAAAAGACAGCATCCAGATTGACACATATGCCCACGCTTCCAAATCTCTTGTTCCATTTCAAGCATGCTGCCAACCAACTTAACAATTCTTTGAAATCACAGACTGTTTTTGGCGCCAACGAACAGCAGAAGTAAGACAAGCGAAGAATCCCAATGCGTGAAGAATGATCTTTACTGGTGCTGTTTCACTGACTGAATGTGCAATCTGCGATAATTTACCTCGTCAGGGTGATAATCCCCCCCCCCGCCCCCGCTGGGTCGACTTTATTCATCGTGCTGTCTTATCGAAGGTTACAGAACGTATGATGAAACCAGGTTTAACATTGAGATCTGAAATCTCACAAAGATGTCTGCTGGCTTTAGCATTGAAAAGATCAAAGAGGAAAACAGTCAGCAGGAAGAGAGTTCCACAAGCTTGCATCACACCTTCCTGCGGTGTGAGGTAGATAAAATCTGTAGAAATGATTTCAAAGTTTATTTAAATTCTTCTTTTTAAGGAAGAATCTTATTCCTTTGAGAATTCTTTCCGATATGTATTAATTGTTGAATATCGGTTCTCCGAAAATAAAATGGTCGAAATTCAGCTTTTAGCGTTCTTTGAAAGTTGAACGGTCCCGAACAAAATGGCCGGCCCACAACACAAAAAAATATATTGCTACCCAGACATGTCTGGGTAGCAATATATGTGTTTCTATATGATTTTTAATGCTGACATATTGACTTGAATGTCAACAGGGGACAGTGTGCACCTCAGAAATATGAAACAATATTAACATCACTGATATGTTGAGAAAGTTCGATTTCAAAATCAGATTTTAGCTTGTTAATTAATTGTTGTTTAAATCAATAATCATATCATGTGTTTAAATTTGAATTCCTCTCTTCCAATAACACGGCCACTAACCCTAACCCTAAGTCTGGACTGCAACACGAAACATAAATTCAAAAGAAACACCGGTAGAAATGTATTTTTAAAAGTTATCTGCTGTGAATGTATCAGGAGCGTTAAACAGTTAATTGTTTTTAAAAAAAAAATGAATCTTCTCAATTCAAGGGGAGATTCCCAAGGAGGCATAACAAACAAATAAAAAAAAATAGTCTATGTAATACTTAAACATTTATTTGATGATCTGTGAGATTATTTATTAAGGAAGCAAAGTTCAACTTCAACGAAGATACTCTTTTTGGTACACACTTATTATTAGCTAACTAACGATAGTTAACTAATTATAATTAACCCAAACTACATTCTTTCAAAAAGTATAAGATTAGTTAATTTCAGATTTCTGATTTGTGTTATGGTCGAATAGAAAAGATGCCGATTCTATTTTTTGTTTGTTTTATTTTTCGTGCACGTGCACTGACTGTGCCACTTGATCTGTAAATCTATTCAGTATTTTGCTCGTGTACGCTGCGGCTTGTATGTTCGTATCCTGTTTTAAAACAATATGAGATTGACCTTTATTTTTTGTTTGCCAAACTGATACTGATGCAAAGGCTGTCGACTCTTAACATTCTCCTTATTGCATGCGTTACATAAAAATTAAACTAAATGGATCGACTGGATCACCCTTGACTACAAAGACTCTTTTCTTTGGCTATTACTCCACTTACCCTTGATTCTAACCTGATAATGCTGAGTGTTTAGCAAGAAAATAACAAGTTCCATTTTTTTTAGTCGTCGGTATGACTTGACAGAGTATTGAAACTCAGTCTCCCGACTTATACCAAATGGACAGATAACATAACAGCTCTGATTAAACTTCTTTCCATGATTTATTGATGAACTAGCAGACAGAAATTCCACGGTGATTTCTACACCAATCTAATTGTCAGGGTCAATACTATTTCAAAAGGAATAATATTATTAACAGAGTAATTTTTTTCTTAATAAATGTCTTTCTTCTCCCGTAAAAATAATTGTCATTGTCTCTTCTTTAAATATGTCAGCTAAATATTCTTTAAATAATTAATTACAAAACGAATATTATCCTTTTCAAATAAATAAATAGATTATTTATTTATAAAAAATAATATGTCTTGTTACCGTAAAAATTGTAGCCTTTTACGTCTACAGTGACGACCTGCCTTGTTTGGGGTAAACTAAGTTCTTCTTTTTTTTTTTAACAGACAATTATTATTCGTTTTATTGATTCGAAGAATATTTAATAATAATGTCAGTTTTTGAAAATGCATTTATTTAAAATTGCCCTGTTTTAGTCGGCGGGATGACACATATTTATAATTAATTGGTCTAAAATCAAAATTATAAAGTCAGAATTTAATCACCATCTTTGCTGATCAGATGATTTCACTTTTTTATGTGCGTGAAAGGTGATAACGTACGTACGAACATAAAGTCATTTGTACAGAAGGAACTGTCTATGCCAGGATTAATTTTTGAATTCTTTATGACAGAAACATTGGACGATCGTTACTTCTCTTTTTTTTTACATTTGGTTGTTGTCTATCTGTGACTCTGCACTTTTAAAAAATTTTTAATTTTGAATTCATTCTCTCTCTTTCTCTCCCTCCCTCTCTTCCTTTTACTTTCTCTCTTTCTCTTAACTTCTCTCTAAGCAATAATTGGATTGCACTACATTTCTTAATAGTAAAATTGCATTTCTGTGTTATTAATAGGTTTACTAATCAAAACAGGAAGGCACCTAGTACGACACCAATGCATTCAAAAACTTTACATTTCAGATCACCTGATGACAATCCTCTTCGCCCATGTTAATAAAAATACGCTTTTCTCCCACAAAAACTAAAATAGTTTGCTTTTTCTATACCACAAAAATATTCCGTTTCTCAAGGCACTTATTCGCTCGAGAAAACAGAGTAAAAAAAACAATTTTGAAATCTAGTGAGGTATGTCCTCTTCTCTTCCCTATATCAACCTCTTTCTCACAGAAAAGAGGTTGATAGAGCAGAGAAAGACTATCGTTATTCCCATGGTGGGTGCTCGACTGAGCTTCAATCTATGATATCCCCTGTAAAACATTCACAATAAAAAAATCTTTATTTACAGTGGTTGTAGCTAAATGTTCCTTTCTTCCTCTGTGTACTCAAAACTAAACGGAATTTCCCGTCTGTGGAACACAATATCACGGAGCTGCTTCCCAGCTGACTGTAGCATGATCGTTTTCAAGTCCAATGTAAACAAATTTTTGTTGAGCCATCCTCTTAACACCGTGAGGATTGCAATTTGATTAATTGTCTCACCGTCCACCTGACACTCATCAAGGCCCAAAAGCCACTCGAGGATAAGGGTTAATAAGTGATGACTCATCAGTACATAACACAAAAAGAATGTATGATTTTTTTTTGGGGGGGGGGGGATGCCTTACAAACTTGCGTCTCATCACCCCTTGGTTGATGTACTCAAGATTCCCTGATATTTTTAGTAATTAAACATGTATTTTTGAAAATTTAAAGAATAAATAAGTGCTGTTATGAAATCGTGAAGAATTGACAAAGCAAACATTTCTAGTTCCTTTATGTTTTTCTAAGAAATACTATGTAAAAAAAATTGGGTTAGTACTAATTGACTTTAATTATTAGGTAAGTAACAATAGTAATTAGTTTGAAACTATTAGTTAATTAATTAAAAATATAAAAGATTAGTTAAGCCAAACCCAAACGTTTGAATGGTTGGATATGAGTAGATTTGAAAGCTTTCAGCTTTTGTGTCATTTAATTTTAAAATGATTTCATGACGACACGTAGGGCCAATGCTAGGAATTGCATGGATGGTCGAATTAGAAAATTTATGATGGGGCATATAAAAATTTATAGATGTATGTCTTTTTAATATTAAATATAAAATTTAAATGTTTATTCGTTCTTTTTTTTTGCTTGGTATCATAAACAATCAACATTTAAAGGCAATATGAAGTAAAACAATAAAACTTACATATTAAGACATACTCCAATGAAAAGATTTTGCAAATAAAAAATTAGATGAATTATATTTTTTGATCGTAAAGTAAAGTCTTTTTTCTAATTAAATTCCTAATAGAGAAATTTTACAATTTAGTTCATAATGATAAAATAATAATAATAAAAATAAAATTTCAGTTGTACATGGACGTAGCCATTCCAGAGGGGGGGGTCAGATGCCCCCCCCCCCCCGGAATGTACTTGACTTTACTGAAAGAAGGAATGACAAAAAGAGTATAATGTATTGTCCGTGACATAGAGATAGCATTGTTATTTTTTTTATCTTTAAAGCCATTAAACAATTTCAGCACTAAACGCGCAGATTGAATGGACGTATGGTATTTTTCGATATCGCCAAAAACTGTTCCCCCCCCCCCCGTTAAAAATATTGGTGACGTCCATAGACAAGAGGTATATTGACAGCATTTAGACCGCATATTAATATACTTGGGTTTAAAATACATGTCGATAAACAGAGTGTGGAAATTTCTTTGTTGGAACTTAACGCCTTTCTCCAATTGTTGAATAAGACCAAGGCGTTATTTTCGTAGGTATTAGTCGTGTTTTTGAGGCCCTTGTGGATAATCTGTCACCACTTTTGAATTTACCTATTGACGATTCTCTGGAATTAGCTTGACGATGATGAGGACGAAAACCTGCACTTCATTAACCCTAACACTAACCTTAAGTATAGGATGGTGGCATGGGCGTCGACAGGGGAGGGGGGGCAACAGATACCCCCCCCCCCTTGAATGTACTTGTCCTTCTTTCTTTCAGTAAAGCCAAAAAAATAACACTACTGTATTGTCCATGACATAAAAAGAGTGAGATAGCAATTTGTGCGTTTAGTGATGAAATTGCTAAGATGCATCCATTCAATATTTGGCATGTTAAACAAAACCGGTTAGAGTAAGCTGACCCAGGTTTCTTTTAATAACACTCGCTCGGGCATAGACATTATCAGCAGTAGCAACATCATCATCATCAGCAGCAGCATTACTAGCAGCAGCAACGTCCTGGCCATCCTCTATAACTATATTATTTAGCCTCATATCAGCAGCCAGCAGCGAAGTTATTTTTTCCTAGGCATGTTGGAGGTATTTTTGGATATCGCCAAAAAGTGTCCCCCCCCCCCCCGTTAAAAATTCTGGTGACGCTCATGTACCTGTACCGGGTGCGACATTCATCCTGCGTGGGTTTAGTCGGCTTCCTCCAGGAATATTTATTTAATATTTCCTAGAAATTATAGAATATTAAATATTGTCGAGGGAATATTAAATTCACAAGCAGTCCCAGTCGCATGAAATAAAAATGTTTCTTACCAACATAAATAGAAACATTATTTATTATTATCTCCCTTGGTTATTTATTATTTATGGCAGCTTTTCAAAAGAAATTCGAAAAATCCAATACGGAATACTGATTAGAGGCAGTTTTAATCACCGTTTCGCATATACCATTCAAATTGCCATGAAAAAAAATGGAATGATTTTTAGTTAATAACATAAGTAAAAAGTCAGTTGTTTAATGTGGACATTTATTTCACTGCAAATATTTAATGCCATCAACGATAATTTACTAGTTTATGGTCAAGTTTTTCCTCTCGTCTAGAGAATGAGAGCGAAAGGTGAAAACCAGCGCAAACATGTGTGCACACATGCAGTGCTTATACTATATATGTGTATATAAATCTGGATACCCTGTGTGCAGCAGATATATTTATATTCATGCAGAAATATAAATATATGAAATTGTGAAGTTTGGGGGTGGAGGATGGGGGTAAAGCATATGCCACTTAAATGCTTCATCAATTTTTTTTCTTCTTCCCATCAAAAATAAAGGAGTCTGCTGAAGAGGAAAAGTTTTACCATCAATCAATAGTTGCATTCCTGTTTCTATGAAAAATCTGATTTTTTTTTTACTTGCTTTTTATGGAGAGTGGGTGGATCAGAAAAACCTATCTCTTTATCCAAAAGCCAATACCTACATCTGGTCATCCGGCTGGACATTGCAGACCAAAGACCAATTAAAATAAGAAAGCATTATCATCAAGTCGCTTCTAGTAAAGGATTTTCGATTGCTTAGATTTTGCTGCATAAAAAAAAAAAAACTTTGAACCTGGCTTATTATTAAATATACTCCATGCAACTGAGACGCTGCACTATCAACCGTCTTTCCCTTGCTTAGATTCGCTTTTCATTTTGTGTGCTTTCTCCAAAGAACCGGTTTCTTCTTCTTCTTCTTCTTCTTGACTTAATGGAATTTTTATACCAGCTCCTTCACTTACTAGCAAACTTGGATACAGGAAGACATTTTGAAGCAAAAAGAAATCACTTTTACTTAAGTTTCTAATTCTTAAGTTTAAAATTTACAAAAAATGTAAGGTTTTGGCAACAAAAAAAAAGTTCTTTTCGACAAAGTATACTTTTTTTGTTTGTTTCCTGGAGAGCATATTTAGGGTAGATATTATACTTTGAAGATATTTGTTGTAACAAGAATAACGAGACTTAAACAACCTTCCAAAACTTTTATTCAAATTTTTTTTTAGATACGTCCTTGCTTTTTCAGGAGAAGCTCTGTCGGTCGGTCGTGCTCCAGTTTGTGCGCATACTAATGAAAATGCTATTTCAGAGTGAAAGCGTATAAAATATTCTAATCTTTTACATTCAATTTTTACGCTTTATAGCAGGGGCGGCCAACCTCCGGCCCGCGGGCCACATCCGGCCCACGAAGGCTAGGCGTCCGGCCCGCGGGCCACATCCGGCCCACGAAGGCTAGGCGTCCGGCCCGCCACCCTGCTATGCTTTATTATTGCAATCCGGCCCGCAGACCTCCCAGTAAAACTCATATCATTTTATGACATAGACGTAAAAGTAAGTTTCAATTAAGATTTACAGTGAGATAAAAATGTATAAATATCAGCGAGCGATGATGCATGTATATTTCATTTTTCTTTACCTCTCTCTTTCTTTTTTCAAGGATTTGAAATTAATAGTTAAAGATGAAACGAGAGACGAGGAAAGGGCATGAAACATAGAACTTATGTGAGGTGTGTCAAAACGAATGCTGGATCAACTTGCTATTTCCCCCGTTCCTTTTTTATGATTCCAAAATGGCTATTCGTCGGCACCTTTTCTGTATGTGATGTTATAAGTCTCCTGAGAAAAAATATCAGATTTGTAGAGCGTTCAATGCAATTTTTGTACAATTTATTCATGTAAACAAAATATAGTAATTCTGAGATTTCGTTTTTCACTCCGGCCCACGATCTCCTTCCAAAAGTCTCATCTGGCCCTCACTCTGAAAAAGTTGCCCGCCCCTGCTTTAGAGATTATTCTCATTAGACTTGTAGGGTTGAGGAGAGGTGGAGAACAATTATCTTTTATTTGGGCCATATCTTTATTTTATATAAAGTAAGGCATGTGTATATGTTTATATATTTGTATATATAGGATTCACACCTAAACTAATTAACCGATCTTTATGAATTTATAGTAACGCACATGTTTGAGGTCCTTTACACACAACACGGTGACTTTCGTGTAAGTGTATTCTAGAGTACACACGAGATCGGAATAAAAAAAGAAAAATACAATGATGAAGAAACGGTCGAGTAATATATATAGAAATATATATATATATTTCTATGAGAAGGTTTGTGAAAGACAAACGTAAAAGAGACATTTTGTACTGTTTTAGTATAAGGGGATGAACATCCCAGATGTATTTAAAACGTGAGAGTCGATGTTAATAATCCCAAACACAATCGAAAAATATAACATGTATTGCCAGGGAAAACAATTTATAGAGAGATGTATGGACGTTGTAAAAGTAAATACGATGTAGTTTGATAATATCTGGGAACGATCGCTGCGGCCAGAAGAAAAAGACCATGGTTACATAGCTATTCTTTCCGATATAGACGTCCACTTTACTGGTCTCATAATAGGAACTGCGTCGGGATTGTGAAAACCATGCTAAGATGGAGCGCCAGGCTGATATTTTAATTGGTCTTTGAGCTTCAAACTCGTCAAACATAAGAAAATATTATCATCAAGAATCTTGAATATGGCAAAGACAAAATTTAAAAACAAGTTCCTTTAGAGACAGATTTTTTTGTTTCCCAGAGAAAATATTTAGGGTAGTTATAGTTTGAAGATCTCTTTGTCTTAGCAAGAAGAGACGAAACTTGAATAAAGAGGTTTGGAAGGTTTTTTTAGATGCATCTTTGCATCTCAAGGAAAGGCTCTGTCCGTTGGTCAGTCATGCTTTAGTTTGAAATTGCGTTTACCGATGAAAATGCTCAGTGAATGGATGCATTTTATTCTAAAGAAGCTATACCTGCCCAAACACTGACCGGTAGTGTTTTTAATTGCATTTTCTTTTGAACAATAAAATAATATTTTGAAAAACAAAGTGAAGTAACTCTGTATTAACGAATACAGAATTACTTTAATTTTTTTCTTAGGATGGCGACTGTATGAAAATAATTCCAACCCAGTGAAAATATTTTCTGGAAGGAATTAAATCGAATTATATTTTCATCAGTAAACGCCCAGTGAATGGGTTTATTTTAATATAGCTGTTCTTACCCGACGATGCCCGGTAATAGTTTTACTTAGAATTTGTTTTGTTTTTGCTTTTTTTTTTTTTTTTCAACTATGCCGGTTGTTTTGGGGTTTTTATTTTCCAAATATTAAACCTTTTTGTTTGTATTCATCAATACAGATTTACATCCCTTTTTTGTTTCAGAGTTAATTTTATTAAGGTGGCGTCCCTATGAAAATAATTCCGGCCGGGTCAAAGTATTTTCTAGAAGGAATTAAATCACATTACATTTTTATTGTTCTTAACACGTTGCAACGATCCACCAAAGAAAGAAATCTATCGATGACAAAAACTATCAGAGCCTCCTATGAAGATAGTAAGACACATCTGTCTGTCGGTCATTCGGTCTCTAGATAACGTTTAAGTTTGAAAACGCTATTTTTCATTGTTAAATGTTTGGATTGAATGAATGCATGTAAGAATATCAGTTGTTGAATGATTATCTAAAAACTAAAAAGATGTTCTGAAAAAAAGGATGTAAGAGAAAAAGTGACAAACATAGTGAGGAAGGGGCGGTGGTGGGAACAAAAGAAAGAAAGAAAATGGCAATGAATTAAAAAAGATGAATAAAAGATGAAGGTTGAAGAATGCCCCACCCCCTCTACCTACAATTTTAAAGTTTCATAACATTGGGGGCCACGAACCCTCAAAAGATAATTGAGTGACTGAGTATCCGTTTTTTATAAATTACCAATTTTTACATTTTACATTAAGATTAATCACTGACCAACTGCCATAGAATTTTTTTTATAAAGATTCCAACGGCAAACTGTTTTAAGAAAATACAAAGAAATTAAGGAAATAACAAAAGAGCGCTTCCAATCCAGAGTGCCCCTTTTTGGGGAGCTGGATTTTCCCCACATTAAAAACCGACCTTGTTTATATCTAACTTTGCATTCGTGGGGAGGCAAGTAAATAGAAACAGAACATCTCTACCACTTTTTTGAGTTGTAAGCACCGGCGCTGCCAATCATTATGGTTGATGATTGAAAATATGAAAAAAAAAAAAAAAACGCTGCAAAAACTAGACTACCTGTGGCCTCACACACATCGGATTTTTCCAGCATCGTGTGCAGTTACACTTGTAAAAATAGTTAACGTGGTAATTAGTAGGTTACACAAAATTAGGTTAGCAAATTAAATATGTGGGTGAGATTTGTTCGCATTTATAATTCAAGGCTGGGTTATTTTGACAGGTTGTGATTTAGGAAAGTCGGTAAGTAAAAACATTTGTTTTTTATATTTACACTGTTTTTATCGAAATCATTCTTTTCAACAAAATACGGTGAGCTGATTAGAAAGCAGGGGGAGAGATTTACTTGATTTTTAAAAGCAAAGACCTACTGTGCTTTGCTCCTCCAGTGGGCTCAGTTAGGGGGCCCACTGAACGTATAGAAATGAGTGTGAGACTGTTTAAGAAATAAAAGTTAATGTAAAATCCTTTTTTCTGTTTCGAGTCTTCTTTGTGTTCTAACTTGCTATAGAAAATGCTGCCCAAAATGACTAGATGATATCTTTAAACAGTCGATCAAAGGACTAGAAATCTTGTAACTCGTTCATATACAACATACCAAATAATCCCTTAAGTCAAGTCGGCCATTGCCTTCGTTATGTAACACATAACTATAAAAAGAAACGTCACTCATGAAAGTCTCTAATGTATTACAAATGGTTATATTTTGGACCTCCTTGGGAAAGAAATGTGTGGCTGCAACGCTACGCATGACCTTTAATTATTTCTATTCTGACGTTACATTTTCGAAGTGGTAGATTGATAGATAAAGCTTTCCTTCGCCTTTTTCGGTTCTGAACAATCCGGAAAACAGTTGGCGGTCTATTCTTTAGAAAGGGTTGGGAGGGTCTTACTAACGAATTTATTGTTGCCCCCCCCCCCCAATGAATTTGTAAAAAAATAAATTTTATTCATGAATATTAGTTAAGTAGGATGACCCCTGGAATAAATGTGATATTGTGGTGACTGCAATGATTCTAGCAAACAGTGACTGACTATCCTACTGTTTGCTAGAATCATTACAGACAACCAACGACCGCCATTTTTCGTACAATTTTTTTGGCCTTGTGCCAAATTTTTCGTATTTTATCTTATTATATGGAGAATAAATAATGCAAAGTGTAGTATCTGTTCTGATACTACACTTTGCTTCTTTTCTGTTCTCGGTCGGTGAAGGAGACATCTTTCTAGATTGGATTGGGACAAAAGTAAAAATTGCCTCAGAGTGCCCCTTTTTGGAGAGCTGGAATTTCTCCTCCACATTAAAAGCCGACCTGGTATCTAACTCTGCCCTCACGGGGAGGCAAGTAAATAGAGACTATAAAACGGTACTTAAAAAAAATAGCAGAGGCCAAAATGGGACTCACCGAAACGCGATCGGGTTTTTTTTTTTAAACAAGCCAGCTCTGAAAGAAAGAATTAAAAAAAAAAGAAGAAAAAAAACATAGCAAGAGAAAGAATCTTTATTGAAGCAAAGAAAATGGCAGATGCTTTGTCCGTCTTTTCAAGCACCGCTTTCATTTTCTTTGTATTCTTGTTTTATTGTTTGTTTGCTTTCCAATTTTTTTTTTTTTTAAACTTGTGGAGTGAATGATTTTCAGATCGTGAATGTGGGTCACTTTAGAAATGTGGGTCTGTCTTCTGCTTCTTCCATGGTTAAAGTTGCAGCAAATAAAATGGAGGTAAAAAAAAACAACAAATCATTAAAAAAAAAAACCTAAACCAACGCGAAATGTAAACAGTAGACGTTTTGATAAATAAATGGAATTTGTTTATAAACAGAAACTAAACATTGTTTACATTTGAAAAACATTTACAAGAAAGAAAACAAAACAATAGAATGTTTTGAACAAAAACAAACAAGTGTTTTGTGAGTTTCATATATGACAATTTTTATATTACATTGGATCTTAACTAGAAGGACCCTGGGGAAATTCCACGGTGTTCTCTACATCAATCTGTATAGTTTACTGTCAGATACTTAATTAATATTAATCTTGAGAAAAATATTAATTATTTCAAAAGGAATATTATTTTTATGGAATAAGAAAGAAATTTCTTTAGCATTTGTTTTATTTAAAATTGTAGCAGAATATTAAACAGACAAATTATTGATTAAAAAATAATTTGTCTGTCTTCTTACAGTAAAGATAATTGTCTGTTCAATATTCTTCAAATCAATAAAATGAATGTAATTTTTTTTTTAAAGTATTTATTTAAAATTGTTTTAGTCGATGGGACAACATAATTTGATTTTGGAACAATTCATTTTAAAATGGGTAAAGTAAACATCAGATTATTCAGCAATCACCATCTTTGCTGATCAGACGATCTCATTTTTTAAATGTGTGTGAAAGGTGATAACGTACGTACAAATATCAAACAGCTTAGCATATTATTATATTTTAACTAGTAGAACCCTGTGGAAAGTCCACGGTTGCTTTCGTCATTATTAAAAGGGAAATATATGTTAATGTCTATCCTTATTAAACCTAACAGTAAATGATAATATTAAGACAAAATTGTCTCTTTTTTTTCTTCTGCAAAAAAAAAAAAAAAAAAAATACTGTGTATATATTAATATGTACTATGCATCTAAGCAATATTACTAGTATAAATTTGGTGAATTTTAAATCTAAAGGACACGTGGTGCAATGATTGAAGAAGTGACAGTCTTCTGGAGGTTGAAGGTTCAATTCTTACCACAGGCGATAATAACTATATATAATAATATAAGAATAACATAACACTTCTACCCAGCCATGGCTGGCGGACTGAGAACAATCTATCTTCGTGGATTCAATAAAAGGTTCAGTACGAAATTTCGTACAGGTTACCGAGTTCAACATAAAAATTCTAAAGTTGGAAAACATGCACCTTGAGCAGTTCGGTGGTTCCATCGGCAGAAACTTTGTTAAAATAACAACCAGAATTACAAAAATATTCTAACTATTATTCTATTATTTTGATTATTCACTTTCCTCTTACCGTGAAAATGTCAAATAGCTAAATATTTAATTTAATTTTATTTATTTAATGTTACTTTTTTATTTGACATTATTCTTTAGAATGTTACTCTTTGCACTCTTCATTTCAAGACTTATCTTCAAATAAAGTCGTTAAATCTACGGGAAGATGGAATTCGATTTTGAAACAATTCATTTTCAAATGTGTATGGTCGGTATTTTTTTTTTACCTTAGAAAAAACCAGTTAATTTTCAATTTGTTTTGTTTGCATCATTGACGATTGGACGATCTCATTTTTTAGGGGAATGGATATGTGGAAATGTGATTCGTTTATTTGTATAATAATATGGTTATTCAGTGTCGCAACTCTCTATTCATTTTCGGTCATTTAACGAAAAATTGAATAATTTGAATTTATTTCTTTGTACTGACATTGTTTATTCCCAACCCCGTGGACTAAAGTTGCTGATTATTTAACACTTGTGTTTGCATTAAACAAAAAGGCATGATAGAAATGTGTAGGTCCGTATGTGTTTCTGTCAGTGTGAATATGCGTGTGCGAGTTCTGAAGACATTGTGTGTATGCGGCCTTTGTCAGTGTCAGAATATGCGTGAACTTCCGTGTGCGTGAGTTGAGTAATCATTCGCTTTCCCTGACCTTCAAGGGCTGGGAAGCTGAGCGTAATGGCGTCTTCATTGACTATCTGATTTCTGGCTCTGCTCTCTCTCCTCTAAACAACAAGTTGACAACCAAAAATCTAAATTAGAATCATTTTGTTTACACGGACTCCTGAAGAGAATCGTTTCAAACGAGTGGGAATCATTTTTAAACTATATAACAAGTTCACTGTATTCGCCTGCGTGTGTCAATATCGAGGAGATGGTTGCTACTTCATAAACAAAGATTTAACGCAGAGCTTAGAGAATGTTATATATATATATATATATATATATATATATATATATATGTGCTTATATAGTTGTTGTTTTCTAGGTGTTTATCTTATTGAACACAATCCAATGAAACTGTATATTTTTTTTAATTTATACAAACATTATTAGCTATATATGTGCACATATACAGCTAATAATGATGTTTGTATAAATAAAATATTTATACTATAATACAGCATTCTCAGGCCGTATTATCTAGACTAGTCTAGTTAATACGGTCTGCGGATGCTAGACTTGGAATAAAGTCACAGCTGAAACATGTATGCACATGTTTATATATATATATATATATATATATAGTAATCCAGGTAGGGTAAAAATCCACAGGATAGAAATCCAAAGGGAATCAAACCGGGTTTATAAAAGAGTGCTCAATAAAAAATATAGAGCTGTATTGTGCTTGTACATGTTTGAATAAAAGCATTCACTATATATATATATATATATATATATATATATATATATATATATATATATATATATATATATATATAAAAACAGAAAATACGGCACGATCACGTTGACACACCGGTTCCCGTTAGATCACCGAAGTTAAGCGGCGTTGAGCCTGGCCAGTACTAAATGGGTGACTATTGGGGAAACCAGGTGCTGTATGTGTGCTCTCTGCTTATCTCGGCATTGTTTCCAGTCGTCTTGTACTACTACTTGCCATTGGAATCAAGCAATGCCGACTCAGGAGAGCGGTTGTTGGAGATTGCGCAACCCTTGCAACTACAAATTCAGGCGGGGCACTCATACGTCGAAATCGACGGGAGAGTCCATCATATATAAACATATATATATATATATATATATATATATATATTATTGGCTACATATAATTGTATAAATAAAAAAATGTGTCAAGAGAAGCTACTGACCTCTAACTCAGAAATAGGTAAAAAAAAAACAAACACTAGTTTCAGTTTTTATGGCATATTTTTTTAATTCTGTAACTTCATAATATTATATGTATTTTTGAGTCGTACTACATTTGTTCTTCATGACTAATTTTATACCCAGATTTATATATAATTTCCAATAAAGGTTAAAAATTATGTGAAAAGTGTAGCTTGAATTACCAGCCTTAATTAGTAGAATCATATGTTACAAACTAATGGAAGTTTCCACTTGACAGATATGAAATATTATAAAATAGATGAAAAACTATGCTAATATATAATCTGATTTCAAAATCCTTTGAAAAATGATTTAGATATGTGTGTATATCTAAGTAACAAAATAGTTTAAACATTGTAATTATTTAAATATCTTTATTTTCTGTTCTTTCACTTTTTCTTTTTTTGTAAAAAAAATAATGCAAGTTAAAGGGGCAACTCATTCAGGAAAATAAAAATAAAATGAAGAAGGAATGAATAACCGGTTTTCCTCTGTCAATTCGTAATAATCTTTGATAGACAGTGCTGCCACCTGGCGGAAGAAGCTAAGGATGTGTACAGCTGTGAAGACGCCAGATCTCTACATCAAAAAAGCATCCATAAGGGTGCGACTGACTGGCATCCACTTGAAGGAAGGCATGCTGAACAAAAACAACAACAAAAGAATAAGGTCCGTCGGCCATCACCCACGATGAAGAAGCAAACGGAGGACTGCCTGTAGGTACTTCTGAAATCACCACCAGAGAAGAGGTGAACCAGATCTGAAGAGAGACAAAGAATGCTCCAAGAGAACTAGACGAGAAGTGATTGCAATGGGAGAAGTGAAAGATGCTGAAGCAACAACAAACAAAACCGAAGAGATGATGAGGCATTCTGGTAAAGGTACCAATAAAAACAGAGATATTGTTTTTAGCTGTGCGAAAGAGAATCGAGAAACGCTAAACTTTGGCATCTTTATTATTTCAGAATCGGCATGATGATGATGATGATGATGATGATAACAAAACTCGCACTGACAGATTCTTTTGGATCAACATGTCAGGTTGAAGAGCAGGAGAAGATAATGTTGTCCACCATCATTGTTCTAAGGGTTAGGGTTATTAAACATCTTCATAATTTAAAGACAGTATAATAATATATGTTTCAGCTTTCTTCCGATGTTGTATTTCTGCCGTGGTAATTTCTGTGAGATTCGAACTGAATCCTTTATTTAATCTATTTTTTTTTCCTTTTCTAATGAATCACCTCTTAGTAAGGCCAAAAGCCACTCGAAGTTTAAGGTTAATACGATGAATGATTTGTCAGTTGAATGAAGAAGAATATTATGAGAGGATTGAAACTGATGAATGGAATAAACACAAATTGTCCTCATATGTAGTCAAATTATGACCACTTATCAAGGCCAAAAGCCATTCGAGAAAAAGGGTTGAAGTGATGGGTTGTCGGTTTAATGTTGAAGAATATTGCGAGGGGATTGAAAATGAAATAAACAGAATTTCACGATTGATGACAAATATTTGTTGACATTGGGATTGGAGGAGGACGTAGATGTTGTATAAAAATATACTCATGGCAAGCAAGCTACATAGAAACGTTTGTTTCGCTCCAAGAAGCAGTTCATCAGACTAACAAGCAGTTAGTCTGATGAAGTCTTTTTTGCAATGAAACGGAAACTAATTTATAAATTTATAAAAGTAAAACCCGTGCACAGTCGTTGCCTCGGAAAATTAAAAAAAAAAATCATCATGTTTGTTTCTTCATGTCATATGGGTTACTGCCCTTGATTTAGGAATGGCCACCAGGGCTAGGATCTAGAAGTTAAGTAAGAATTGGACCAGAAGGACTGTTGAAGAAATTGGATTACCAGTGGATGGCATTAGGATATTTAACATTGGTAGCAGAGCGTAGTTCCGATTGGGTTATGGGTCCAGCCGGCTTCCACTTCGTAAGTATTTTTACAGAACACTATTAGCTATAATTGTAAAGTAAGTATACAATTTATAAATGAAGTGGTAACGCCTAGGAGGATGGCCTCAGTGGACATAACAGAATATAAATTGATTTTTAGGATGTTTATCGATCCCTCAGAAAATGAAATTCATTATCTCTAACGGTTCTAATTGAACTCATCTGTTCTCATGGGAAAATCGCACATTACAAAGCGAAAGTATTAACCCGTTTTACGAAACTAAAATAGTTAAATGTCACTTTTTATAGAGTTTGTTACACAATTTGTTACAGAAATTATTTCTTTATTAGAATAGAAAAATAAATAACAAGAATGTTTGCAGTTAATCACACAATTTCTAATCCAACATTTCTTTCAATGACCGCTTACTGGTCGAAAATGTCATTCGACTATTCCGAAAATAAGAAAAAACCTACGCCTTTAAAAAGAACCAAGGTATTTGTAAGCCTCTGAACATCGATACTCTAATAGGAAGAAATAATATATCTTAATGTACAGAGATTTTTTTTTTTTAATAGAAATTCTAAAAACGTTATTCTGAAATGCAACAAAAGGAAGAAGAAAACATTAAAAAGTAAGAATAATAAAGCGATTGAACAATTTGGCCATTTTGCTAAAACGTTATTTCGTCAATCTAAAAGACAGTATGAGGAACAATCAAAACACCACAACAAAAGAAAGTGTCTGTTGAAGGGAGCGTTCAGTAATTAGTTAAGAAATCTAGAGTAGCTAACAAGAGCGAACAAATATACCAGACAGACATTTTTGAAATAATAGTCTTCTTAATATGTGAGTGGCAGTGGTAGTAGATCGGAGCGTGAGAGTGAACATTCCTCGGCTGCCAGTATAGATGACTGCTTGAAGAAGCTGTCAAGCCAGAAACATGTAAAAATTATTGAAAGCGAACGAAACAAACGCTTTCTTTCCGAAAACGTGCATCAATAATCGGCTTAAATTGCGGCCGAAACATGCGCAGGTTTTGGTTAGAAAGTTATAATTGTCAATTAAAAAAGGAAAACATTATTATACATTTTAAAGTAAAAAGTATAAAGAGATAAAGATAAATTACAGACTGAAAAAAAAAGTATATGTTAACAAAAAGCATCATAATATTGCATTGTTACAAAAATAATAACCGACAATTTGTACAAAAGTTTCTTATAACATATGAAACGGTTGTTTTTAAACGTCTGTCGTCGGATGAAGCATTTGCACGAGCAGTTTAAAAAAACCCAGAAAATCACTAAGCAAGATCTGAGATAGAATGACATTAACAAACATAATAAACATTCTGTTATTCTCCCTTACACTAACTATAACGATAACGTAAGAATAATTAATTAGGAAAATTAATATTTTGTTCTCTTTCTTTTGTAGATTATTGCTTTAATTTCCGCTGAATAAAAAAAAGTAATTGAAAGAAGGAACGAAAGGCCACTTACAACATTGCTTGAAAATAAATTATAATTAGGTGCTATTAGTCAAAAAAGTTCACCTTCATTAATGATATTAGCCTACTTATTCAAGTATTCAAGTAACTGTAATAAATAAATATTTTTTATGATTATTTATTTGAAGTGGGACACTGTTTGTTAAGTTTGTAAGCGGCTTGTGCTGTTTAGCTAAGAAGCGGTTAATGTCTCTAGTCTAAGAATCTTCCGGAATAAATGCATTTCACCTGAGTTTCTTTCACAAAATATGATTTTCTTAACATGAACAAATGCTAAAGAAAAGAAAATTGCTACTCATAATGAAATATCGATATCAGAAGTTATTTCGATCAAACTTCGAGAATCTGACCAACTTAATTTTATATCTTAGGCACCAGGGAAACGTTGGGCAGTAATGCAAGTGTGTGTATGGGCATATCAGGATTACTATCTCGATGTTAATACACTCATCAGTGTGGCTAGACGCAATGAGTCTTGAAACGACGAAATGTATCCGTGGTGATTATATATATATATATATATATATATATATGGGGTAAGGTACACGATAATTCATGAAAATGAAGTGTCGTGATGGACAAAATGTGTGAAAAGATGACAGACGGAAAACAAGTCAAAGTGCAGGAGAAAAACAAAAACAAGAGATTTTTTGACCGGTTTCGTTCGTGGGGAACGTCTTCATGCAATGAATTGTATGTCTTTTCTGAAGACGTTCCCCACGAACGAAACCGGTCAAAAAATCTCTTGTTTTTGTTTTTCTCCTGCACTTTGACTTGTTTTCCGTCTGTCATCTTTTCACACATATATATATATGTGATGAGCCCTCTGGTGGAAGAAATGATAGTTTACACTTAAGCATAAAGCAAGATTCTTCTGTAAAAGGAAAAGGTTATCAATATCATAAAATTTACAAGTGATATTTATCCATTTAACAGCAGCAGACAAGTGAGCTCAGATGGTGTTGGACTGTCATGAGAGGTAGTGACTGCTATCCGAGGTTCGAAGCAGAAGGTAGATGTGCTCGCTGCACCTAGCCTAACTGATGTGTTTTGAAAAGACAAAACGCATGATTTTGGATGACTTTATATATATATATATATATATATATATATATATATATTTATTTATAAAATAAGTGTAAGTTTTTTTTGTTTTTATGGAAAACTAGCAGGAAGACCTGACGTTGCCCGGGATTGAATGAGGAGCACTACTATGTACTTTTCACTAGGCTCATACCCCATTTTACTTTGTTTGTTTTTACTGCCCCCCCCCCCACTCCGTTTCTTCCCCTAATATAGTTGGAAGAAGCTGGAATGTTGGAAAACTCTCTGAATTAGTGTATTATACATATCGTTTAGATTTCATTGAAATCAGATATACATATTTGAATTTTTAAGGGGTTCTCTCCTCATGGGTCACTTAGAGGTGAGGCACGTAGATATTCGGCACATAATGGAAGTATCCCAAATCTCTAGGTTACTCATTTGTCTTCCCAGGTAAATTATACATGAGAATATACTTTTAGATTTTGTGTGTTCTTTATGGAAAGAAAGTTTAAAGAATCTACATAAACATCACGCACACCCATTGAGTTTATCTATCTATATATATATATATATATATATATATATATATATAGGCAGCATCTTCTCTTGCAGGCAAGTATTATTGAATATAAGAGACAACTCATGTCTAAATATCCTTTGGTAGATCCTTTCAATAGTCCGAATTAGGATCTTAGTTTCGGAGAGGAAGTGGCTGATGAATTTGCCATAATTTGCATTTGTCTCCCAAGTACTTTCGGAACCATCTGGGTCCATCTTCGGGGGAATAAGGTTAATCAGGTCTAGACCATGTGTTAATATTATAGTACATAATTCCCGCCAAAAACCTAAGTACGAAACTAATAATAATCTAAAATGTTTATAGCTCCAATATACTGATATTAAAGTTAATTCTATTAATTAGGGTTTTTTTGGTTTTTATATATACGGCTTCTAATATATGGAGTTTTTGTTTGTTAGTAGAAAATCCCAACATCTTAGAATTTAGTACTAAGAGTTTTCAAAAAGAAAACCAAAATTTGGACTGGCTGTGTCAGTTGAGGAGAGCCAAGTGGACGCTGCTATTCAAAAAATAGAAACACGAGATTCACAGAAAGAAAAACTATTGCATTTTCTGCGAGACTAGTTTTAAAAAAGAGAGGTTGTTACTCTCTGAATGATTAAAGTCTCTAACATTACGGACCTTTAAATATAAAGACAGTAAATTGTTAAATATTTAAATTTTGAAAAATAAATGACAAGACACGGTAAATCTCAGATCAATTCATTTATTTTTGTGCATTCTTATTCCATCTTTCGGTTTTCAACATTGCATTGCTCCTGCCTCGGAATTCTCACCTTCATATTTACTTGTTATGTGTATTTAGGCAGCATTCTTCCATTTAACCAGTGTTAAAAAAGGTATAATTAAGTAAATTAATGATTAAAAAAATAAATAAACAGAATTAAAAATAAAATAACAGAAGAATTTTGTTATTTTTTTATTTAACATTTTACGATTATTTATTTATATATATATATATATATATATATATATATCGTAAAATGTTAAATAAAGAAAACAAAGTTCAAATGTGTTAATTGATCAAAATAAAAGATTTAAATGACATGAATAAATATACCCAGATAGATATTTATTATTCTACCTGTTTATTTTGGTGTGGGGATATTTCGTGCTGGTTTATTAATTCTACAAGTAAATTAAAGCCAAAGGTAAGCACACTGGAGATTTACGTTTTCCAAATAAACATTTCTTTTTTTTCTAATGTAAAAAGATATGTGGAATCTATTTTTTCCTGCCAAGAGTTTCTGGAGAGATTTTCCTGAAAGGTTACCAAGTTAAATCAAAGTTGCCGAGCAAACCGTGTGCATTTGTCCAGCAATTAAGTGCCTATTGAGGAACCATGCAGGGACGGGCCAATAGTTCCCTGACCCGTTGGCGAAGGGCCAGCCTGACTATTTCATCGAATGCCAGACATAAAGAATCAGAGCACAAGAAAGAACAAAGTGTGAGAAGTACTTCATCAGTTTTGTTAATATTTATATTTCATTTAAGACAAACCACAGTCCAGGAAAAGAAATGTGTTTAAAATTAGAGAAATGATGGCGCATCTCTATCTTCCTATTAGAAGCTTAGTTCCTATTTATTCACTTCCCAACTAGGGCAGAATTAGACACAAAGTCGTTTTTTTTTGTGGGGAAAATCCAGCTCCCCCAAAAGAGGCACTCTGAATTGTGATAAAAATTAAAATTGCCTGGGTCTAGAAGGACTTTTCCTTCACTAACCGAGGATAGAACAGTTGAAGTGTAGTATCAGAACAGATAATACACTTTGATCAAAGTCTGTTGGTTTGTTGGTCACACTTCAATCACACACGAGTTTCATCGCTAAAAACACAGATTAAGTTGAAACATCTTATATTACAGGGTGACCACCTCAACCCCACAAAAAATGCCACCCACAGAATCGTTAATACGATTCACAATCTTTTCTGCAATGAAACAACATTTGATACAAATAAACATCAGTGTATGCCTGACTTGTCCTCCAAGTTTCAGTCATAAATATCCAACAGTCTCTGCTGTATATCATGGAATAACAGTACAGGGGGCACTTTGGTGATCGTCTCATAAGGAGGAGGTGTGATTCTGAATGGATTTCACTCACCGGACCGTAACAAATTTTTTTTTATCGGTGGCGTTTGCTCTACGTTAATGTCTATGAAAACGGATACGACTAATTCTGAACTGGATTAGTCTGGAGATTGGGGTGAACATTTGGAGCATATCATTGAACAACGATAAAATAAAGACTGTTGGATATTCGTGACTGAAACTTGGTGGACAAGTCAGATATAGTTTATTTAAACTAAGTATAGTTGGATTGTGTCACATTTTTTTGGGGGGTGGGGGGGGGGGTCCTGTAGGTGCGTTAGATTTTCTTTATAAGAGGTTTGGGCATATCTTATTTTTTAGATATGTGTTTGCATATCTATACAAGGCGCTATTGGTTGGTCAGTCAGGCTGTCAGGCTTTAGTTTGAAATTGTATTTTCGTTGAAATGTTACAGTTTAGTGATTAATTTGAAATACCATATTAAACATACAGATTTAATTCACTCGTTGGTCCCCAAATTATCTGAATTATCTCCCTTCAATTCATTTAGGCCAATGTTAGAGAACTCTCCTAACGTAAGAGTTTGTAATATCCTTCCACTAACATGCAGAATTTAGAAAGAGATCTTACTCTCTTTCTGGTGTATCCTTCAAAGCAATGTGACGGTTCACCCATCTTCTCCTAGAAGCATGCTATCCCAAACCATAACAGGATTCTTATAGCAGTGGTATAGACTCCCAGAAACATACAACACAAAGAAAGTAACATTTACTTAGAGAACTATGTATAAGCAATGTATATCTCCAACCCGGCAACATGTGTTCTTTCTCATTGCATTTGAGACCGTAATGTATTCCTTATGTTTTTGTTCTCTTGTATATTATATTGTATACTATTTTTTACATGTTTTGTATCCTACTTTTATGATTGTTTTCGATAAACTGTTGTAACCTTTCTTCGAGGACTTGATATGAAGGACCTCAGGGAAATATGAACCCCAGAGGGCATGGATGTCAGGGAGGTGGTAAAAGCGATCCAAAAGAAACTTGAAGACGTAGAGAAGCCCAGGGACACAAACTCCCCCACCAAGGCTCCGGAATGGGTTTTATGGTGAATAAATGTATGTCTATGTAGATCCAACTGTTTCTTTACTGTTCTTTTTTTTTTTTTACTTCCAAAACATGAAAGTCGGTGATGCCAAGGGCCCGTCAGACGATATCATTGAGAGCGCTATTTCATTATTTTTTTATCATAGAATCGGCCTATTTACATACACACTAATATATATATATATATATATATATAAATATATTCTCTCTCTCTCTCTCTCTCTCTCTCTATGATGATTATATATATATAATGAGAGAAAGTCGTGTTAGAAACATTTGAAAAACAGCTCACAAACAAAAACAAAGTAACTGCCATTAACCAACTAGCTATGCCAGTGATAACATACAGCTTTGGCATTATTGATTTGTCACAAAAGGTCATACCAGACTAGACATTAAACGAGAAAAATGTTGACACTGTACAGAGTAATGTACACAAAACCAGTGTCTACCAAGGCTGTATATGCCAAGAGGAGCAGGAGGTATGGGTCTCTCAGAAATTGACCATCAACATCGAGCCACTATTGTGAGCACCGGCCAATATTTGATGAGCTCCCAGAATCCAAACCTTATGACAGTACGCCAACACCAATAAATCAGAGCAAGTAGAACAACCTCTATCAGAAAACTGGCCAAACATTTTGGACAGAACTGTCTTACAAATGAAGCAGAAACGGAAAACAAGTCTGCCACAGAAATAGCCTGGAAGAGCCACCAGAAATACACCAAGACCTTCCATTGGAAGAATGGGCCAACCAACAATGTGCTAAATATTTTCTAGATGAACTATCCCAGGAATATATAGGTAAAGAAGGCTCTGTACTGGCTGAAAAGAATGACAATGGTCTCTCAAGATCAAGGCTTGATGACCAATGCTTTTAAAAAGATGAGTGGTCTCAGCAATGACAAGTGCAGGTTCTGCCACACAGAAGTTGAAAGTGTGAGCCACCTGCCATTCAGTTGTAAGGTTCTCCTACTACTATACATTGCAACACAATGGAGTGTGTAAATATCTTCACTGGACCATCTGTAAAAAGTTGAATATCCAGTGTAGCAGCAAGTCCTGGGAGCATATCCCAGAAATAACAGTTGGAAATACGTCATACACCCTAACCCTATGCAATCCCTGCAGCCACATATCTAGAAAACGGAGCTGTTAAGCCTGAAATAGTGATATGGGACAAAAGGGAAAAAGTAGCAACCCTAGTTGAAGTCAGTGCCCCTAATGATGCTAGCTTAAACAGAGCTGAGAGGGAGAAGATTACGAAATACCAAGGTCTTATGAAAAGAAACTGGAATCTCTGGAAGATCTCCATCATTCCAGTAATTATAAGAGCAACAGGACTAGTGAAAAAGATATATATATATATATATATATATATATGTCTGAATCAAGGAGGATTAAACGAAAAAAGAAGAGAAAAAATATGCTTATACTTCTGACAAGGGTGTATATCATCGAAAGTATTCATGTTTTTTAAAGTAAATAAATGATTTATTTTAAAAACTTAAATAAATTGCGTTGTCCAGGTTTTCAAAAAATATTTTGAAGATATTCTCCTTATTATTGTCATTTCAGCAACGTTTCCATGTGTGACTTTTCAAAATTTAATTTTTATCTGATCTTAAATTTTATTATTAACTCTTAAATAAATACTTACGGTCCAATAAGCTGGTCCGAAATTTGATAATAATAATTTAGGCTGAACAGCTAAATATCTCTCTATAATAATAATAATTAATGTAGCAATATAGGATAAATACTTACTTGACATTTTTATTTATTTTATTCGGCATTCAATAAGGAATTAATGGATATTAAATATTGAGAATATTCACTTGATAACATTAATAGTTAAGTCTAGAAATTATTAATATTCGTTATGTGGTAATAATAGTTATTTTCTAATTATGTATTCAATGTTGAGGTAAAAATAACTGAATTAACCAATCGAATATAAGAATATCGCCTTTGTGGACAGTACTTAAACACCCCTGTTGAAGACGAATAATCCTCTTGGCAGAGTTACCTTCCTTGCATCGTCCAAAGTATAAACTGATCAAGTTAACTTCAAGAAGATATGAGCAAAGAATATATAAAAAATTGTTCATTTATTTAATTTTGTTTTGAATTTATTAATAACAAATTTAAAACAAATAGTTTTTTTCAGATTTTATAATAATGTTAATATTTTAAAATGTGTGCCAATTAATTTTGGGCAAAATATGAGAAAAAAGGTTAAAAATCAAAAACAATTTTTTTATTAGATTTCAAATCCATTTCATTTTCTGCGGAATAGCTTCATATGCGCATTTGAACTAAGTTGAACATACATCTGTCGAAGGGAAGTGTTCCCGAAATATCATACTGTACAGAGCTTCCATCAGACTATGCTGACACAAGTGAGATTATATATATATATATATATATATATTTTACATTATATTTACATTAGGTACGTGTATGTTTATACACAAAACTACTAGGTCTAAGGGATCGTATATTTAGTTTAATTTAAATCGGAGGTATCTGAATTTACTAATTGATGTCTAAATAGTTTTATGTAAATATTCCCCAAGTTTTTTTTTTAGCATTTTAAAGGGTTTTGAGGGGTCATAATATGAGCACAAGCTCCCATTTGAAAATTCAAATATTTCAGATTTGCATTGAATTTGGTCCATAGTGATTAGCCAACAATTCAGCAAGATTCCCTGAATTTCAATCCATTCTTAAGACTCTTTAAGCAGTCTTAGATTGGAAACATTTTCTAGAATAAAAATCATGTAATGGATTTTGATCAAAATTGAAAGATTTAGTATAATCATATCTTGATTTTGATGTTCGATTAAGATGCGTAAAAGTGATTCAAAATTTTTCTGTTCAGGGAATTATTATTTCTCATCCTAGGATGAATATTATTCTAGCACAAATATTTTTCATTTATCCCTCCTACGGGTTATTTAAATAAATAATGTTTTGAAATAACACATTTAATTTATGTTGAATTTAAATGAATAAAGTTTTCTATCTGTACTATTTATAGATTAAAGACAGATATGCAAATTAGACATCTAAATATCTATTTTCTTGACAGTTCCTAAAAAAATTCATGTTTGGTGTTATTTATTTGTAATTTTATTGTCCATCTTTGCAATAGTTCCGTCGATATTAACAAAAAAATAAAGAAGTTTAATTTAAAAAAGTTTTTAATAATTTATCCTAACATCGTTCAGTAGAAACAAAGATACCAACGAGGCATAAAGGAGAAAAGGGAGAGGGTGACTGGCTGACTTGCTCGCTTTCTCTCTCTCCCTCCCTGCCTTCAGTTAGCGACGTTACATTTTCATTTTTAGCGATTTTAAATTCAATGATTGTTTTGATCACATTAAAACATAAGCAAAACGTTTCGCATTTATGTTCCTGTCCGGCATTTAGGGAACTGACTTTATTTTTAACAAGTTGCCATCCGTTTCTAAATTGTCAGTTTTAAAAAAAGAGCCCTCCTCACACACAACATCGCTCAGGGGAATTGATTTCTTCTTTGTTTTGATTTAATTACGGTCTTATTTTTAGGATGAATAAATTTGATAAATATTAACATTTTAGAAATATTGATTCAATTTAAATAAATACGTTCGAAAGTTTTAGTCTTGTTTCCAAGAAACGTTTATTATTATAAATTTTGGTTTCAAGTAGCAAACTTTGCGAATTTATAAAGAGCTGGCAATGTCAGCTTATATATATATATATATAGAGAGAGATTAGATCGGTGCTAGTCTAGCCACACTGAAGAGCTATGATACAGCGAAAAAGCGTATGTGGATGTCTCTCTCTCTCATATATATAATATATGATATATATATATATATATATATATATAGCTCTTCAGTGCAGCTAGCATAGCATCCATCCCAAGCCAGGGATCGAACCATACAACAATTTAGTCGATAGTTGGCAGCTCTAACCACCAATCCACAGGACAGGCGATGTTGGTAAAAGATATCTAAATGTAAATGTTTTTATTGACCACTACTTGACAGTGCTCTATTTGTTTATTTACAAAGAGTTTTGCATTAAGCTAAATAGTAGCAAGCGATATCATTAACAATGTGTGTGTGTGAAGGAGAAGAAGAAACATTTCTGACCGTAGTAAGTGTAACAAGTCAAATTTCAATCAATTTTCTCTATACTACAACAAAATTACAGACAGCAATTTGCCATTATTCTAATGGTCTGAAGAGATTTATAGATTACAAATGCCAATAATGACCAAATTTCGACAAACGAGAAGGGGGAGAAGGGGGGGGGGAGATCGGAGATAATATTATTTTTTGGTGAAGTAGAAGTGAAAGCAAATTCTAGATTCAGTTCAATTGGTTTTAGAGCATCTGTAATGTTTCCACCATTTTTTTAGAAAGATGTCAACTTTATGGCTGTGTCAGTGTTTATTTACAAGTATAATTTTAGAATCCTTCTCCTTCCGGCCACCTCAAAATGGTACGAGCGTTGGGGGTTGGGGATCGTCGAAAGACATCAAAGTAAGTAAAAAGTACTCAGAAGTAGGATTTATAACTTGTTTCAAAGCTTAGAAATGAAAGTGAAAAAGACAATAATAAAGAAATTTGTGTGGAATTTAATTGTTTTACACAAAGTTGAATTGGTGCCAATATTTTAAAGTTTGGTCTTTCGTATATTTATCATCTGAATTGTCGAAATATCATTTAGAATTATCAACAGAATCGCTTTGTTATGTAGACCATTTAAAAAAGAAACCTAGTTATTCATTGTAGAAAAACTTCTAACTTCTAAGGAAGGAAGTAACACTAACCACACCTTTGTTGTTCTCTCAGCCAATCATTGGTCTTCCCACGAACAAAGAATCTGATTGGTTAACTAGCTAGCCGTGTATATAAAAAAAAACCGGCAAAAATAACTCCATGCATTTTAGCCTGAAGATTCCCCCGGGGATGAAATGCGTATAGCTTAATTGCCATAAATATATTTTCATAGCTTACTACCTAGCTCTACTTACGTATCGAGCACTGTTGAAGTAAATACTAAAAATTGATACATAAAAAATTATAAAATTTTATGTGGATACATGAAATACTAATATATAAGAATATATATGTATATATATATATATATATATTTCATGTATATACACTTTTTGTTGTTTTTTGAACGATAATTAACTAATGGTATATTTCGCCCACCTTGACCGTATGGAGTGACCTCCCTATAGGTGGCTCTGTGAACCGGTTTCGCGCCTCATGACCGCTGAAATTATCTCTTCCCTACACTGAAGAGAGCAATAAGCTTGAAACGACGTCGTCTGTTGGTATATATAATTTTATATTTGTTTATTTTATATATATATATATATATATATATATATATATACTTAAAAGAAATACGGTTTTAGTAGGTCATAGCAAAGAGCGGTGAACCCATGGTTATCTTCAGATGACCTAATACAAAAATATTTGATGCAAATTCACGCCTGTTTTTTTTGTTTTTATTTTCTATAATTTCTTCCGGTTGTCAACAAAACAAGAAAAAATAACTGCTGTTCGGTGTTTTATTTCAGCTAATTTTTTTCTGTATCTTTTAAAAAAACTTGTTATTCTAAATCTCCGTAAATTGTTAGATTTCATATTTTTACGATACAATAGTTCCCCCTTAATTTTTACTTTTTGTGGTCGAAGCAGAAAAACTCATTTTCTAAATTTTTAATTTTCGGTTAAACTAATTTCAGTCTATTCTTGTCATTTATTTTTTATAAACAAAATATACAAATAAATAGTATTTATCTTTTATGTCTTTTTTATCTATGTATTATTATTTTATTTATTATTTTGTTTGTTAGTAATTATGTTTTTATATAACAAAAGATAATTTGTTTATTCAATTTTATATATTTCTTTAAATTTTAAAAACACGCACATATTTATTTTATACATAAGCACACAAAAAATAGTTTCGACTCACTTGGGAGAGATGTTTATTTAAATGTCTGCATTTTGCAAGCATTTCATGTTTTTTGTTTAGAAGTGTGTCCCTTTGTTTAAGGCTTATTATTTGATATTTTTTCTCTTAGTAAAAATTGCAGATTGTGCCATTTATGTTGCAAGCTGGTGATTCTTTTATGATTTCGCATTTTATATTCGTGTGTACGTTTTTATCTTTTAATATTTTTTCTAGTTACCAAGCGGCGTCTGTAGGCTAAAATAATTCAATATTTATTTAATTTCTTAAAATATTGTTATTAGCCCAACTTTCTTGACGCACAAACAGAACTTAATTCCACTTCTTTGCAAGCGAGAAATTATCATGTAGAGTCAAGGCTGATTCTGTACTGGGTTCGTGCCTTATGCCCGTCTAAAATTGTCACTGATGATAGCAAAAGCTTGAAACGCCGGCGTCTGTAGGTTAAAATAATTTAATAAAATATTGATATATATATATATTTGGGAAAGTTCATTTTTTAAGCATCTTTAGAATTTTAAACAAAGAAAGAGGCAAAATGGTTCTTTGAAGGCATGTGTTAGATGCAGATATTTTTTAATTAAAGTCAAGACGAAAAAAAAAAAATTTTTTTTTTCATTTTCACTTATATCAAGCGAAATATTAGATAGATAACAAGCCTCGACAGAGCTTTAGACAAATAAAAGGTATTAACCTTTTTGTTTCGTAATAATCCTTCCTGGTCTTCTAGAAGTGACGTCCGATGTTATGTGGACTAACGGTGCAAATGTTTCTTTTAAATTGAACTTAAATCGCGCATGGTCGCTGGTAGGTATAAATTTGGGAAAGTTCATTTTTGTAAGCATCTTTATATATATATAAAGAAATATAAACATAAACATACTATGGCTATGGTTGTCACACATTGGCAATAGCCATTATTTATTTATGGCTATGGTTGTCACAAGTTGGCAATAGTTATTGCCAACTTGTGATTAACAAATAATGGCTATTTTTCGTTTATGGCTGCTATATTTGTCACAGCTCAGCAATAATCGTGAATCAACCAGGCAAATTCAACAGAAATTTTGAAATCTAACCCCAAACAAATATTTACTGAAGGCTTCAAAAGAAATATTTGCTTAAAGCTTATCGTCTTTAATCTGTGACATTTAGGAATGAAGAATTGAGCCAGCCATTCTTGAAGAAAGTGAGACTGTTATGTTGAATGGATGGAATAGGATAAAAGGATCGAGTGGAAAAGAAATAGGTGAAGATTAATTGGAAAAGAGAAAGAAAGAGTGTAGGTTAGATGGAAGAAGAGAAAGGACAGAATAGAAAAAGAGAATAAAGGAAAGATTAGAGAGGGAAAAGAAAGTATGAGAGAGAAAGAGCATTAGACAAACAGAAAGGAGAAAAGAAGAAGAAGAAAAAGAGTCAAGGGATAGAGTAAAGATGGAAAACGTTAGAAAATATATTGAAGAAAAAGAGAAAGAATATGAAAAAAGAAAAAAGAGAAAGAATGAAGCAAGAAGAAAAAGAAAGAAAGAATAAGGAATAAGAAAGAAGAAATAGAGAAAGAAGAAAAATAATTCTGGAAATTCCACAAACGAATTAGAAATAGTGAAAAATGACAATAGAGCGGAAAATTAGAATGAAGGTCAAAATAAGAAGGCCAAAGATGAAAGAAAAGAAAAAGCTTCTACTAAATAAGCTAATATTATTCTTTGTCCGTCCCCCTTCCCTCAGTTAAATGAAATTTTGCCTGAGAAATAATTGAGGGGAAGAATAAAAATTGTTTATGGAAAATCTGATTTCCGCAATTACAAAACAGATTTGCTGTTGATAAGCGATACTGTTTAAACAATAAGTAAAATCCCCGTTTCATTCGGTCCGCCATTTTTATCAAAAGGTTTTTTCCAGCTTCTAAAGCTGAACTGCTTTTCTAAATAGAAAATATTTAAAACTTTGTTCATCAAAAGAAAGTTTTTTTTCTCTCTATATTTGGCCTGAGACTTGTTCCAAATAGCGACATAGTAACAATATACACACGCTTCACACACACATAATGTCCTTTCACACACACACACACACACACACACATATATATATATATATATAATATATATAACATTCTACGTATTTGGCATTATCAAAGACGGTCAGCATGCCATGCTAGAATAACAAATCTTTTTTTCAAAAAACAAGGAAGAATGAAGAAAACAGAAAATAATTTAAAACGTTCAAAATCAAGGGAGGCGCGAGAGCGCTCTATCCCTTAATAGACTACACGAATGGCATATGCTGGAAATCTCATTTCTTTGGTTTATTGGGTTTTGAGTTATGATTGATCAAATTAGTTAAAACTTTGCACAAAATTTCTATTTGATAGGTTCTATAAGTGTGTAGAATTTCAGCATCATTAGTCAAGGCAACCCAGAGATCCAGAAAGTTCAATCATGAAATCTGTGTGTACGTACGTACGTATGTGCCACCCTGTATCTCATCAACTATTTGATGGATTCAGCTAGTTTTTGGCAGAGATAGATGTTCTAAGGTCTAGTTGATGGCATTTTAATTTTAGTTTGACTAATCAAGGTATATGGTAAACTACCAACTATATCAGTTTTGTAAAGGCTATGCCTCAATACAATGCCTTCTCATAAGTAGTGACATTCCATGAAAAATGGCAGTATACTGAAATCATATGCCCTTAATAGGGCATAAGATGAAAATTCATATACACTAAATGTACAAAAGCAAGGAAATTTCCAAATTTTTACACTTTTATTGTCATTAATTTTTCCAGAAAATTCCAAAACACCTTAAAAATGACCAGGCATAGCCTTTACAAAAGTAGTGACATTCCATGATAAATGCCAGTATACTGAAATCATATGCCCTTAATAGGGTTAAGATGAAAATTCATATACTCTAAATGTATAAAAGCAAGGAAATTCCCAAATTTTTACACTTTTATTGTCATTAAGGGTATGACTACATATCAACCAAACCATTTCATTATCACATCACTACAGTATAAATCTCTATGCATGAGTGGATGAAGTGTGTGAGGTGCGCTGAAGAAAAATTCCTACAAGTAAAATACATAGCCCTGTTGTGCTCGCATATCCTTAATGACAATAAAAGTGTAAAAATTTGGGAATTTCCTTGCTTTTGTACATTTAGTGTATATGAATTTTCATCTTAACCCTATTAAGGGCATATGACTTCAGTATACTGGCATTTTTCATGGAATAAAAGTAGAAATAGAAAAAAAAAAGAAATGGTATTCGTACGATGCATTTATTCAATTTGCATGTTACATTAAAGTTTGAAATCTGTCATAATATGACAGACTGACGACAATGATATTTCAAAATTAGGTGCGACATACTAAAGCAAATCTCATTTTTTAACTGTAAAAATCAGTGCAGCAACCAATTCTTCGATTCTCGCAGATTATCGAAATGGTGGCTTCTCACGCAAGCAGTTAGAATCGCGTTGTGTAAATGACACATCGCAGCAGTTCATCCCCTCT
The DNA here is from genome assembly GCA_963556195.1 of Sepiola atlantica. Lineage (NCBI taxonomy): Eukaryota > Metazoa > Mollusca > Cephalopoda > Sepiida > Sepiolidae > Sepiola > Sepiola atlantica. Next base: position 8,694,438 of record OY744524.1, read on the forward strand.
TTTTTTTCTCTCCTAGTCATTACCTTCTTCTTCTTGATAACAGTGGTCGTAAATGTCATTAATAAAGGCCAGCACAAAACAAAGCTTTCTAGGGTTTTATTGTTCTATTCATCCCCTACGGGGGAATTGAAGCGCTGTCATGAAACCAATCTCTCGTCTGCGATTAGGAAAGAAAGAAAAAGGTCTGATCAGCTTGTTCACCACGTATCACTTCAGACTTCCTGTATATAAATAAACTTTAGTAAAAGAGAAATAGTCTACTTGAAGAAGACTTCCGGTTTTCAAATCCGAAATTGACAAGTGGTCATTTTCGACTGCTTGTATTTTGGTAGAATTTTTAAACATAAAAATATTTTCAAAATAGTTTAAAATTATACAAAAATAGTAAATAGAGTCAATAAATCAAACTTTTTTTATGTTTGGAAATTTCTTAATTGGAATGTCTTTTTTTATTAAAAATATTCAATTATAAAAAGCAGTTTATGAAATTGATTGATTATGTCATATGCGTTAATAAATTGTTTTCACCATTTTTTTGTTTCCCTTTCCCTCCCCCCAAACAAAACACATCTGACCTAAAATATAATGGGTAACAGACAAGCAGTATTTATCAAAAAACTATTTCCGATTTAAAAACCGGAAGCCGTCATCAAGTAGATTGTTTCTCTTTTATCCTAACTTTTAACTTCTAATGGAATTTGCCATTCATTCTTTGCTTAATTTTATGTAGAAAATTTCCGATTATAACCTTAGTTTTTATGCCTACATCTAAATATTACTACATCAGTTTCCGTGAAGCTTGACTCAGTAGTTTTCAAGAAATCTTAATATTTCAAAAAGAAAACTTAACCATGACAGACAGGCAAAACCCTCTCCCTGAGATGTAAAAATAGACATAGAAAAACTATTTAATGTGTCCTTACATTTGATATTTATTTGATGTTGTACCATAATTATTTTATTCTGTTTTAAAAAAACTTCACAAAAGTTTTGGACAAGTGCAACATTGATTTCCTGGACCTTTGGTTCCAAAGCTTTGCCGGATTATTAGTTTTTAAAAACCCACAAAAAACTAATGAGTCACCACTTACTAAGATTAAAAGCCACTTGAGGATAATAGTATTGTTCACCATTCAACTGACTATTAGATTAACTATGAGAAGATTTGTCAGAATTTCGTTACTTAAGATGAATGCCGGACAAGGATGTTTTCAAGTTAAATGATAAAAATACGTGTTGACAACAGCAGGGAAGTAGTTTCCTGGTATTGTGTTCTACAGATGGGAAGTTATTGGAAAAACCGCTGTTCATGGTAGTTCCGGTTGGTTTTAGGTACACAGAGGAAGAAAGGAAAATTCTTTACAGTGGTTGTAGCTAGACGAGTTCTTGCTGTGAATGTTTTGCAGGAGGGGGGGCCAGAGATTAGAGCTCAGTCAAGCACCTACGATGAAAATAATCATCCGTCAAAACTATTATTACGGCTAATAAACATCTTTTGTCTTAACGATAGTCTTGAAAAGACCGAGGCTATAGGTAGGAGGAAAACAGTCAGCAGGAAGAGTTCCACAGCCTGCGGTTCCTGGAAAGAAGCTACTGGAATAGGAAGCTGTATTACAATGAGGTATGAAAACAGCGAATTGATGGAGACCACTAGACCAACGCGTCAAACGAGCTGGAATAAAGGAAACAAGGACTAGATCAGACAATTCTGAAAAACACATGCCATAATGATATTTATAGAAAAGACTGAGACTAGCAACATCATGTTTGTGAGAGAGAGGGTGCAGAGAAGAAGAAAGGGTGTGGCCAATCAAATTACAGACGTTTCTGCACCTTATCAAGAACCCTCAAATGGGATAGAGATTCACTAGCCCAAATATGACAACAGTACTCCATACATGGTTTGATTGTGTGAGAAAGTGTTTGGAGCGATAGAGAGAACCGACTTTACGGGAAGCAATAGATCTGATGTATGAACTCTAAGAAAGACTTGACCAGAAAGAAAGATCAAGAAGTTTCAGAGTCAGTTTCTCTTTAAGAGCAGAGCCACCATGAGAATATGTCTCTAAGTTTTTAGCAATTCATGATGGTTTAAATAAGCATAAATCAAATGAAATTGAATGATTTTTTTTGTTAATTATTTATCAATAAATTCATTTAATTAAGCAAGTAAAAAAAAGAATTTGCCATAATTAGGGTAAAATTACATATAATCTCAAAATAAAGGGAGTCTACCACCAGCAGGTGTAGTGTAAATAAACAAATAAATTGATGGTGTGTTACACACAGTCATTTGTTGGCCGACCAGTAAACTAGTCTAGTGGCAGCATGGTTTTGTCCACATTAAAAGACGTGCCGGATCATCAGTGCCGGTAAATCAGTGTTTTGCCTGTATAAGTTTAGGAAATAAAAATTGCTTTTGCTTTTTATTAGTTAATGAGTAAAACAATATGGCGGATAGAATTACTTCTTTTTTTTTTTTTCAAATGGGTTTTAGAAATAATTAACTTTTGGAGTGAAGCTTTTTCTGAGCTTGAGTAAGAAAAAAAAAATATACATTCAATGGTTGAAAAAAAATATATATATATAAGAAATTGTTTTACAGACTAAAAAGTCTTATTTTTCTTGTTCTAGGATTGTAACGATATTGTTGACATAAAATCAATTGTCTTGAAATGCTTCTGACAAAGGGAGAAGAATTGCTGTTTTCTGAGTCGGAATCTATCCATCTAACACTTATCGTTGGCTGATCAACAGTCGGCCAGTCTGTTGATCAGTCGGTCAGTCTGTTGGTCAGACTCGCTTTAGTTTGAAATAGCGTTTGCCCTGTTTTACACACAGATTGAATGGTGCTATCTTACCTTATATAGATATTTTGGCGCACCTAAGAACTTATGTCCGTGGATTGGTTACTTTTATCATGATTAATTTTGAAATAGCATTTTACATGCGTGCACATATCTCAATAAGACGATCCGTCTTAAATCATCATCCGGTGTTGGTATATATTTAAGGTGCTGCTAATGTCCCAGACTCCAGAGAGGGCGACACCAGGCAACGTCTTACACTTACTGCCCAAGCAGTCAGATCCGAAGGGTTGGTATTGGTCATATTACATCCAGTCAAATCACTTCTTTCGCACTCAAGTCAGGTCTTCTTTGGTCTACCATGCTCCCTAGTACCGTGGGTATCCAGGCGGGTTACAAGGGGTGGCACACTATACATGGCTAAAACACATAAAACTCGGTGTGATTATGATGCCTTACGCACTCTGAGTTCAAATTTAGAAAAGCAAAAAGTTAATTGCTATATCAATAAAATCATGAGGCTTCTCGTGTGTCTGTAAGTCACGTAGATGCGAGAAACACACATACACAGATAGTAAATAATAAAAATAACAATCAATCGATTATTTAAATCAAACCTGCAATAGCATAAACTAAAACGAGCTTTTAATTATTATTTTATAAATAATTTACTTAGGAAATTAAATCCACCAAAATGCATTTCGATTAATTAAGCAAGTCAAGAATATTAATGAAAAATTAAAATAGTCATGGAGTAAATCATTATTTTTCTTTCCTTTCACATTTCGAAAAGTCATTAGGAAGCATTTTTGCCTTTTAAATGATGATTTGCTCCGAATTTTAAAGGATTTTTTTTTTAACTGAGTTCACCCCAAACCAAACAAGTTGCCACTGTAGACGTTAGGGGCTACTGGAAATTAGGATGAAAGTTTAGGGACTCATCCTAAATTGGGAGCTGTGCAGCGAGATGCTTGTTCGCATTAGTTTTAAATTTCTGCATGTCGGTACAGTCGGGGAAACAGAGAGCAGGGAGGGAGTTCCAAAGGCCGGCAGCTTGAGGCAAGAAGCTGTTGGAGTAGAAGGCTCTCCAGCACCTGGGGACCTCCACGGTGAGTGGATGGGATTTAGCTGATTGTTGGGTAGTCCGAGTGTATTTACGTCGAGGGGGCACCAGAACAGCAAGTTCATTGGAGCACATTCCATTGAAGTACTTGTAAAACAAGCATAAGGATGCAACATTAGTGGATAGTTAGGGACCTATCAGATTAGAAACTCTTTTTGGGGCCTTGTCCAAGAGGAAGAGACTAGTGGATGGTGCACCAGCCCATATGTGACAACAATACTCCATGCATGGGCGGATGGTGGCTTTGTAGAGATATAGGATACTGTCAGGTGTGAGAAGTTTTCTAGCTCGTTAGAGGGAGCCCTTTGTCTTTGCAGCAGCCTTGGAACAAATACATAGAAGACATTGCCAATTCATGTTGCCTGTGAATGTTAGGTCGAGAAGTGTGAACGTTGGATGAAAAGTTTGATAAGCTATTTGCATCCAATAATTTTATAGAGAAAACAACATTGTTATAAGTCTATAACTAATTTTCTTAATAATTTGATTCAATTGTTGTTACAGTTCAATTTAATTTAATCACCAAACGTTACTTTTTAAATCCTATTAAAAAATAATAATTTGGTAGAAATAAAACATAGTTTAAAAATAAACTGAAAGAAAATGAAAGTTAAGACACCCGAGCAACACCAGGTATGTATACCTTGTTTAAACTAAAACAAATAAAAATGTTATTTTAGACATTAAATTGGAAGCACTTAAAAAAAAACAACAGATAAACGAAATATAAGATTTTTGAAAATAATTGCCTTTGAACATTTGTTTTTTGTTTTTTTTTCAAATTAGAAAACGGACCCTTTTTTATCTGTTAATAATGCGTTTTGTAAAGTAAAATGGAACAGTTTTCTTCCATTTTACATAAAAAGATAAAACAATCAGTTTAACCTTCTCTCAATCCATTTTTCTATTTTCTTTCTCTCTTTGTATACATCACCTCTCTCTCTCTCTCTCTCTCACTTTGTATCTATTTCCCTTTCTTTCTTTAAATCTCTCTATTTCCCTTTTCTCTCTATCTATTTTCCTCCTCTCTCTTTCTCCCTCTCTATTTCTCCTTCTTTCTACCTGTTTCCCTTTATTTATCTTTATCTCAAGCGATTCCTTTCTTTTCCATAAGTAATTGTTAATTTACATAACTTTTTTAATTTTGTTTATTTTCATTGAAAACAATTATCCTTTTGTTTTCAGTCTAGAATAATTATTTTTTTAAGATTTCAGATCAAAGCGAAATATAATTTTAATAATGTATGATAATTTACTGAAATTCTGTTAACATTTGGATTGGGAATTTAGTTTGTTTAAACAAATTCTTTTAGATTCACATGCATAAAAACAACAATAAATTTGAAAAAATAAAAGAATTCTAAATTTAAATTGGAGTTTTTGATAGCAGCATTTTTAAGTTCAAATGATCCTTTTATTTTTCACAAAATGATCAAATTTTAAGATTATCATTTTATTTCCTGCTAAAATTTATATAAAATAATATTTTACCCATAATTCTCTGCAATTTAATTTATTAATCAAATTAAAAAATGTTTATTGAGGTTTCATTAATTGCATATCGGTATTTAATTTACAAGAATTAAAATCAGGAAAGAAGCCAAAACTTGAAATTATTATTAAATTTCAATTTTTGGCTTCTTTCCTGATTCCAGCATGTTTAATTAAATGAAGCTCTTTTTTTCTTCATACAAACTATGGCAAAGGAATGAGGAAGCAATTCCTGTTTCCTCTTTCGTATGCTTTCATTAATAAAATGCAATTCAAAATATAGATTATTTTGAATTGCATTTTACTTCACACATAAGTAGAGAGAGTATAGTCACCGTTCTTTGATGTTAATAGCTTTTTAAATGCAAGGTACATAAATTTGTTTCCCCAGTCATTTATGGCAAATATTAGTGCGTGGTCTTAAAATATAAAAATTGAATTTTCGATCGATTTTTATATTCAATCCTGATCGATATTTTATCTTTGATTAGTCATAAATAAAAGGGAGAGGAGTTTTTAACCTCACTCCCAGATCTCCTCCCACTGTCACTCATGACACCTGTCTTTTATTGAATTTGTTTTCGGTGTTCAAGATTCACAAGTGGAAAATTATATTTCAAGCGTTTTCATTAGCTAAGATATATGCATGTGACTGTCTACACATCATAGTATTAAATTATCAAAAGCATTTTTTATCATAATACTGTATAATGAACGGTTAGATTAGTTTGTTTAATGGCATGTTACACTGTATGGTCATTTTATATTGAAGAATACTTAAAAAAAATAAAACATTTCTTTAGAAAACTAATGGATAGCAGAGCAGTAGTTGAGCCATGAATGCGTGGAACAAGTTTTATTGGTTGTATTCAAAATTCTTGCCATCCAGACAATGTTGGGTTCATCTGCTAATGTGTATATTTTGGAATAGCTATTGTTTGGTAACACTAAGATTTATTTTTAAAAAATGTGCATCTTGCAAATTTTTAGAATAAATCTCATTATTTTCAAACAAACAAAGTTTGTTGCATTATTTGGATTATTCGGACAACTAATCTCATGTTGGCCTATGTTATTTGCAACCTTCTTCAGGGACATCGACTAGGAATTTTTCTAAATTCGAAAAGAAGTTGGAAATCTTTGTGTCGGATTCCGGAATCTGTACTGAATTGTGAACGGAACCCTTCATCCATACCGGTTCCAGAGTTCGATATAAAGATCCATAAGTCAGATGAGAAAGATTCCAAGTTGAAAACGATGCATCTGATAAAGGTCAGAGGTTACATCAGCCCTAACATTGTGAATATAACAACCAAAATGAGAATAGTATTTTGAATAATCCAATAGAAATTATCTCTATTATAGTACGAATATCTTGTTTACATTAATATTTCTTACAGATGCATTATCATGGACGGTCAAGCCCCTCACTTTTTGACTTGGGCCTCCCCACTTTACGGTCATCAATAATTAAGTTGATATGCATGTGTTTAATTTTATCTAATTAGCTTATCTATTAATAGATAAGACCAACAATCAAATATTTGGCGAAAACCAAGCAAAATCGGTGAGTTTTTGTTAAAGGTCCCTATTCTATAGGTATATTTACGGACTTCCATTTTCTTCTACAAAAAATTGCTCAAAATATACTGTAGCGAAGTCCAATGAACGCAATTTGAAGTGAAGAACAGAGAAACAATGCAAGTCTGCCTTGTTAATACGCTTCCAACGAGCTATTCCAATTCCAATACGTACATTTATACTTTAAATGTACAGAAGTATAAAAGTTTTATACTTCTGTACTTTATATACACCTTGTCAGTTAATACTTTTAACTTTATGTATTCTCTATATTTGATAAACATATTGATTCTTGAATTTTTTCATTTTTACTAGAAGCGACTTGCTGATATGTTTCAAATGAGCCATCAAGCAGTGTCGGAAAATCATTTTATGTCAAGATTAAGTCCCAAAAGGTTTATTTGGCCCCAAATGACCAAATATGGTCATTTTGGCTCAGGCCCCCCAAAATTGAAATTTCTGTTCTTTTTTCACCAGAAGCGACTTGCTAATATGCTTCCAACAAGACCTCAACCACTATCAGAAGATCATTTCATGTCTAAATTATGTCAAAAAAGGGCATTTTGGACTAAAAATACCTAATATGATAGTTTGGGCTCAGACACCAAAGAATTGCATTGTTTTTAATGTTTCTTCATCTATCACCAAGAGAATTCCATTCCGCTTCTAACGAGCTCTTAACCACTATCGGACGATCATATTTAGTCAAGATATTGAATTTATTCCCATATTTGGCATTCTGGGCGTAATGTGAGCTGCCCCCTCCCACACACTTTTTAGGGGAGCACCCCCACCCCACTTTTATAACTGTTCCGCCGGCCCTGATTAATTTTGATGTAAGAAAAAAATTAACCATAAATCATTTTAAAAATTTTTGTTCTAATCTAGAGTGTTCCTTTCAGTGTTCCAAAATTGATAGTTTTATTTTTCCAAAAAAAATATACACCATAATGCATCACTAAGAAATCTTGTATTCATAAAAGTGTAAACAAGACACGTCCACTATTTTGAAAATGGTGAAACGGTTTCAAAAATAATTGATTGCAATTTTTTTATAAAATTATATCATATGTATTTTTTGTCAAAAAAAATGATTGGATATAATGGTCTTATCCAATAGTAAGTTGTTTTGAAAGAGTGCCGAGCAGCATATTTTTTTAGGATTCTCTATATATTTTGTAGATATTTATTTTCTTTAGATTTAACTTTTTTTTTCTGTTCTTTCATTTTTTTTATCACTGAAATATTTTCATCCATTTTTTTTCTTCGGATCTCACACATTAAAAACTTTCATTCATTTATTCATTCTTTCAATCATGTTTATTCGTTTGTCCTTCTTTTAGATATTTCGTTTTATTCCGTTTTTTTTTTCTTATTTAGACGAAGAAAAACTGTGACATTATTCATTTGTTTTCTTTCATCCTTTTTTTTTGGGGGGGGGGTACCATTTATCAGTTTTTCCATTTATCTTTCAAAAACTTTTTCGTCCAGCTCATATTTGTTTCCTATTCAGAATTTTAGCTTCAGATTTATTTTTCCTTTTTTCTTTACTTTCGCATTTGTTTGTTTGACCCAAATTTCTTTCCTTCTACTTTAAAAAGGCACAGAATAAACAACAATAGATATTTTGTGCTCTGGATCTAATCCAAAAACTGATATTGAGAACCAATCAATCTTTCCTCATTGGTTGAAACATTCTCTCCCTTCCTCTCTCTCTATCTCTCTTTCTCTCATACACTCTTACACAAAACACAATCTTGAAAATAAATAAAATAAATAAAATATGCTGTATCCTTTTGTAACATATTACGGGGGTGGGTTTTTTTTTAAATCCCTATGGACCCTTTTTATCTCTCTAAAATATTTGGTGACGTATATTTCTATTTCTAAAGATGGTCGTAGTGGTGAGGTGGCAGCTGTAGAGATGTTGAACTTTTCTTCTTCTTGCTCTTGGTGGTTGAAATAATAGAAGCAATTAAAAAGATCAACGAATAACTCCCTTATTTGCTCTGAGATTTGATTTAGTTATTACAGTAATCTTTACAGTAATTTACATACAAATGAACTGCATCTTTCCCTCTCAATCCTCGTAGGGTGGCGGAGGACTCGAAAATTAGTATTGCCCTACCAATCTAACGCCGTGGATTAAATAAAGGGTTCCGCTCAGAATTTCTGTATAGATTCCACAGTTGGACAAGGCGCACCTGAAGAAGGTCGGAGGTTACATCGGTCAAAATGTTGATAGAATAACATCCAAGATGAGAACAGTAGTCCGAATAATTTAAATAATACAAATTTTGCTGCATTTATGAAGTAAACGTGTCCTTTTAATACAAATTATCATTACTCATCTAAAAAATTAGGAACCCTTTATGATTATGATTAGGGTTCCTAATTTTTTTAGATATGATTTTAAAAAGAATAACATTTGTAACATTGTCGCAGTAATAAGCGATTTGTAGTATTCTGTGGGTAGTTCTTGTCGACCCCTATTTTGAACAACTATCCGGCATTGTGTTGTGGACAGAAAGAGCTGTTTCTCTCTCTCGTAGACACGTAAGTCGTTGCTCAGTAGAAAGTGACATCTCTTGGAGTGGCGACATTAACAGTCGCAGAGATGTTGATCTTTTCTTCCCCTCTAGGGGAGAATGAAAGCAATTGAAAGAACAACAAATAACTCCATTACTTACTTTGAGTTTTTATTTACTTCTTACAATAATTTGAAGCAAGTCCATCAAGATAGACTGCAACTTTCTTTCTCAATCCGCATAGGGTATTGATTTACTCCTCTCCAGGAGTTAGGCACAAGGCCAGTTTTTATCTTACTCCCACAAGTAAGATGTGACCCAAGATCGGGTCGGGAAAGTGGGGTTTAAAAATTGCCTGGGCAGCCCCGTCGGCATTCCCCGGTAGCGGCGCCTCAGGTAGTAAGCAATAAACTTACTCCTCCCCAAAGAGGGGGAGACAAAGCCTGGGAAGGTAGACCTCCCAGAACTGCACAGGACAGACCCATTGACCGGCGTAAATCAAGACCTGAAGGCCAAGACATCAGTATGGGGTGCAGTATCCATCAGAACAGATACTACACTTTGATCTTAGCCAAAAGGCCAAGAACCAAGTCCCTTGAAACTCATGTCTGATCTTTATTTACTCCTCGCGGAGTTAGGTACAAGGCCAGTTTTATCTTACTCCCACAAGTAAGATGCGACCCAAGATCGGGTCGAGCAAGTGGGGTTAAAAGCCAGCGCTCGAGAGGTGAGCACTCTGGCCATTTAAAAATTGCCTGGGCAGCCCCGTCGGCATTCCCCGGTAGGGGCGCCTCAGACAGTAAGCAATAAACTTACTCCTCCCCAAAGAGGGGAGGCGAAGCCTGGGAGGGTGGACCTCCTAGAACTGCACAGGACAGGCGTGCAGTATCCATCGGAACAGATATTACACTTTGATCTTCTGATCACTTTGATGTCAAACTCCCAGCTTTTATACAACGTACTTTCTCCCATGACATCATATTCTGTCACGTTTGCCTAATTCTCAACTTTTAACTTCTAAATGGAATTTTCCATTCTTTAATTTTTAGCTTACGTAGAAAGTTTCACAGAACCACCTCTAAATATTAGTAAATGAAAAGTTTCTTTTACTTATGCTTAATTTTTGGGTACTTCTGCAGTTTACCGACGGTGCTATTTTTTAGAAAGGATTTTAAAGTTACATTCAATTTTTACGGTATCTTTTTGTTTATTAAATTGTTAGGTGAAAGTACAGAATAGTTAACAAACCTCCGCCCCATGTTAATAATGTTATTATTTAGAAACCCATTCTTATTTCAGCACAGTCCGTAAACTGCAGAAGTACCAATTTATTATATTAATATTATCTTTAGGTGAATCAAAAAAAATGCCACCCGGCACTATTTCAAAACATTAAAAATATAATGACTTTATATTTTAAAGTGTTTCTTTTATTTTACTAAATATTGCACATATTTTTTATCAAAATTACTATCGTCGTTTTACTGACCATGAGAGACGATTTTTCAACATGGCTGCGTCTTGCTTACTGATTCATTCCGATCGAATATTTGTTTCGAAATGATGAAACTAAACTTAAAAAAAAACTATTTTTTGGTTTTTACATTTGTTTTAATTTCATTTTACTCACTTCCACACGAAAACAAATCAGATCTTCAACCATAATGCATCAGTAACAATGTAAGACACATAAATAATAATGCTTTGAAATCGTTACCCTCTATGTGGCGAATACTTACGTGCCCTCACCTCAAAGTGACCCATGGGGACAGAAACCCCTTAAAACTTTAAATTTCATTAAAATCAGATATACATATGGTTAACATATGTATAAGACGCTAATTAAGAGAGTTTTTCAACATTTCAGTTTCTTCCGAAACGTGAGAAGGGGGAAGTAAATGTAAAATGGTGCTATGAGCATAGTGAAAAAGTACATAGTAGTGATCCTCATTTAATCCTGGACAACGTCAGGTCTTCTTGCTAGTTATGTCACTGTACTCACACACCCCTCACCGAAACAATGTTGAGTACAATACTGGTCCCCACACCAAAAATGTAATATAGTACAATGTAAAAAATAAAATAAAAAAGTAAATGTGACATTATGGTCCGGGGACAGGGGGATATAGGTTTCTTTACTCAATCCCGGACAATGCCGGTTTTCCCTGATAATAATTCGAATAAATATATTATTTCTAGATTTTACACTTCATGTTGAAAACAATGAAGATTCTAGAAAACTGTAAATTGACTGTTAGAAAGATAAACAGATGCATATGTATAATTTTAGCTTTGTCTCATCATAATAATTCATCCATCTCTCTATCTAAAAAATAAGAAGACAAATGACAATATGGGGTTCAGGGCTTGGAGCAGGAATACACAGAAGTCCTCATCGATTCTTAGGAAACACCGATTATGCCTCGAGGGGTTAAAGACAGAAAAAATTACCGAAAATTGTATCAACATTGATCTGGTGATATTTATTAAGTACATTCTTGGGCCAAAGTGTAGTATCTGTTCTCATGCTACACTTCGTTTATTCTGTCCTTCTAGACTGAATTGGAACACAAATATTGCCTCAGAGTGCCTCTTTTTGGGGAGCTGGATTTTCTCAACATTAAAAAGCGACCTTGTGTCTAACTTTGTCCTTGTGGGGAGGTAAGTAAATAGATAAATGGGGCGCACACCAAAAGTTAAATGAAAATAAGAATAAAAAAGGTAATGTGGATTTACAGGCTAGGAAGGGGGAGCTGAGGAGTACAAATGTTTTGTTATTTACTCCCGGACAACGCTGGTTTTTCCTGCTAGTATTTTATACATCCTGGTACACTGAGTAGCTTGATAGCTGGTAGCTAAACAGAAACATCTACTATTCCATAAGCATATACACATAAGACAGACAACAGAAGAGTAGAAATAAGGACACAAACACATCATTACAGCTGAACCAAGATATTTCGGTCGATCAGTTCGACCATATTCATTTGGTAAAATGAGCTTTATTAAACATAACTCAACATTTTATACAATGAAGTGTGGAAGATTCTTTCTCTCCCCCTCTCTATCTGCCTATGTCTATATATTATAAATCTATTTAATAATAGACAGATACAATCTTGAATATTTATATGTATGTATGTTTCAACAGTAAAAAAAAAAAAAACTTATAAGCTATTTGATGAATGAACTATGCTATCTAAGAATCTGCTTTCATCCTTGGACTATTAGTTCACGCTTCATTGTATAAAATGTTGAGTTCTGTTTACTGAAACTTATTTTTTTGTCAATTGAATATGGTCGAACGAGTCGACCGAAATATCTTGGTCCAGCTTTAACGATGTGCTTGTGTCGTTATTTCTACTAGTCTGTTGTCTTGCTGATCTACTGTTCCATAAAGTAATTTTTAATTTTGTCTGAAATTTTCATTTCATATTTACTCCTTCATATGTATGTGTATAAATTAGCCTCATCCCAATAATTGATCGACTTCCCTATTTTCACGTGCATGCGTGATGCAGATCATCATCGTATTCATATGCTTGCTGTAGAATCAGTCTCATTTCAATACACCTCATAATAAACACACCCACTTAAATACTTACATTGTAAGCTTATAAATTACCCCCCCCCCCTCCCCTTTACTATCATCATCCTTTCTTTCTCTACGTTCTCTCTGACAAGAAACCCAATTTTAGTACATTATCGATACACTACTATTTTTGGAGAATAAGTCTTCCGTCTTGAATAGTGTCCGAGTCAAAGCAGTTAACCTCTGTCTCAATCGCATTTCTTCCTTGTACATAGCCTCCTTGCTTAATTATTTGTCTAATTCTTCCCCGTCTTCTCTTTCCTTTCTTATATAGACATAAATGTTAAAAAAAAAAAAAAAATCCTAGTTCTGATCTGCGAGTGAATGGATAAATAGGTACAATAGTTCATTAGCCTCATTTTCTGTCTCTTTCCTTTCTTCAAAGAAAGGAAAAAGTTCCCATTTTTGATACGGTAAAGTTTTATCCAGTAAGAAGAAGAATTTCTGCATCAATTTACTGCGTCCCGTTTTCAATGCAATGAAATTTCCGGAGTTTCCCTCATGAAAAATCCGGCTGTTCTGATTGCCTCATCCTTTTGCCTGGCTCGGCAGCCATGTTGGATATGCAAAGAATATGATTAAATAATTATTAGCACTTTATTCTATATTTATTTTTGCAATTGAAAATCTCAGTCTTATCTTATTTTTGCATCAATCAGGAATTCTTTTTCTTTCCTCTGATGAGATGCTCGCATATCTATGAGAGGATTTGTCCATTGGTCAATCTGTCACTTTTCAGTTTGAAATAGAATTCTAATTACGAAACTCACATTTCGAATGGACACATCAGATTCTGTATTCGTCCAAGCATCTCAATAAGAGGCTCGGTCGGTCAGGCAGTATGTAATGCTTGCGCAAGTAATAGACATCATAACGGTTTGTCAGGCTTAGCATTTTCATGCCTGTGCTGCACATTTCAAAGTTAAGTTTGAAGGATAACAGACCAAAAGAATGACATTGATGAAAAGGTTATGTCAGTTTCAAATAGCATTTTTGTAGGTCTGTCATGAAATAGCAATTTATTTAATCTGTTCTGCTTCAGTTTGGAACGACATTTGCTTTGGTCTGTTATATTTCAGTTTGAAATAGCATTTCATTTGGTCTGATATGCTTCAGTTTGAAATAGCATTTCATTTGGTCTGATATGCTTCAGTTTGAAATAGCATTTCATTTGGTCTGATATGCTTCAGTTTCAAATAGCATTTCATTTGGTCTGATATGCTTCAGTTTGAAATAGCATTTCATTTGGTCTGATATGCTTCAGTTTGAAATAGCATTTCATTTGGTCTGATATGCTTCAGTTTCAAATAGCATTTCATTTGGTCTGATATGCTTCAGTTTGAAATAGCATTTCATTTGGTCTGATATGCTTCAGTTTGAAATAGCATTTCATTTGGTCTGATATCCTTCAGTTTGAAATAGCAATTTTGTCCGTCTGTCATGCTTATTTCTTCTCTCATTCCTAATTTTCTTTAAGCTCTTTTGTTGCATTCTTAAACTAATTATAGAAAGAAAGAAAAGTTGGTTTCTCATAAGATCACCAGAGTAAAGCCACGTTAAGCTTAGCCAATACTAAATGGGCGACTATTTTTTTAAAAATTTTCTTTTAACATGATTGACCTCAAACAAGGCAGGCCGCCACTGAAGACGTAAGGGGCTACTGAGAAAAAAGAAAAGGGGAGAAGGTTGGGGGGGGGGGTCAACCTAAATTGGGATCTGAGCAGCGAGATGTCTGTTTACATTAGTTTTAAATTTCTGCTTGTCAGTACTGTCGGGGAAACAGGGGGCAGGGAGGGAGTTCCAGAGGCCAGCAGCACGAGGAAAGAAGCTATTTGAGTAGAAAGCTCTCCGGCATCTGGGGACCTCCACAGTGAATGAATGAGATTTAGTAGATTGTCGAGTTAGTCTAGTGAATTTACGTCGAGGGGGCACCAGAGTAGCCAGTTCATTTTAGAACACCAAGTGTCGCGCGTAAGAAAAATCTTTCAAAGTTCGGTTTCAGATTTCGATTGGGTTGACTTGCCGTAAAACCCAACACAAAAACAACATAATTAGTTTTTTAATTTGCCACTTTTTCTGTCTTTCTTTTCTTGTATGTACTTGTTATTACTTATTAAATTTCTTCTCATTATATATTATATAAACATATACACATACCTAGCTTTCTTTCTTTCTCTATATTTGTATTTACAGGATTAACTCCTAAACTAATAATCCGATCATTATGACTTTTGGAACACAACTGCTAGGCGTAAAGATGGGCAATGTGAGATATATTTAGTTTAATTTTGCTGACTTTGCATACAACTAAGAACAGATGGACTCTCTTTGTGAAAACTCTGATACGTCTGATTATTTGAAATTTGTGCAATATTAAATAATCATTGTTTAAAATGCTTTAAAGAAACGTGAAATTTAAAGAGTTTTAGGAAGCATAATATGGGCATTAACTTTGAAATTTCAATTCGAAATATTTCAGATTTGCATTAAATTTGGTCCATAGTCATTTGACCCAAAGTAAAAAAGATTCTCTGAATGTCACGTCCTTTTTAATACCCTTTAAGGTAAAATCTTTGAAATCATGTAATAGAATTTTATACATTTTCTAGAATCAATTTTAATCAAAATTGAAATAGGGATTCTAGACGTAAGGTTTAATAGCATTATATTTTAATTTTGATTTTGGTAATCATCGACGTCGTAGGTGGAATTTGAGACCAGCTGTAGATCTACGGAGATAGACAAACATCATACTTTCATTTCCTGCCGTTTATGTGCAGAATTGTGACTACTTACCTCCAACATTTTATATCTACACGTTTCGCCACTCTTTCATCGCGATAAGACTTTTAACAGGGGGACATCAAGTACCATTTTTTTTAGTCTTTGGTATAATTCGATCAAGGATTGAACTCCTGGCCCATTAGCAAACACTCTAGCCATTATTGCAAATAATATGTGACATTTCTGAGTGTTATTATCATGGAAACTATGAGAAATTTATTATTTGTGTATTTATATATATATATATATATATAAATACACATATATAAATACACAGTCAGGTTCATATTATATTCCAATAAGCATTTTTTTATTTTATTTAATTTTTTTTTTTTTTTTTTTCACATTTCCAAAAAACATAACATATCTGTGAGATATATTTTTGACGGTCCGTTTCATTTGTCTTGTGCCAAAAAATAAAAATAATAAAATGGTTATTGGAATATAATATGAACCTGATTTATATTTGCTCTGTTGTCACTAATTGACAATCATCGAGCTGAATCTTTTAAGGAGACTGCAAAGTAAAAGGGCACTGATAGTATATGCTAATACATATATTGTCATTCATTAGACATTTTATATATATTTAGACATTATATATATATATATATATATATATATAAGAAGCTTTGAGTCATTTTAAACAAAAGAAAGAAAAAAAAAGGAAAATGCAGTTTAAATTCCCAGAGAAACTGCAATATCTTGGATTTAGTTAGACTTAACATTCGTTAGAAAATCCATAAATAAAAATAAAAAGGGGGGTTAAGGTCTCCTGTTTTTATTTCACTGTTAGATACTTAACTTAAGCGTCTAATATTAACATTCATCAGCTGTTTACCATGTAACTGTCCTGTTTTTAAATCTCCGAAACAGTTATAATATTCATGGCTCTCCAATGGTACTGATCAAACTACCATTTTCCCAATAATCAAGTGTCGAAATAATTCAGCTTAAAATTTCACTAATATATACATAAATAAATAATAATAATAATAATACTATCCAAACACTACACCCAAGAACCATTAATATATATATATACATATATATGTATATATATATATATATATATATATATGTATATTAAAGTGAATAATTTTGGTAAGAAATCCGAATAAATGTAAAAAACAGCAAGAATAGAATATAGAAATAAAAAAATCACATACACATTATTATAAATGCTGACAGTTGCAATGTGTATGTGATTTTTTTCTTTCTATATACTGGGAAGATGTCCTCTTTAGACTTCATAAAGGTAGGAAAACTCTGATATACACAAAAGTGGTCATACTTGAAACCGAGTAGACATATCTATCATATATATATATATATATATATATAATAGATATATGTGAGAAAATAAAGCTAAAAATTACGTTGAGTACTTTCGAGAGTAAATAAATTGATGATTCATTGAAATTAGCACTGTTGCATGATTCTCTCCCTTTAAAGAGGATTCAATCTTCCAGAGTCACACTACTTGTCTTACATTAATATACAAGGCATTTCTCTCGAGTTAAAAGAGTGATCGGGTCGATGGCCTGATGGTTAGAATACCAGGGTCCATAATACTTGTATTCGGGGTTGAGCCATCCAATCGACGATGCGGTTACGTAATTCCATACAGACGAGCATAAAAATATATTTATGTTTCGTGTTTTTATTTTATATCCATATATATATTTATTCATTAATAATTAATATGCTTAATATATATTCATTTATATATATATATAATTATATCCATCCTCTCACGGAAAAATTTGTGAGTAAAACACATGCCTTTTTCTAGCTCCCGAACGAAACCATTTCACAGGGAAAGCGAGAAAGCAAATAGCAAGTCGGACAACCGCCTTAGACGTCCTTCGCTGCCTGAAATGGATTAGAAAAACTCTATAATAAAAAGTCAACAGGTGCTGTTTGTTTTTTCTTTAGGTCATCAGAAATGATAATAATAATTTATATATGAAAAATTAAATAACTGGCGTAATTCTAAGTACTTATATTTATTTAAATATATTACTAAAATATTTCTAGTGAGTGCATACACTGACGAAGCATAATTTTCCCCCTGTCATTTTTGACAGTGGGTGTAAACTAGGATTGTATAATATGAGAAGGTGAACGATTTTTATAATCACACACACAAACATATTTTTCCTTATCTTTTAAATCAGAAAATATAAAAAGAATAAATGCTGAACAATATTG
Organism: Sepiola atlantica; assembly: GCA_963556195.1. Classification (NCBI taxonomy): domain Eukaryota; kingdom Metazoa; phylum Mollusca; class Cephalopoda; order Sepiida; family Sepiolidae; genus Sepiola; species Sepiola atlantica. The sequence goes on from OY744524.1 coordinate 8,712,558, forward strand.
TTTTAATTATGTTCATTAAAGTCCATTCTTCATAAGGTCAAGGCTAAGCTCCTTCTGTAATGCAGGGAATGGTTTTTGCTTCTTTGTCCCTTCGCCCACCTAGGTCATGTCATGGGTGCTGGCTGTAACAATAATGGAAAGAGTAGGGATGGAAGGAGTCACCCTGATTTCGAAGAGTTTAAACTCATGTTTTTGGTAAATTTTCATTCCCCCGCAGGCAAGTATTTTTAAAGAGATTTTTATTTTCATTTTTGCTTGTTTTTTTTTTAATGTCGAAAAAAAAAAAAAAAATCTATAAAATATTTTTTTACTTTTCTCTGTTCGTTTAATTTTGTTTTCACTTCAAAATCGCGAAGTGTATATTCGATCATAAAAATACATTAATTTGTATTTTATTGTTTGGAAGATCTGAACTTTATCAAATTTTATAACCAAAAACAACAGACTTGGATTTTATTACATTTTTTTTGGATGAAATTTTTTTTTTTTTTTAAAGAAAATAAATTATAAGATTATTGTAGCCTTGTTGTTCCTCCATGCGCAGAAAGAACGGTAATCATTACTATTACCGACATTAATTTCCCAGTTGCATTTTCTTTTAAAATAATTTGTCAAAAACAATTTATTTTGCTTTATCCACTCATTTGCGACCTATTTGTGTTAATAATTAACATTTAAAAGAAGTTTTAAGCTAATTTACTTTACAATAAATAATTTCGTGTGCAGATTATTTGATTCAACAACTAAGTACATTACTTGCTTCCACTCTGGTTAAGACCAGAAATGCAGAAGCCCTTCGGCGCTTACTCGCTTCCGCTCCGGTTATGTACTTAGTTCCTGTTCAGAATCAAAATGGCTACCATGGATTATTAAATAGTCATTGAATTACTGGGAAAGTATATATAAAACATTTTTTAAGCCAATTTATTTTTTTAGCGCAAATAGGTCACAAATGACTAGGTAAAGCAAAATAAATTGGTTTTGACTGTATTTCTTTTGAAATAATTTGAGAAATTAGTCATGTCAGTAATAGTAATGATAACTGAAAAAACTTAGGTTTTTGTCCATTAACAGAGTGATATAACGGAATATTCTTCTGATTTTCTTGAAATCAGTTTTTTAGTTTTCCACAGGATTCTGCATGAAAGTCTTTCATGATTATATAACATTTCCTTGGCCTTTTAGCTAAGAGCAAAGTGAAGTATCTGTTGTGATACTACACTTCTTCACTGACTGAGAACAGCCCAAAAGAATTGCTTCATCGTTTCTGAGGCAATTTTTATTTTGGTCCCAATCCAGAATGCTCCTTTTTGTTGTGTCTGTGGTGAAAATCCAGCTCAAGTTCCGTTTTTACTAACTCTGCCCTCGTGGGGAGGCATGTAAATAGGGACAATGGAAGCAAAAAACGGACTCAGCCAGATTTTTCGAAAAACTTGTGGTTTGTCCTCAAACGGCTAAAATGTCTGCAAATGACAAGTTTTAGCGAATATCTAAAATGTCCTTCATTAGTTTTTGCACAAAATCCACAAAAAGTTAAGGCTAATAGTTATTTGAATAACGGTGAACCCAGGAAAACTCTGGTTTGCCACTTAAAAAGACTGAAAAATGCGATTGTTCCCATGCTACTCCCCCCCCCACACACACACAAAAAAAACTGGGGGGACACGTTTTCATAAACATCTAAAAGTATGCCGATTAGGTTTTTCTTAACCATTAATAATAAATTTTGTTGAATTGTTTTACATATTTCCAGTTGTAGTGAACATGTGAAAATACTAGTTTAAAAATGGGGGTTATTGTTAGCACCCTAGATTAAAAAAAACAAACTTTTATTAACGAGTCACCACTTATCAAGGCCAATAGCTACTCGAGAATAAGGGTTAATGATATAGATGGCTTGTCAGTTTAATGTTGAAGAATATTATGAGAGGATTGAAAATTATGAATGGAATGAACAAAGTTTAATTACTTATCGGGACGGTTTATGACAAGTATTTGTTAAGATTAGACATGAAGACGGGCATGTTATAATCTGCAGGGAAGCAGTCGTGTGCTAATGTGTTCTACAGATGGGAAGTTCTTGGAAAAAACTCTAGCATCAGGCAGAATTTGCATGAACAGACACATGGAGGAAGAAAGGAAAGGATCTTTGTAGCTGTGGTAATAAGATGAGTTCATACTGTGAAATTCTTACAAGGGAAACCAGAGATTGAATCTCTGTCGTTATTTCCATGAAAGATGCTCGACTGAGTAGAAAAAGACTAGCAACGTCTCTGACTCATAACCAAATCCCACAGCTTGCGTAGCTAGAATAATTAGCGGATCAGAATTCAAAAGAATTATCCCAGTGAGTAAACGGAAGTTGAAGGTAACACACGATTTCCGGAAAAAAGGAATTCAATCTCTTTTTGCAGTGAGACTATCCCTTTTTGAGTGTTCACTGAAAAAGTGACTTGTCTCAGAAACCTCAGCAGCAGGTGAGGCAGGCACACAATGTAAACTAGATAGCGTGGCGGCCCAAGCAGTCTATATCTCTCTCTCTAATACAATAACCAACCTATAAAAGTATATATCTCTCTGGTTCTTGTCATTTATCACTGTTTATTAATGGATATTTATTAGTTTAGACAAAGCCTTTATGTCCGTTGAGTTGATGAGACGACGATGACAACAGGGAGTGGCGATCAGTGTGTATAACGCGATTATACACCCTTCAGAAGCGACCTTGTAACATTATATAGATGAAGGATTGAATGAGGAGTCAGAAAAATGTGTAGCATTACCTAACCCCTATTCAATACAATTAGACAACTCGCCAGGGGGCGTTTACAGACCTGTCTGAGTTATCTTCCCTTTTGAATCTAGGCGGCGACGCTACTATCTGTGATTATAAAAAGCAGCGCACAGTCAAATTCTCTCTCTTACTTCCATTTGGTCTTGACAGAACATATCACAGATTGTAGCTTAACCTGGATGAAAAAGAGGAGACGGTCTGACTGATGTTGTCTGTCTCTGTCTTCCTGCAGTATGGCTTCTATAAAGACACTTGTCACCATATGTGTGCTGACACACACACTTTATTTAGTATGTAAAATTCTCCTCTCTATTTATACACGCACAAATCATTCTACTCAGACTTTGTTGAACACATTCTCATGCACACAACATCATAGCGAACCCAGGCGGGTTTGCGAGTAATACTATAGAATTTAAAAAAAAAACATGTGTCTCTAAGTTGTTACTTTGTTTTTCATGTGGCATGCTTGTAAATTGAACACATATGGGTTCAGTTTGGTTGTTTTGTGTTACGGCATATCAACCCTTTTCGGGTTATTTAATGCTGAATCCAGTCATTTTGGTAAAAGTTTTTATGCTTCAAATATTTATTTGCTGCGTTTGGTTTGGCTGTTTTGTAGAAAAAAATTGTTTTTGTTTTTGGCTTTGCAGAACATGATTGAGTTTTGCAAAGAGAAAAGAAAAAAAAACAATAACATCAATTTTTGGTGCATTTTTGGGTGTCCACTCACACACTTCATCAGACAAGCCAAGACCTGTTTGATGGGGGTGTCGGTTTCATTGTCGACAGCCCGACCATGGAACAGATAGTACTAGTCTATACTAGTCAAAGCAGACCTTATATAGTTACCTATGGCAGACCCTATATATCATGGTGATGATAGCAACTTTTACTTAATACTTCCGTCGATCTCAAATCAGATCAAATGAGCGAATGATGCTGTGGGGATCTGCTCTTTATATCAAATAATACGAGATAGAGCAAAATCATCTTTTTGCGATTTTACCCCCACAGTTACTGTGGGGGTAAAATCGCAAAAAGATGATTTTGCCAATCCAGGTATTTAATTCCCTCTCACCGCAAGAATATGTGACACAAGGTCGGAAAGTGGGGGAAGAGTCAAGCCAGCGCTCCTAAGAAGGAGCACTCTGGCCTAGCAAAAATAGCCTGGGCAACCCCGTCGGCATTCCCTGGTCAGGGCGCCTCAGGCAGCAAGCAATAAACTTACTCTACCCCAAAGAGGGGAGGCAAGGCCTGGGAGGGTGCACCTCTTAGGAAAACCCAGGACAGTATACCTCAGCCCAGCAGATAAAAGGCCACCGAAATGGCCCAGTTCCTGCCGGACTGATTGTCGAGAACGAATCCTCAACTTGTATTACCTCATCCCGACGTCTTCAATCAACCGAAGTTAATGAGACTGAAGAGGATGGGGTGTGTCAAAGGCCAAGTTTTGACATGAATTATATTCGAGATTGTAACGTTTCACATGCTGGCATTGGCATGGATAGGTTTAAAAAATTGACTTCCAGACAAACCTATCTCTGACTAGGTCTCTATTTATCCCTCTTTTTCTCAAGTTCATTCTTATCACTTCCTTCTATGTTTTCCTTAGCCTTCCCCTATGAATTGAACCTGATTCTTCAACTGTTCTACATCTACTAATCCAAGAACTCTCATCCATTCCTTCAACATAGCTATACCAATTAAGTCTCCTGTTCTGCACACATCTCCCACTACTGTCCAGATTTAGTAAGCGAGGCAAAAAAAAAAATTAATAATAATAAAGTGATGCTGAGTTTTGTCGGGTAACGTCTCTTCTCTGTTCAAAATTAAGGACACAAAGAAGGAAGCTTTTTAAGCAAGGTACGCCATAGCACCCGCATTGGTGTCCCCTTGAAACCATTATCCCCCACTCCCCGCAATATCTTGCAAACTCATCCACCTGTTGATGGGACACATAACCAAACAGGAATGTACTTTCAGGAAAGAGGGGTCCAGTGTAATAAAATGGGCATGAAGTCATTATTTGTAAATGCTACTCTGGAGGTGCAAGAGGAGGGAGGTGGAATGTCGTCAATGAATTTGAAAAGGGGTGCACTGAATTTAAAGGCTGGATGAACGCCGCCAGGCGGGAGAGGGCAGCCGGGTGGGAGGTGAAAGGGGGGCAGTACCAGATGCCCCCAAAATGGGAACAGGTCAAAAAAGTAAAGCCTTTCATTAACAACTTCTCCTGTGAGTTATGTTTTTACCTGTGGATGGGGAGGTGTCGGCTGTTGGGTGATGATTCCCCACTGGAAAGGACATTTCGACAAAAAACGTAGGGGGGGGGGGGAAATAACCCCCCCCCCCCCGAGAGGTTGGGGTGAAAGCAGGTAAAAAGACAAAAAAAAAAAAAAAAAAAAAACTTTTTGGGTAGAGCAATGATGAAACTAATGAGGGTTGTCCCTTGGAAAGTGCAGTGAGAGGGAGTGGGACAGAAGATGATGGTTGAGGGGAGATGGGGAGGATTCAAGGCCGAGGAAGGGCGTGGAGGGGGCATAAAATTGTGTTCACAAAGAAATAATTGTTTCCTGCATGGAAAACATTAAGGACTCTCTTCTACTTGCAAATTCCACAAGACTTTGACTTCCGTCAGCTATGGACAGGAAAATAACGGTCAAAAAAGTATATAAATCATACTCACAAAACATCCGATGCAACAACAGTTTAGATAGCCTGATTTGGAAAAACCAGTGATAAAGTTATTGACTTCCTCACTCAATAAAACATCAATGTTTGGTGCATTTTTTTTTTTTCCTTTGCAAAACTCAATCATGTTCTGGAAAATCCAAAACAAAAAACAATTTCCCTCTCCCCTCTTCTTCCCTCTCACTCAACCAAACACCATGAATAAATACTTAAACATATAAAGAACTTGAAGCATAAAAATACTTTTACCAAAATGACCAGATTCGGCATTAAATAACCCGAAAAGGGTTGATATGCCGTAAAACAAAACTACCAAAAGTTTATCGTGATTTACATATATATATATATTAATCTATTTATACATATATGTGAATCTATGAATATATATATATATATCATACATATATATAATCTGAATCTAAGTGTTTGTGTGTATGTATAAATACCTGCTTTGCACATCTGCCAGGGTTACTGGGAGATATCAATGTGAGACCACAAGAGGTTTTTGTGAAGAAATCACTGTCGGAGAGAGAGCTAAGAATACTCAGATGAAAGAACTTGTTAATGAAAAGGTTTTATATCAGTGAAAATGTATTCATTGTTCTTCATTTTACTTCCGTAAAAGTTCTCATAAATCATATAGCTCCTTCCTGGGCCTAACACATGATCTAACTCAACGTTTGACAGGTAAAGAAGTTAAGAACATTAATTTTCCTCTCCCCAATTGATCCGTGAACTATGTTATAGTATATCTTTCTTTTTGGTCTTACCGGATTCCAGGACAAAAATTCATCTAGTCTGGTGGAGTATTCAGCTAATGATGTTACGTGAGGTAACATTACTTGGAGAAGGTGCACCATTCCTTGTATGAGCCAGTGTATAGCCGTGTCGAGGGGATCTTATCTGTGCTTCGAATACTGTTATTTTGAATATTTGGTCAGGGTTTACTTGTTGAAGTATCCTCATGTCAGGTTGGCCTGACAAACCCTAGTACAGAGAGACCGAAGACACTCGAGGATGGTGTCTAGTGGGTAATTCAAACTGTTCCGAGAATAGATTGTCTATGTTAAAAAAATTATCTTTACTTAAAAACACTTCAAGCACACAAATTATTTGATATCAAGAGCAGATCCCGAAAGCATAAATCAGATCAAATGAGCGAATTGAGATCGATGGAAGTATTAAGTAAAAGTTGCTATCATCCCCATGATATATAGGATCTGCCATAGGTAACTATATAATTTTATTTCAACATACTAAATGTAACATGGATGAAAGATGCAACTGCAATGTACAACCTAACAAACGGTACACTTAAGATTTGTCAACATTAAACGTGATGTTTAATGAAGCTCCGTGTGCTCTCCATGGAGCTCAGTGCACATTGTTAATCTTTCATGGACTGAGCGGCATACGTTGGTGTACAGCTCCACCAGCACCTCAGCAATGGCAGCTCGGGTTTGTTTCTTAAGTTGAATGGTACTATAAAAATATACGATTTCCGTTTGCGAATGACACAAGCATCTCTTCTATTTCATAAGTATCAACAAAGTTAGAAACAAAAGAAACTATATAGTTACTTATGGCCGGCCCTGTATATGCGTAGAGATGAATGTAAAAGGCGGATAGACCAAAACAATACAATCAAATGAATTCATATGGTGATACTTTTAATATTTCGTCTTTATCATCAAAAAACTTTCTCAGAAATAAGTAATGGTGATGGTTTGTAAAAATTTGAAAATAACCAAGACATCGGCATGAAAAAGAAAGGAGGAAAACGGAAGAAAAAGGAGACATAAGACAGGGGAAAGAGAAGAAAGAAAGCGAATAATTTCGTGTTATTTTTAATTTTACAAGGTGACATGGGAGAAGTAAAACAAATGTGAGACAGGAAACAAAGGAAAAAGAAAAAAAGAGGGAAAATCTTATGTGATGACGTTAATGGCGTGTCTACACGAAAATAACAAGAAAATTTCCTTCTTTCCTTAACTTTCCTTTCCCTCTCTCGTTTGTTCATGGAAGTTTCCTTACCAAGAACCAAAGTTTCTTTCCTGGAACAAGGTACCACGAGTCTGCTTCTCAAATGACTACATTAAACTTGAAGAATACTTGTTGAGCCGTTCCCTTTACTTAAGAGGAATCAATTATCAATCTTCTGGCCATCCCACCCATTTGTTTTCGATCCTCTCGTGGAGGCGATTATAGTCCAACTGACTATCTCCTTAACCCTTGTGCTCGAGTAGCCCCGTGTCTTGATAAGAGGTGACACAGTAAAAACATTCACAGCAAGAACTCGTCTAGTTATAACCACAACAAAGAACTTTTCTTTCGTTTGGTTTTAGGTACACAGAGAAACTTCCTACAATTCCAGGAAAGAAACTTTGTTCATGGAACAAAATCCCACAGAGCTGCTTTCCTGCCGAATACATCATGGTCGTCTTTAAATCTAATGTTAACAAATACTTGTTGAGCCGTCCTCTTAAATAATGAAACTCTGAAGATTTGAAACGATATGTGGAATGAACAGATTATAGCAATCATCGTCCAACTGACTATCTCTTTAGCCCTTATCCTCGAGTGGCCCTCGTGCCTTGATAATTGGGGATACATCAGTAAAAAACAAAATAAATTAAATTAACTTGTACAATCCATTAGGAACTTGCAAAGAAACATTAGTTATGTATATATGTTTATGTATTTGTATGTACAGGATTCACTAATAAACCGATCATTATGAATTTTAAAACACAGCTGCTATGCGTAAGGGTCGGTAATGTGAGCTACATTTAGTTTAATTTATTTTTATGCGAAGGGGGCAGATACCTTTGATGCCTAATACATGTTACAATTTCACAAATATCAAATTTGGGGAATATTTAATTAAGGGTTTTTAGGGATCATAATTTTAAAATCGAAGGTTGTGCCCATATTAAGATATTTCAGATTTGCATTAAATTTTATCCAGTCATTAGACATCAATTAAGCAAGAAATTGAAATTCAGGGAATCTTGCTTAATTGGTGTCTAATGACTATGGGTCAAATTTAATGCAAATCTTAAATATTTGAATTTTCAAATGGGAGGTTGTGCCCATATTATGACCCCTAAAACCCCCTTAAAATGCTCCAAACAAACTGAAATTTGGAGAATATTTAATGACTAATCCCTATTATAAAAATTCAGATCCCTCCGATTTTGGTGAAATTTTTACAAAGAGCTTCGACCCCTCTTTGCCCTTGTTCATAAAACTAAATTAAACTAAATATATGAGAGTGGACTTTCGGCAGCTTCGTAACTCTTGTTTCTCTTATTTTGTTCTTTAGACCTCACATTCCATTAGCGATGTTTCTGACAAAGGAGGAAGAATTACTGTTTTCTGGGTTGGAATCTATCCATATAACACTTATTGTAGGCATTTTTTTTTTACTTGAAGTGGTATTTTTTTAGCTCCTTACATTAAGTGGCTTCATGCCTTGTCTAGAGTGAGTTCCATAAAAAAAAATGATGTAACCCAAGTTACTCACCTTTATGCCGAGCAGCTATGTTTTAAAATTCGTAATGATCGTTGAATTAGGTATGTTTATACAGGGTGGGCAAAAATAAGGGTCCTATTTTTTAAAATTCATAACTTTTTTATTTATTGATTTTTTTTTTTTTTTTTTTTTTAGAATAAGTAAAGGACCCCTTCCGAAGCAAGCATGAGCCGTATTAGCCCTAAGGAACGTACCCTCATTTAGAAAACATTATTTTTGCTTAAAAAACTCAAAACAGTGTAAAAAACAATACTTTAGTTTTTGTAAGTTTTAAGAAGTGTTTTTCGGCTAAAATTTGTTTTGTTTATTTCAAAAAATCTCGGAAGGGTCAGTCTACACACACATAAAGTTTGGTGAGTTTAACTTTTATTTTGTGGAAGTTATTCAAATTCAAGTTATTCAAATTTAAAGATAGGACCCTTATTTTGGCCCACCCTGTATATATATTATAATATAAAATGAAGTAATAAAATAAGGTGTCAATCAAATTTTATTAGAATTCAAAGTTCAAGCAAAGTATCCTTAAGTCCTTAGCTCATGAGTTTTCAAAGATAATTCTTCTCTTCAGAGGACCATTACCGCAGTTATACTACTACTTTGCCGGCCCCTTCAATTTCACGTATTTGGACTGCTGTTTGTAACTTGGAGTAATGTCTTTCCTGATTATGCTTCTCAATATGTATGACCTGGATGGACTGTATGGATTCAACAAAAAGTATGTTTTTGGGTTGATATGTTTGATGTTATGTATTTTTATGTATTTGTGTATATAATTTTATATATTTTCAAAGCGTAATTTTATTACCTGTAGTAGTATAACTGCGGTAATGGTCCTCTGAAGAGAAGAATTATCTTTGAAAACTCATGAGCTAAGGACTTAAGGATACTTTGCTTGAACTTTGAATTCTAATACAATTTGATTGACACCTTATTTTATTACTTCATTTTATATTATAATATTAATGCTCTATCCAGTATATTGAGCTTCAGTTTTTATCCGGATGTTTCACTAATTATAAGATATTAGTTGACGCTTATATCTTTTGTTGGATTGCTTCATATATATATATATATATATATATATATATATATATATATATATATAATGAAGAAGAATGGAAAGGAATTAGAGAAGCAAAAGTCAAATCATAATTCAATTCAATTGCTCAGAGCAAGGTATATTCCGCAAAAAAGGCAATTTATTCAAGTTAAATTTTCCTTAAGCCAGGCTTTTCAAAGATCAAAATCTTATCATCAGAGGAAGTCGCTGGGATAGATAAGTTGGCAAAGGCCAAGATTTAAAATTTGAAAAAATAAAATAAAAGTTGTAGGGGGAAGAAACACAGGGCAAAATTCTGCCCGAATGCAAGCAAATGTCCGATTGCTAAAAAGTCCGGTGTCGAAGAGTCCAGCAGAGAGAATGAGATGTAGATAGATAGGTAATTAAAAAGGAAAATTTAACTTGAATAAATTGCCTTTTTTGCGGAATATACCTTGCTCTGAGCAATTGAATTGAATTATGATTTGACTTTTGCTTCTCTAATTCCTTTCCATTCTTCTTCATTCTACCTGCTCTATCCTGGATATTGAGCTATATACTCTTCACAATAGGTTTCACTTTTCCTAAAAGTTCGCTTTTAGTACACCTCTTTATATATATATATATATATATATATATATATATATATAATTAGTTCTAGTCCAGTCAAAAAAACAATGTATCCTGAAACATTGGTGGACATATGTTAGTGAATAAAATATTTCTTCCTTACAGTTAAAATTTTCATATTTTGCTTACAAAAAAACACATCGGAAAATTCACACATAAGAGAATAATGCACACCAACCGTTTTTATCTTGAGAAAAAATATAAAATAAAATTGTTAAATTTTCTTTTCATTTATTTAAACCTCTCTTTTTCTTTCTCTTAAGGAGTATAAATCTATCATATCATCATCCATCAATCTAATAATTAAAAAAATTATATATTGATATATATATCGTGTGTGTATTAAGGCAGCATGTTTTCATTTAGGCAAACATTATCAAGCAAAAACACTCCGTGTTATTTAATAAGACTTTTTTTTTCAATTTTCCGAATGGTCCATTTAGTGTCGAAACAAGAAACACACGGAACTTAGATACACCAATTTGACCATTTTCTTTCCTTTTTCGCGAGTACTTTCGATTTGATTCGTCAAATCATCTTCAGACGGTGTTAGTCTTGGTGTCTTTACAAATATGTCTTTACTAGTGAGGTTTTTTTTAGGCAATAACGGCTAGGCTAGTAATTTACAACTTAATATTATAGACGTTTTTTTTTTTTAGATGTTACATGGGAGCGTGATTGCGCTCTAAGAGCTTGCAAGATTCAAACGTATAATTGCTTAATGGCTAATTATTTGGTAACTTTAATTACTATGCTAGACACTTTATTGATTGTGGGATATTTAGTCACAACATTTTAATGTGAATTACGAAACTAGTTTTTATGCAGAGGGCTTCGAGAATTTTTAATCTGTGGATGTTGGTATCATGGTGTATTATTTTAGTATTGATAACTTTGCCAACACCTAAAAAGCAAATGGAGCTGGTGTCAGAGAGGTTAATCTTCGGGAAAGTGTTGTGGTTGTGAAACCGACAGTAACAATAAAACTAATTCTTACATCGGAGATACATTCTTCCATGGGGCATTGGTTCTTCCTAATGTATTTTGGGTCTGTTCGGATCGAGTGTCGTGTTCCCCCGATTATAAACGTGTTCAGTAAATCAAGCAATGTTGCATGCAAAAGACAGAGTAATAATTAATAAACAAAAATGAAGTAGTTCAAATAACGTTTATTGAACGTGTGTGTACGTGGAATGGTGAAGTGTGTGATGTATGCATGTGTGTCGATGGAAAAACAGTTCTTGAAAAAGGTATAAGAAGAAATGAATCCGGCGAGAGGAAAGTCTTTGAAATCCGTACACAAAGAAAATGAGTTGAGAACTCTTACCGTTGTTTGACCACGTGTGTTGGTAGTTGTTATGCCGATGCCATTTGTAGAGAAAAGCGTTAGACGAAGCGCTAGTGTATTAGCGTCGTTCTGTCGAGGCCAATCGACCAGAAGAGAAAAGTGAAACGGAACGCTAGTGTCAGCGTCGTTCTATCGAGGCCAAAAAGCGAGTGAAACGGAGCGCTGGTGCCAGCGTTGTTCTGCCGAAACTGGTCGGTGAAGAAGAGATGGATTTTCCGTTTGCAACGGTTTTTATAGTCAGAAGGGCAGATAACTCTGGTGTCGCTTTACAGTGCCACCTGTCGGTGAAAAAGCGACACCTACCGGCAAACCGGTGTAGTTATGTTTTGAAAGGAGGAGGTAACTGCTACAGGTCTAAGAAGTGTTATTTTTAACTACATGGCTTGATGTTTTCATTTTTAATAAATGATTAATCTTATTCCCCATCAACTCATAATACATCGCTACATATTTTATTATTATATTTTAAAAAGAGCTTTTTTAACCAAATGCATCCTAACTTTAAATTGGATGAAGTAGAATAGATTTATGTAGTGGGAATTATTCAGCTAATTATTATTAGTATTGTCTAAGTTTCTAATCATTAATTTTATTTGTTCGTCTACAATATAATTGGGAAATTGATTATTAATTAGGACTTGCTTAACGTTTTTTAATTCGTTATGGAATATTTTTTTGGTTAAAGAGATTAGCTTTTCACGGTTTAATAGATTTTTAATCATTGCAATTTATATCGATATGAGCATTCGCTTCTAAAACTTAAAATGCATGTGTTAACAGAGGTAGTTTTTTTTACAGGAAGAGATGATGAATGCGCCATTGTAGTCAATAAGAAACAGAATTTGTTTTATTAACATTAAGCTCATGAGTGAATGCAAGTATGGAGTCTTGTAGGTTTTTAAAAATTTCATCCTTATTTTGGCAATAATAATATCATCAACGTAGCGGCCATAAATGGAGAATTTAGTAATTATATTAAATAGTAATTTTTACATGGCTGACATTTTAAATAAAATGAGGGTCGGTCCGAGGACGGATCCCATAGAAACACCTTCAATTTGGGTATAGATGTTTCCCCTATGGTCGTAGAAAGGGACTTCGGTTGTACAAATTAATAATAACTTTTTAAGTTTTTAGGATCGATTTTTAGTGGAAAGAAGGATTTTTAGTGGAAGGAAGGATTGTTAACATATACAATATCATTTTTTTGTGTACTGGAACATTTGTAAATAAGCTTTCAACGTCAAGTGAAGCAGTAATTTTATTATGTTTTTTTTTTGGGGGGGGTGTATTTGTATGAGTTCATGGGTGGATTTTACACTTTATTTACTTGGTAAATAAGGAGTTATTAGTTCATTAATTGTTCTCGTTAATTGATATATAGCGGTAGTGACATGAGAAATTATGGGACGGAGAGGAGAGTTAGGTTTATGGATTTTTACGGTATCGTATAGGTAACCAGGTTTATAATCCCCAATTATTTTGGGGAGTTTGATGTTATCGTTTACGGCATTATTGGCTGTAATAAGCTTTTGTTGTTGTTATATATATATATATATATATATATATATATATATAACAAGTCTGCACAAATTAATTCCTATTTCTGTGCCCAAATGTATAGCTATCAGTAGCAGCAACTGACGACGACTTAATAGTTTATTTATAATATGTAAACCTCAGTAAATATAGGAAACAATCTGTCTTTTTATAAATTCATTAAAGATTTTATTTGCATACAATTGTTTCGGCCCACCTCTGATGTTTTGTACATTTTGAATATTCTGAATATTCACGAAGATGTTTGTGTTTGAGGTGGGCCGAAACAAATATATGCACATAACACCTGTTTTTTTAATGAATTTATGAAAATGTGTTCCCTACATTTGTTAAGGTTTGTATGAGATTAACATTTTCATTAGCTCAATAGTGTAGCACTGAGCTCTATTACAAACGTCTTTATATATTTATGTATCTATTAATAACACAAATTTTTATACTTTTAAATTTTTAGTTATTAAATATAAATATAATCAGTGCAGAACATTCCACTATTAATAGGTATATGTATTCAGCACGTCAGCAACAGCTGTGATTAATCCTAAAAAAAAGCTAAAATATTGTTTCCTTACACAATCTTACATTCTTATTTCCCCATTTTCTTTTCTTTACTCGTACCCGCGTTAACCAAGTTTACTACATATTTATAAATGCCAAAAAGTACATATATATATATATATATATATATATATATATATATATATATATATACATATATGTATAGGCTTTTCAAAACAAGAGTATGTATATATTACCCCATTCAAACACATTATTTTTTATTTATTTTTTTATTATTGTAAAAAGAATGTCTGTCAGGAGTCATAGGGACCCATGTTATCGAATCTTCCTGCAATTACAATGGGCTTTGCGGTGGGTGGGGGTGGCTGAAGTACTTGTCTGCTCGGTGGGTGGTGGGAAGAGACTCGTTGTATAGAGGTAAATGGTGGTGAGGGGTGTAGTTATCTATGACAGGTGAGCCAGCCGATTCAAGAGTGCTGACCCTGCCACCTACCCTGTTTTGGACATGGAAGGGTAGCGTCGGGGCGGTAGGAAGAAAAGAGTCCATGTCTTCTTTCTATTATTAACTTGCCTTCTTAACCTGAAAGTTTGTATTATTCTTTTTTTATTTGTTTATTTGTTTATTTTTTAGAGGGGGGGGTGAATAAGGGGGTTACCTTTTTATGCTCATCACTTTCCCATTCCTTTCTTATTGAATGCCTCCAAAATACACATAAATGCATCGCGAAAAGAAAAAGATGCTCGTAGCGAATGGATCCTTTTGAATAAAAAATAAATAATAAATTTTAAAAAAAGTAAAAATTCCCTTTTTTTTCTCCTCGTTTCCTCAGACAATTCAACCAGATACAAACAAACAATAAAAACAAACCAAAGATCAAAAAAAGATTAAAGAAAAAAAAAATACAAAGATAAATAATATTTGTGAAAAAAAAACGTTTTGTAGAGAATTTATTTAATTTTTTTTTAGAGTTGTTATTTTTTTTTTTTAGTCTTGCTTGTTTTTTCATTTTTGTTATCTTTATTATTTTATTTTATTTGTTTTTTTTTGAATATTTTTCACTCTAGTTTATTCATTTTTTTTTTTTTTTTTGTACTTTTTAAATTTTCTTTCCCGTTCCTACAGGATGGGGTTGGATTGGGTTACGGTGTCTCTTTATTGCTTCTTTTCACTTTACTTCTTTCTTTTATTTCTCTGCCCGGTTATTTTATTATCTAATAATGTTCTTCTTGTCCTTCACAACTAACTGTGAACCCAGCAACACTATGATTTATCGTAAGTCTGTGACTTCATCTTATTTAGCACAATCAGGTTGCAGGGAATGTGAGGGGTGTCTTTATCCACTTTGGCGCGGAAGGACGCGGAAAGAGGTCGAGGATATTTCATAACTTTCAAGTGAAATATATACTTTACATTTCCTGGCCTTCTGGGAAGTACTTTAACCAATAATAAAATATTAATCATGAGAGAAGAAAAAGATCAAAGAAAACATCAGGAAAAGAGAATAGGTATAAAAAGATTAAGATATATTACAATATAAACAAACGCTGTCCTGGGTTGAGCACTGTGGTAAGTGAAATCGTCAAATACAACTAGCATAATGCAAAGTTCTTCTGAAAAACGAATAGAGCATTCTTCGGTAGTTAACAGCGTTTATAGAAACATTGAGATTTCGCTTACTCGTAACTGATGCTTCACAAGAGGACAGACTGTCGACAAGACGGTCGAGTTTCGATTTTGAGTTGAAGCACTTACCTGTCTAACTACACTGAAAGGCGAAACAGTCTCTCTCTATATATAGAGATATAGTCATCTACAAAGTTATGAAACAAGTTAACGTCTGTCTCTGTGTTTTTCTCGTGTTAACGTAACTATTATATTGAAGTACTAGCATGGATGGCCGGCGTTGTCCTGGATTAAATAAGAAACACTATGTTCCCTTGCATCCAGCCCTAAATACTATATTACCTTTTTTGCATGTTATAATATTTAATTTTG
The DNA here is from genome assembly GCA_963556195.1 of Sepiola atlantica. Taxonomy (NCBI): domain Eukaryota; kingdom Metazoa; phylum Mollusca; class Cephalopoda; order Sepiida; family Sepiolidae; genus Sepiola; species Sepiola atlantica. Next base: position 8,728,670 of record OY744524.1, read on the forward strand.
GGGGGTGGGGCCCTACTAATCAATTCGGTTAGAGAGAGTTGTAATTAAAAACCAAAAATTATTTTAACGTTGCTCCGGGCCCTGGACCACAGCCGCCGTAATATAAGGCCTGTCAACTGAGTCGACTTTTTCTGGTGCCGTCATTGATAGTGGTTCTTACTCCCACTATCAATGAGGACCGGAAGTGCCCGATGGCGCTTAACGCGCATGCGTCCATCTGTAATCAGAGCAAGTAATCAGAGCGAGCAGACTCACGTTCATAGGATTATTAATTAACTTGGAACAATTAAACAATGATTTCCTACTATTGTGACTTTATTCCCCTGCCAAGAACACGGCTACCCCCGTAAGGATTATTCATTCACATGGAAATCATTGTTAACTTGTTCCCTTTTTCAAACGTATTTCCTTTTTATAGATGTAATTTTCTCTTATTTTCTTTCGTGCTTGACAACATGACCCCCAACGATTAAGGCATTGCATTAAAGTTTAATTTTTGAAGACTTGAAAATCGAAGTTTTATTTGGGGATAAAAAATACATTTCTAATTTAGACTAATCAATAAGTTTCATCCAAAATGTGTGCGAAAATCCAACGAAATAAGCAAGAAACTGTCCGTTTGGGACCCAAAAAACAACTTATTACAAATCTTTACTATAAACTGTTCATTTTGCAAGAAAAAAAA
>OY744524.1:8734354-8876854 GCA_963556195.1 Sepiola atlantica
ACCGAATATAAAAGCAATCAAATTATAACAGTTAAAAAATCAATTTTACAAAGTTCAATAATTTAAAACAAAAAAGAATATCTGTAAATTGACATTTTTTGTTTTTTTTTATAGAGACAATTGAAAGTTTCAATAAAAATTTATACATTGTTAACAATTATATATATATAAAAAACCATGAAATACCTGTTTTAAGAGAAGATTTTTTTTACTTTAAACTAAATTTTCTTTGAGATTTTGAAGGTATTAACCGTTTTTGTCTCTTTGAAAGTCCAGTTTCAAAAATCATCGTTGTCATAGAATCAAAAAGTCCGTTTGTTTTAAACAAAAATGTGACAATTATTATCTTTTCATCAGGAAAAAAATATTCATGAGAAAATACACCTACTTTGAGCAAACTCATTTTTATTCATAATTCATTGTTTTGGGACTGCCGTTAGAAGGAAAAGATGATGAAACAGCATCTCGTATTTATGCTTAAAATATTAGGTTCAGAATAAAAATGACCTAGAAACAATTGTAAATTGATTGTGCTCTGAATTTTTCTTTTGGAAATAGCTAAAAAGATAATATATATATATATAATTATATAATACACATATATATATATATAATACACATATATATTATCCTCCATTCTATAATAAATATCAATGTATATTTTTATATAAATAACTATAATATATCCTTCCCATCTAATAGAAGTTAGCGAGTAAAATTCGTGACTTTTTGTAGCCTCCGGCCGAAACCATTTCAAATGGTAAGAAGAGGGTGGGGGGGGGAAGCAAATAGCAAGTCATACCACCTCCACTGTCTGAAATGAATTTGGAAAGAAACCCTCTACTCTAAATAAAAAAATTCAACAATAAGTGTCTATTTCTTTAGATCATCAGAAATGATGATAATAATTTATAGATGAAGATTAAATAATTGACGTAATTCTATGATTTAATATGAATATTAAGTTAAGCTGGCTCAACTGATACTTGTTGACATTTAAGTAATTAAATTCTTCCCATCCCACTCGTTGTCAATCCTCTCATTGTATTGCTCATCACTGAACAAACAATCTTATTAACCTTTATCCTCGAGTGACCTTTAGCCTTAGTAAGTGTTTAGTCAATAGCATTAAAAATAAAATAAACAAATACTATACTTGATAAAAATCCTGGAATTATCATGCATTCCATAGAAAACTACTCACACCTGACATTACCCTGTATCTCTATAAAGCCACCTGTCGCCCATGCATGGAGTATTGTTGCCACATCTGGGCTAGTGCATCAACCACTGATCTCTCCCTTTTTGACAGGGTGCAAAAAAGAGTCTCCAATGTAATATGCCCATCCCTGTGCTTATTTTACAAGTACTTCAACGGAATGTGCTCCGACAGACTTACTGCACTTATACCTCCTCAACCTAAATACACTCGACCAACCGGACCAGCAGCAAAATCTTACCCCTTCACTTTAGATGTCTCAAGATGCCGAAAAACATTTTACTCTAATAGATTCTTTCCTCGAACTGTGTGTCTTTGGAATTCTCTTGTAGATCCCTGTTTCCCCGACAGTACTAACATGCAAATATTTAAATGAACCAACATTTTGAACCAACAAGTGAACCAACATTTTGAACCAACAAGTGATCCAACATTTTGAACCAACAAGTGATCCAACATTTTGAACCAACAAGTGAACCAACATTTTGAACCAACAAGTGAACCAACATTTTGAACCAACAAGTGAACCAACATTTTGTTGCACAACTCCCCACTTAGGATGGCCCCTATAAATCAGCTCCCTAATCACAGTAACCCTTATGTCTCAGTGGCAATATGTCTTGTTTGGAATGAATAAAAAAAAATTAAAAAATAGTAGTTATTGGTTTCGGAAAATCTTTCTTGCTATAATTGCTCTCAGCATTTTCACTTGAATTGACTCATTTCTGAAATAGCAATGCCTAGTAAATCGTCTTTTCACCTTTACACCGTGAAATCATTTCAGAGATTCATGATTAAAATTGAGTGACCCTTTAACCCCCCACAGACTTGAAGAATGACCTTATCAATATTGCTGACCGTCTCTTCATCCCGCTCTACAGATGACCATCAGACAGAATGACTGACCACTGTTCACTTAAATTTCTGCAAAGAGATCATCAGAGCAAGAGTTCATTGATTCTTACAGGGGGGGGGGGGGGCACCAAGCATTTTGTTCAACTGAGTTCCTCTAATCTTGCTTACTGAACAAATTTTGTGGCAAGATTAATGTAACATTTTAATAAAAAAAATGAATAAATAAAATCCATTTTGGAACCAATAAAGTTTACGTCTCATTTTTTTTTTTTATTTGACGCCAGCTCGCTCGACGCACTGTCTCAACAAATGGCTCTAAAAATATACTTCTTCCTTTGAAAAGCTGACGATTCTTTTTGAACTGATAATGAATAAATAAAAGCTAAAAATAACAGAGGTTTCATATCTCAGCACTGATTGTTTCCACTGAAAACGGCTCTACAGTGACCCAATGGGTTTTACTAGTGTTGGCATCTGGCTGGTCTTAAATACTCCCTTGTAGATCTCTTAGCTAAGTTCTTTGTGACTCTTTTTACACGTCTTATCAAAACTGGATCAATTAACCAAATCTTTTTTGTTTTATTAGTTCAGTTTTTGCATTCGTTTAGTTTTCCTTGTAATCTTAACATATCCTTTTTTTTTCTCTGTTTTCGTTTCGTAATCGTATTTGCTCTCCTGGTTTGTATTGGTTGATCTGTTTGGATCTCTAAGTGGCAGACGATATCTTATATAAAATTCTGTTAAGGTTCTGTGAGGCCAACATGTAAACGCTTTCTTTTCTCTACATTGTCTATATGTCAATATTGATCTTGAATCTTGAATCGTTTATGTTTTTCTTCTGAAATATGTTCAGATTATTCCACACTGTCTCATTGTTGGGTTCTCTACTTGTCTTTCATGATCTCTGCTGCACCCTCTGCCACTCATAATCAATTTTTTCCCCAACGTTTGTTCTGTGTTGCTTCATTGACACTGAATCGATTCTGCAATCCAATACTGATCATGAATCTTTTTTTTCTACCATCTTTCTTTTCATGTTAAATTCTATAATCATCTTCCTTTTTCTTGTTCTGTTTCTTAATTTGGAATAAATTAAGAAAAGGTCACGTAGTACAGGGTGCCCCCTCCCCAAATAGCACCCATGGAACTGTTAATAAAATTCACAATCCCTTCTGCTATACGACCAGATTTGGTGAACAAGTCAGGCATAGACGTAAGTTTATCTGTACCAAGTTTCAATCATGAATGTCCAACACCTTTTGTTTCTCACCATTCAATGATATGCGAGGACACTTTAGTGATCGTCTCATCAATAGCGCTTTACACTCACCAGACCCTCCCCCTCCCAATTTTTATCTATGGAGCTATCTCAAAGATAAATAGTCTGGGGATTGTTTGGATAGACATTGTGAATTGAAGAGGGTTATCACAGCCAAGCAAAAATCAGTCGTAGGGTATCACCTGATAGCATTTGATTTTATTATTCACACTTGTGTGGATGCATCTAGAATTGATATTTCAAACATCTTCATGTGAAAAGAACCTTGATCGACAAACCAATAAACATGCAGGTTAAGTTTACAATAACATTTTGGTGTGCCATGTTTAAGTTTAATATAGAATTTGTAAATGCATCCATGCATTTTTATAAGAGGCTCTGTCTGCTGCTCCATACTGGGTGACCCACAAAAATGCCACCCATAAAATCGTTAATAAAATTCACAATCTTCTCTGCAGTCCAACTATATTTGGTACAAATAAACTTCAGTCCATGCCTGACCTGTCCACAAAGCTTCAATCATGAATGTCCAACAGTCTTTCTTTTATAGGCATTCAATGATATGTTCCAAATGTGTACTCCTGCATTGCAAAAACACCAAGATACGATGTGTAACATTTTCAATTACTTTCAACACTTCTTTTTGGTACTGACCTGATTTAGGCTGGGGTAGCCAGCTTCAGTTCAGGAAAGGTCTGGCGATTTTTTTTTATAGACATTATCCTTGAGATAACACCACAGATAAAATGTGAAGGGGGTTATGGTCAGGTGCATGTGAAGCTCATTCAAGCTCACACCTGTTGCTGATGAGACGATCACCAGTTTCCCCACAGCCATTCCAACGAGTTATTTGAAATCTGAAGCGTTGTCCCATCCATCATGTTGAAACCTCTGTTCATCTTCCCAAAACTTCTGAACGAACACTCGGTAGCACTCAGCATTGATTAATACAGAAGTTCATATTTAGAGTGTACCATTGAACGGTGATAAAACAAAGACTATTATTTTTTTAAAAGATACTTGACCATTTTTTTTTCAAAACAATTTCTGCCAACACTTGAAGAGTTCGAATGCAAAATGCGATAAATCCAATTCGTTTAAATTGAGACCTTAAACAATAAAATCACGAATATATCAAATCCAGACTTCGAATGAAAACTGATTTTAATTGAAATCAAAAAGAAATTATTTCAGTATAATATTATGTAACACATAGTTTTGGGGTGTCGTTGAGTGTTGAACCGCAACACATTTTGTAGGGACAGTTTTGTGATTTTGAAAATGGAGCTTTACTCTGAAAATTGCGAAAACACCATCAACCAAAATTTATGCTTTAACAAAAAATTAAAAAAAGAAGCCTATTCAAAATTTTACATTTGTTATGAAAATCTTCTTGATGAATTTTTATATTAGATTTTGATCCTCTAAAAGGTAAAAGTAAAAACTATTTATCCCATTAAATGAAGAAATACTTTTTTCTTTCCTTTTTTTTTTACTGTAATTATAGAATCAAATTGACACTTACCGGCATAACATATTCCATATGCAAATATTGCTTGAATGAAGCAATATTTATACAGGGTGGGCAAAAATAAGGGTCCTATTTTTAAAAATTCATAACTTTTTTATTTATTGATTTTTTATTTTTTTATTTTTTTTTTTTTAGAATAAGTAAAGGACCCCTTCCGAAGCAAGCATGAGCCGTATTAGCCCTAAGGAACGTACCCTCATTTAGAAAACATTATTTTTGCTTAAAAAACTCAAAACAGTGTAAAAAACAATACTTTAGTTTTTGTAAGTTTTAAGAAGTGTTTTTCGGCTAAAATTTGTTTTGTTTATTTCAAAAAATCTCCGAAGGGTCAGTCTACACACACATAAAGTTTGGTGAGTTTAACTTTTATTTTGTGGAAGTTATTCAAATTCAAAGATAGGACCCTTATTTTGGCCCACCCTGTATAATGAATTATCCACTCGTCGACCGGCAGCCAATCAGAGCTCAGATAATGGACTTGCCCATCTTGGCATAGTGAAACATTCCAGTTTTCATATAAACTGGCTTTTTAGTGTTCTTTCAATTCTTTTATTTATTTTGTTACTCAACTGGTCACACAGTTGAGCACTAATTACTAAATTCTATACAAACAGGATAATTCATGGCAATAAAGGTCATTATTCAACGAACTCTGAGGACCGTGTCACCCGAGCAATCCTTCAATTTCGCAACACCCCTATTCAAGGCATTGGTCTATCCTCGGAACAAACCTTACTCCACCACCGACTTAGTAACTTAATACCATCCCAACCTGCACTATATAAGCCACACGCAAAATGGATAGCTTCAGCTAGGAACCGTGAGATAAGCTTATCTCAACACAATGCTCACCGAGTGGTACAACCGCACAGCGCATACTCTTTTTCCTTCTCGGAGTGGGCATAGAGTATCAGTACAAAGCGCAAACAATCGTCACAAAGTTGAGCACTAAGTACTAAATTCTTGTTGAAATTTTTTAGCCAAAACTTAATATTAATATCATGCTTGTTTTAAATAATAATATAATTGGAATTTTGTGTCTGTTTGTATCCAAAACTATAGAAAAAAAAACATGCTATTAAATAACATTATATTAATGTAATCATGTAGTTAAATAAAATGGTCATTATTATTTAATGGTGTAGTTGGATTTAATGGTGTTGTTAAATAATAACAGCCATTATATTTAACACCATGTTTCTTTTCAATAGTTTTGAATACAAACAGACACAAAATTCTTTATTTCTCTGCATTCAGAGTTTAGTCAATTTATTTTTCCAGAAAAACGAGTAACTTTATATTTATCCCACCTAGCAGATAAACTATGCACATCTTGAATTTTTCAGACTATTCTCATTTTGGTTTCAGCCGATGTAACCTTCAACCAAGTTCACATGCGACTTTTCCAACTTGGGAACCTTCTATTCGAACTTGGGAATCTTTATGTCGAACTTGAAAAGTTGTACGGAATTTCGAACTAAACTCTTTATTAAACTCACAGAGATAGATTGCTCTCATTCCATCAGCCATGACAAAATTAATACTTATACATTATGTTATTCTTAGCTATTATCGCCTGTCAAGAAGACTGTCACTAGGAACGGATTGCTAACCAACGCTCTTAACAATTCAACCATATGTCTATGTGGACAATTCTAGTATAAAATTTGGAAGCCTTAGGCCTAATCTTGTCTGTGTGTAGTTTTAATACTTATTGCTATAGAATTATTATTTTTTTACCGTTACTCATATTACAATTTTCTTACTGGTGTTCTAATCTATTTATAATTCTTGGTTCCTATATTGTATTTTATTCTATGCTAGTTATTATTGCATTGAGTAGACCTAAGAATAACATGAAGTTAGCCATAACCGGGTAGAACTGTTAACTGAATTAGAACAATCTACCCCTGTGGATTAAATAAAGCGTTCTGTTCGAAATTCCATACAGATTCCCACGTTCAATATAAAGATTCCAAAGTTCAATATAAAGATTCCAAAGTTCAATATAAAGATTCCAAAGTTCAATATAAAGATTCCCACGTTCAATATAAAGATTCCCACGTTCAATATAAAGATTCCCACGTTCAATATAAAGATTCCCACGTTCAATATAAAGATTCCAAAGTTCAATATAAAGATTCCAAAGTTCAATATAAAGATTCCAAAGTTCAATGTAAAGATTCCAAAGTTCAATGTAAAGATTCCAAAGTTCAATGTAAAGATTCCAAAGTTCAATGTAAAGATTCCAAAGTTCAATATAAAGATTCCAACGTTCAATATAAAGATTCCAAAGTTCAATATAAAGATTCCAAAGTTCAATATAAGGATTCCCACATTCAATATAATGATTCCAAAGTTCAATATAAAGATTCCCACGTTCAATATAAAGATTCCAAAGTTCAATATAAAGATTCCAAAGTTCAATATAAAGATTCCAAAGTTCAATATAAAGATTCCAAAGTTCAATATAAAGATTCCAAAGTTCAATATAAAGATTCCAAAGTTCAATATAAAGATTCCAAAGTTCAACTAAAAGTTTAGACTTCTTTTCGAATTTTCTATGAAGAAGGTCGGAGGTTACGACGGTCGAAACGTGAATATAACAACCAATATGAGAATTGTAGTCCATATAATTCAACTAATACAAATTATCAATCCCCTTCTCAATAATTCGAAACATAAGATGATTTTACGATTTAAATTGTTTGAATTCAAATATTGTCAGTTTGTTATGACAAAATGACACACTTCAATGAAAACGAAATAAAACTCCATAACAAAAATATGAAACTATTAGTTCTAATTCATTATCTTATGAAAGAGAATTTCAACATAATTAAAAAGTAATTTTAGCTCTGTACCTGCTGTAAAACTACACTTTTTATTTTGGATATACCTACTGAAGTAGAAGTGCGGTAAGTTCGTTGGAGCACATTCTGTGGAAGTAATTGTAAAATAAGCACAGGGATGCAATATTGCAGCGATGGGACATATTACATTGGAGACTCTTTTTTTGCACCCTAAGAGGGAGAGATCAGTGGTTGATGCACTAGCCCAGATGTGGCACCAATACTCCATGCATGGGAGAAAGGCGGCTTTATAGAGATGTAGGATACTGGCAGGTGTGAGAAGTTTCCTATTCCTATACTTGATAAAAATCCTGGAATTGTTTATTTTATTTTATTTTTAATACTATTGAATCAATACGTACCAAGGCTAAAGGCCACTCGAGGATAAGGGTTAATAAGATTGTTGGTTCTGTGATGAACAATACTATTAGAGGATTGAGAACGATGTCTGGGATGGGCAGAATTTGTTACAAATTACCAGGAGTCATTTACTACTAGCTAAAGTACCCGTCAATACCAGGGTTCTTAAACCTTTCTCTTTTGCACGTCAGATCAAATGGAAAAAAAGGTACCTATGCTGATTAGAACCCACGCTAAAATCGACTTAACCATCCGGAAACTACCGATGCTATGTCCAGAAAATGCCCAAGTGCTTATCCAATTAGAATGTGAGAAAATAAGCAGACGCCAAGTTAATATTTTAATTAATTGAATCGCGAAATTCACTAATTGGAAATAAAAATTGATCAAAGCGATAATGAATTTTAATGAGTTTGCACAGGTTATTACGTCTCTCAAACGAGTGATCTAATTTTGTCAGGGAAAAAAACTGATAGTCAAAGAAAAAAAAAAACTTGTTCATGCAGAATAAAACATTTTATAACTCTAACCTGGTACTTATCTGGATAAGGTCCTAATTTGGATAAGTACCCCTTCACCCCAACACCGTTTTTTACACTTGTTCAGGATATCTTTTTTCAAAAAAACAAAAGTTAATGTGTAAAAAAATATCCAGCCTCGTTGTACATCCAGCCTCGTTTTGGACGCAGACGGCCGAAAAAAGCCGAATGAAAAGTCGGTTGCCTATGTAAACCATCGCAAGTCGATTTTAGCTTGGGTCCTAATCTGTATAAGTACCGAAAAAATTTGAAAAAAAAAACCCTAACGTTTTTATTAACTTTATTATTATTTTATTGCGATTTAAAGAAACATTATTCAGGTTTATGATGATGATCGATAATTGGAGGCTATAGCAAATAAAGACAAACAAAAAAATAATTGTCTAGCGTGAGATTCGAACCCTGAAAGATGGTCTAAAATATTGGAACTGAAGGCGAACTCTATATTCACTCGGTCACCGAACAAACGAAAATATTTTGTATTTTTAACCTACTTATAGAGTTTTTGAGTTTGGCGTAAGGATCTATCTTCACATATCTCAAATAGTTCGATTGTCAAAGAAAAATATATTTAAAGAAAAATATTTTTTATCTAGCTTTTAATGTTTTTTAATATATTTGATAAATAAAGAGAAAATATTTATCCTTTTTATTTAAAGTAAGAAATACATAGGGAATACGTAAAAGGAAATGCTAAAAATGTCGGAACATTTGTTTCTAATGTTATTTTTATGTACTTTTAATTTTGAACCATCTTAAAACTCATGATTCAAGAACTTCGATCAGATGTGTTTATCGATGTTTGAAGGTGGTGATTCCAAATCTGCAGATAATTTGGCCATTTGATCAACAATTTAACTGTGATGCCATGACACGCATACATACAAATCTGCTTTATATATATATATATAGATATATATATATATATATAGATTGCTGGAATTAAGGGGTAAACATTTTTTTACTATCACATAACTATTAGTAATACTTAGTTTTCTGTAAATAGGGACTTATGGAAGTTCGTATAATTGCAATTGAATTTTATCATGCTATTATATTTATGGTAACCATATATACTCTTCAACTTTTTAAAAAATTGTAAAATGTATTGTCAAACGTTTTTCCTTGCTCACCTGCACAACAGCCATCTTTATTCTTAGTGGCCAAAATGTCTTCTAAATTGAGAAAAGTTTTGACGACCCGAATTGGTTTTCGGCAAGAAATAGATTCGTTTTAGAATAGGATTTTGAATTGAACCAGATATTGCAGATGTTTCAACTGAGTGAAAGTAACAACAAATCATACAGAGATTAGAAACATGGATTTAGTTAAGTCAGCTTTAACTTGAAGACAAGTCAGATTGTCTTAAAGGCCAAATTCTAATCACCTGGCCTGTCATTCCAAGAACTGGATTGCAATATTTTGGTTAAAATTCCTGCTATTTAAGAAGCATCAACCACATTCAAGAGCTTTACACGAACATTCAACAAGATCTTTTATCAAACTTTTATCATAGTTGAACTTGAACATATTGTTTGGAAAATGATGTTAAACCTTTCATTGAAAAGAAAGAAATATGATGTGGAACAAAACTCGAATTAAAATCGTATCAAGACTATGTTTGTTTAAAATCAGTATCAATGTTGATACTGATTTTAAACAAACAAACAGACTTCAAGCACATTCCTAATATACTTCCAATTTGAGTTTTCTGTTTCACAATATAGCATTTATATTGTACTATCAGTAGTGATCCTCATTCAATCCCGAGCAACGTCTGGTCTTCCTATGTACTTTTTCACTATGCTAATAACACTATATTACTTTCTTTGATTTCACTGGCCCCCTAATATAGTTGGAAGAAGTTCAAATGTTCGAAAACTCTCTTAATTAGTGTTGTATACATATGGGTTGAATTTCATAAAAATCGGATATACGTATGTAAAGTTTTACGAGGGTTCAGTACCCATGGTCTATTTACAGGTGGGGCACATAGATGATAACGTAGAGATTTGGGATCACTTCCATTGTCTTCTCTAAATTTATATCATATGTATAAAATTCTCTAATCAAAATAGATATGAGGTTCGAACTCCCTTTAAAACTTCAAATATATTCTACCTTGGGTTAGAAGGACACTTAGAGATTCGGAACTACTTTCATTATCTTCACCATAAAATGGTATACATCTGATTTAAATTTCATAAAAATAGGATATATTAGAAATTTTAAGGGAGTTATGTCCACTGAGTGCACTCTTAAGGGGGCTATGAGATTCAGGAAACCTTCCATTGTCTTCCCGGTAAATTTTACATAAAATCTAGAAGTGTATTCTTATGTAGATTCGCTAAACTTTCTTTCTATAGGGAACACACAAACATCACACATACACACGGGCATTAATATCGTATCTTAATGCTTCAAAAGGTATTTATTTACCTATTCCTTCTTAAATTTAACAATAGATGCTTTTAAAAAAAAATATGAACCTTAAAACACTTATACAAATCACGTGCTGCATTCACGTTCTTCATATTTGATAGTGGGAAACAACAGCTAACCCATTTGGCCCGGCTGTAATAACAACAAGCCGGTAAGAGAAAAAAATACAAATCCGATGACATCAGGATATATTACACACCGAGGATGCCAGGTTTTGGCGAAATATTTGTATCACTTTAAACTAACAAAAAAAAAATGCTAGTTTATAATAAAAAAAAGAAAAAAAAAATCGGTTTCGATTTATTATTTTTCTTTTTTATAAAAAAAAAATTGATATCGCATCTTAATGCTTCAAAAGGTATTTATTTACCTATTCCTTCTTATATATATATATATATATAAAGATTGATATTGAGCATATTGAGTGTATAGGGAGAAGCTTAAGTCATACCTAGATCGAATTTAAGCATACCAATTATGTTTATATATATATATATATCATATATATATATATATATATAATTATATATAATCTAGAAATATATATATTATATATATATTTGTAATTGTATTGTTTTTTCCTAGATGCTAATCCAATGAAACTCCAGTGTTTATAGAATAGTGCTCAATAACAGGTAGAGCTGTATTACAGTATAAATTCCTTTATTCATTCAAACATTATTGGCTACATATGTGCATACATGTTTCAGCTGCGATCTTGTTCAAAATCCAGCTTCATCAGGCCATATTAAAAACTGAACTAAGACGGATAGAAAAACATTCTTGTAAATCGTGTTTATTTTTTGGGGGGAAGGGAGAAGAATAGTGGGTGTGCAGGTATTTATCCACTCTTACTTATTCCTATGCTCACACTGATCAGTACACTCGTGCTTACATACACATTCAGACACTTTCTTATCTTTCACCCATGCATTACGGTTAATTACTTTTTCTATCTGCTTTAAATTATAACCGGGATAAAAAAGAATAATAAAGTACCCGGTCTCCATCGATGTTTCAATCAGTGCTCTGACCTCATGACCACATGTCTTTACTAGCTTATGGATAAAGGTCAACCCACTTATATACATATATGGAACATAAACCTGCTAGTTTATCTGTGCATATACACATGCTTACATTTAAATAGCATTTTCTTTGGTATGCAATGCTTAAATTTGACATAGCATTTTCTTTGGTATGCAATGCTTAAATTTGAAATAGCATTTTCTTTGGTATGCAATGCTTAAATTTGAAATAGCATTTTCTTTGGTATGCAATGCTTAAATTTGAAATAGCATTTTCTTTGGTATGCAATGCTTAAATTTGAAATAGCATTTTCTTTGGTATGCAATGCTTAAATTTGAAATAGCATTTTCTTTGGTATGCAATGCTTAAATTTGAAATAGCATTTTCTTTGGTATGCAATGCTTAAATTTGAAATAGCATTTTCTTTGGTATGCAATGCTTAAATTTGAAATAGCATTTTCTTTGGTATGCAATGCTTAAATTTGAAATAGCATTTTCTTTGGTATGCAATGCTTAAATTTGAAATAGCATTTTCTTTGGTATGCAATGCTTAAATTTGAAATAGCATTTTCTTTGGTATGCAATGCTTAAATTTGAAATAGCATTTTCTTTGGTATGCAATGCTTAAATTTGAAATAGCATTTTCTTTGGTATGCAATGCTTAAATTTGAAATAACATTAATATTAGCATTTTCTTTGGTATGCGTCTATTTGACTCAGTCAATCTGTCTGTTTCTTGGTCAAACACATATAAGTTTTCAACATAATTTTTCATCGCTAAACACACAAATGCAATGGACGCCTCTTAAGAATAGTCCCATTCTTGTTTTGTCTATGAGCCAGGAAATGTGTGTAAAATAAAGACTCCATGTAATGTTTGCACTCATCTTCAATTTGGAAATCTTAAAGATGCAGAAAGTTTAGAAAGGTGCCAGAACGTTGCTAAGCTTCAAAGAAATGCTTTCAAGAGAAAAACAGGAAGTAAAAACACGACAGAATCAATCTCACTCTTTGTTTGCTGGGTTTATTAACACATTCGGGGGCTGCACTGCATGCCCCTCCCATCAAATGTACGGAGAGTTTGCAAGAAGACAAAGATACAACATGACTGTCCCACGAAAACATAATGCATCGTAAAAAGCGAGTTTTCGTTTTTCCCTTCTTTGCTTTTCCAATTATCCGGGGGTTTTTTTCCCTCAGATTTATCTAGGATTCAAGTTGTTAATATTTGGTCGGAAGTGGATCAGGAGAAGCCATGTCAAGAACCGAACTCGCACCCACAGGCTGCTGTGGCCGTGGCTGTGTCAGACAAAGAGGGACAGATAAGGTGATGATAGGTGTTAGTAGATGGTGGGGGGGGGGGTGTGGATGTTAAGAGGCTTCGGTAGAAATTAAAGAAAAAAAATGAATGCTAATCATAAGTGAATGAAGATCATAACTTTTATTTACCATCTTCTTGTTTCCTTCATTTCTTTGATGTTCTTCAATTACATCTTTTTTTTCTGCATGGCTAAGAATTGCTGAAATAAGCTTTTTGTATGATTGATGTCCCGCTTGACACTGTTTCGCAGAATCATAAAAGATGAGTTATCTGCTCTTGAAAAAGGGGACTTTACATTTATTTCCTCTGATAATTAAGTGTTCCTTTCAATTTTGGTGCTGTTGACAGATATCCAATTGTTGACTCTGTACTCAGAGATTGATGGATATATTAGCTGAAATGTATGTATTACTGTGTAGGAATAATTATTACTTATATATATATAATAATATATTTTTACATATAAATATTAGAAATAGTCTACGCAGATCAACCGACGTTGTCTCATCGGGACTTTAAATGAGATGAGACGTGTCAACACCGAAACGTTGGTTTATCTGCGTAGACTGTTTCCAATGTCTTGAAATAAAATTATATAAAGTGCTGGATACAAAGTAGAGCTTTTATAAATATATGATTGAGAACTTTCTGGTGTTCTGATGAGTCTATTGAAGAATGATCCGGGATTGACATACAAATATCGGTTGTTATTCCATGAACGAAACAGATCCGTAACTGTTCCAAAGTTTTTTGATTTGAAATAACTAACATAACGAAACAGATCCGTAACTGTACCAAAGTTTTTTGATTTGAAATAACTAAAATCTTGGTCTTTGGAATGTAGCAAAATGTTGTTTATTTATATATGCTCTATTGTTATATGTTAGCAATCATCGAGCTTTCACTGTAAAAAGGTTGGTATATATAAAGAATAGAAAGTATATGCAAAAACTTATTTTCACACATCTATATATCGTATGTGTGTAAAGTTGTAGTTCCTGTCTGGGTAAGTTTGTCTATCTTCAAAACCTTTGTTTATTTGTTTCTTTACACACATGACCATATATCACATTATGCCCCATTCTTGACTGATCCCAAAATGTGAAAGCTGTTGCAGCAAATAGAAAGAAAAACTTTTGCTCTTTATAGCTTACAATTTATTGTAATATAATGTTGACATTGCCTTGGTACACTCCCACCGATGCAGTCAACTTCCCAGCCTCTGCTGGAGGTAGCAAACGGCGGAACGTCAGCCCACTTCGACCTCAAGTCTCACTCTGTTGTTCCTTCTGACTTTCTCTCTCGATCGGTGACATAGTTTTGAAAATTGTTTTAACACATTCCTCACATCGGCATACCTCAAAGTACAAACAATAAAATGTTTTTATCTTCATTGTACTCTTAACCTTGAAATTATCAACACAATCACAGTCGCATTCCAAATGTGACGTCTATCCTCACCGTTGAGCCACATCTCGTTACCATCAAGGTTATAATTCTTATTTACTATCCTGCTTTTATGATCACTCCAAGATAATATCAGTACACGGATATGTTCTGAGACTGCATTGGCACAGGAACTTGGATAAGCATATTTCATTTTGATCAAAGGAAGAACAACATTATTGCAGAGTCTGCATTTGCAGGTGACATCCATAAAAAGGAAATACAAAGTTTTACTTTATATTTTATTGCATTAAAAACTTAGATTCATTGCGTGTCGGGAAACACTGACGATGCCTCGATAATGTGGAGGGGGGGGGATAAATCTAGAAATTTAATTGAAATAAATGTAGGTAATGTCACTTCACTTGCATCCATTCCCACTCAATAAATGTTGTGTACATCCTTGGTCCCCAACTCAAAAATTGAATATTTTTAAAATGTAAAAAGTTAAAAATAAAAAGGTAATATGGTGTTATAGTTTGAGTTTCTCATTTAACCCCGAACAACGCCGGGTAGCCCTGCTCGTGTGTTAGTTTAATAGAATATTACTAATATACAAATATTTAGTACGTTTTCTTTTTTAGTTTATTTATCTCATTCACTACACTTTGATGCCTAAGTTCTCCTTTACCTCTCAAATGTTGAGTCAATAAAGAAGTGAGGAACATGAATTTTCCTTTCTCCAATTGACCAGTTAATTATGTTATAGATATATTCCTTTTGATCTCTTGATGTTCCAGGATCAGAATTCATCTAGTCTGGTGGAAGATCCAGCTTAGTGCTATTACTTGAGGCAACATCATTTGATGAAGGTGCACCATTCCTGTATAATTCAGTGTCGAGTAACCATGCTTATTCGGGTTTTGAATACTATGTTATTTTGAATATTTTGCCAGAGTTTACTTGTAAGGGAAAGTATTTTTGTGCCATGTTGTCCTGGCAAACTTCTGTACAGAGAGAACGAAGACACTCGAGGATAATGTCTCGTAGTTATTCAAAATCTTAGAAATACTGATGGTTTTACAATTGTTCCCACATGTAATTTATTTACTGCTTTCCATCACACCGGGCAAAGTATTATAAAGGATCTCACAAACAGATTTGGAAAGCACATTTTATGTTAAAATGTTACTCAATATTTTTTGGTACTTTTTCGGATGCTCAAAAAACTTATGAAACATTGTATAATAATTAAACACGGGTAAATTGCACCAAGCATCTTGTCAAAATGACTTGGTTGACATATGTGTATGCATTTATGTTGGAAGAGAAAACTCACAGAACCTACTTCCTGTGTGTGTGTTTAATTATATATATATATATATATATATTATGTATATATTTAGAATGCTTTCACATGCGCTACATAAACTGATCGTGGGCCTTTTGGCTAAGATCACAGTGTAGTATCTGTTCCGATGGATACTGCATCCCATAGACTGGTATTGTCTTGGCCTTCGGGGCTTGATTTACGCCGGTCTATGGGACGGTCCTGTGCAGTTCTAGGAGGTCCACCCTCCCAGGCTTCGCCTCCCCTCTTTGGGGAGGAGTAAGTTTATTGCTTACTGTCTTAGGCGCCCCTACCGGGGAATGCCGACGGGGCTGCCCAGGCAATTTTTAAACCCCACTTTCCCGATCCAACCTTGGGTCACATCTTACTTGTGGGAGTAAGATAAAAACTGGCCTTGTGCCTAACTCCTGGAGAGGAGTAAATCAATACATAAACTGAGTTTATTGAAAAATACATGTAGGAATGTTTACTCTGTCTCATATTTCTATTTTTTTAAGTAATAATTAAAAATCAAAACAAAAACATTAAATTCAACTCGACGTAAAATTATCCGGAAATATTTTAAAAATTAAATTCAACGAGCATAACCATTTGACTTCTCGTTTTAGACATTTTTCTTTAAACAGAGTTGATTACTATTTGAAGTAAAGACAAGCTGGAATTTTAAAAAAAAATTTCTCCTAATTCCAGGATGACTGGATGGACGAAAACCAGGTATACCCAGCAAACACAGTAACGTATAGTATTTAAATAAAATATAAAACTACTCGATCGTAGATCATACATGTGTTTTTTTCTACTAACTTTTAATACACACACTATCTCTCTCATATAATATTTAATGTATATATATATATGAAACTAGGTTCTATCTTCTAAAAGTATACTTTTATAGTGAAATAGGTTAAGCTCAATATACGAAATAGAGCAATTATAAAGATAAATGAAAGAAGAAAGATAAATATGTACGAATGACAAATCTATTTCAACTTCGATTGTTCAATGCAAGGTGTACTCGGTAAAAACATGTTTATTTTTTTTCCTTAAGCCAAAGCTTTTCAAAGATTAAAATCTTATGTTTTTACCGAGTACACCTTGCATTGAACAATCGAAGTTGAAAGAGATTTGTCATTTGTACATCTTTCTTATTTATCTATATATATAAATGAAAGATAGATTATATCTATCTATCTATATATATATATATACACACGCACACACGAGTGTACACGCTCTGTCAAGAATGGTGGAAAACAAATTATGCTCAGCCAGTGTTCACACTAATATTTATATAAAGTAACGTCTCAATCAGTGAAGTTAAAAAAAGAAAGAAGAAAAAAAGAAACGTCTTAAACTGGAGAGTTTTAAAAGAAAAAGAAAAAAGATATTGATCAATATAGAAAAGAAAGAAAACTTCTCATTATGGAAACCAAATGAAGAATTTTTTTCCAAATTCATTTCAGATGGCGAGGATTGCCAATTGCTTTCTTCTATTCCCCTAAACACTTGAAATGGTTTCGATCAGGACGTTTTTTACTTACATGATGGGAGAAAAGTACATTGTGTATATATATATATATATATATATATACACACACATTGCTCTTTATTATAGAGTGAAGGATACTAGCAAGGATAGCTATGAGGAACTGTACGTCCTTTTGTGTCCAGCTGAGGCCATCGTTAAGCAGGTCTGGTCACTGACGTCAGCAGAAAAAACGAAACTCAGAGGTGTTCGTATCAGCAGTTATTTCAGATTTCTTAATTAAAACTTGATTAAAGTAATCTCATGACCGTAATTCAGCCATTTTTAGGTTAAAAACTCATTAATTTACTTAAAGTATTGTAAAAATGAAATTTAGAAATTTACCAGTTTTCAAATAATTTAATTTGAAATTATTTTAAATGAAATTAATTTTAGTTCTTAAAACTGTAAAACAAATAATTTTTACATGAGATTTTTTTCAGTGTGTCCTCATAACTTTTCATTGACTATATTTAAATCTTTTTTATTATCTGGGAGTGATTTCATTTTTCGATATGAGGGTAGAAATTGTGATGCTTTCAGCTGTAAGCACCAACATTTTGTCTTCGTTTTGTTTTAACTTCATTTTTTAAATTTTAAATTCATTAAATTCCGTTAAAACTTTTTTGCGTGTGTATACATACACAAAAACTTTCTTGTAAAAGAATGTTCGAAGTTTATGATAATGTTTTAAAAAAGTAATGTTTGGTGTAACAAGAAAGCATATAAAATTCAGGAATACGCTATTCAGGGATTGCTGAGCTTAGGAAAACAAATGTTTGCTCAACTTTGCAGAAACTGCAGAATACATAAAGATATTTTATCTTTGGTGGACAATACTTAATGTAAAAACTCCATATAAAGATTGTTGGCTTAGCAATAAATATGCTAATCAATTTCTCTCTGTATTCTGTGACTAGTTAGAATGTTGGAAAAGTACTCCTGTAAAAATGAAGAAATTAACAAAGGAAACATACACTGCTTTACATCATATGCAACTTATTTATCGTTTGTTTTCATTTAACTTTTTATTTATTGTTTACATTTTTAAAAACAAACAATAATTAAATTAAAAATTATTTGTCTGATCCCTAAATTCATAATTCAGCTTTGCAGTATTTAATGGTATTCTGCTTAATTTTACATACATAACATTGTTTGTTACATAAAAACATACAATGTTTCTACACAAACAATAATATCAACCTATTTTTTGTAATTTTAAACACTATTCAATATAAATTTGTAAAAAATCAAAATGAAAAAAGCTCACTTTCAGTATAAATCGAAGTTGACAAAAAATATTGTGCTTATGTTACTCACCGAGTTGTCAAGAATATATATTCCAAAATACATAACGATCCGTTTATTAGTTTAGGAAATTATATATTATATGAGTATATTTGTACATATATAATAAATCTTATATGCATATATATATATATATATATATATATATATATATTCAACAATATATATATATAAGATATAACTCATGTCTATTGAAAGGATCTACCAAAGGATATCTAGAGATGAGTTGTCTCTTATATTCAACAATACTTGCCTGCAACAGAAGATGCTGTCTAGATATATATATATATATATATTATTTACGATACTCATAATTGAAAAGTATTCAATTATTTTTACGGAAGTCTAACCGCACTGATGAAGAGACAACAAAACACTTATGTATAGATATGCGTATATAAAATACAGTTATAGGCTCCTCTATAAGTGAAACACTCTGATAAAATAAATAAATGATTATTTATATTTTTTATTTACGATACTTATAAATAACCTCATTGAGAATGCGATACAATTTCTCCCACTAGGAGGTTCTTGATTCAGGAGAGTGCAGGACGTCAGTCACTGGAATCCCGGTTTCGAATCTTACACGTGTTTCGTCGTCTCTACGACTCATAAGTGTGGTATGTGGCTAACATGTTATATTATATAAAAACTTCTTTGCTGGGATATTTCCTGCTATATTACAGAGTGCTCGATTAAGAAGTCTTATAAATAAAGACGAAACGTTGATGAATACATAAATTCAATAACGTTTCGTCTTTATCATCCTGAAGAAGTCTTATAAATAATTTTAATTTTAAGAAAAAAAACCTCAGCACCCCTCCTCCTCTCTCTCCCACCTTAAGACAAGTTCACTAACACTCCCACCCCTCCTCTTTTTCACTCAGAGCCATCCACATTCATTTCACTCTCTGCCACCGACTTCTCTAAGCCCGGACCTTGGTCCTGCGCTCCCAGTAGTGGCTACTACTTCTCATCAACCCATCATGTCAACCCAATATTTCTATGTATTTGCATGACATTTTTCTTAAAATTATCACCCTGAAGAAGTCTTACAATAAAGACGAAACGTTGATGAAAAAGAAAAAAACCAAAAGATGTTTTTTTATATATTCATTTCCCAGTACGTCGGATTACTCATATATATATATATATATATATATATATATATATGTGAATCTTCCACCTCGATATGTGGAGATCTCTGACATGTACAAGTGTTTAGATTTTGAGTTGAATTTGTCAGCATTTTGAATGCACAAATTAATGGGGAATTTTCTAAAGTAATGTTTCTTCTTCGAGGTAATTTTATTTCTAATTTCCTTGGGAGAAAAAAAAAATCAGATAGATTAAATAAAGCCTAAAGATTCCTCATTGAAAAAGAGACCATATTCCTTCCTGGCGATACCGGTGTCCACTCCTACGCCCTACACTTTGATTTTTCACAAAGAAAATCATTGCAATTGAGTTATTAAATAGGATATCCCTGACTGTCCCAGTTCCAAGCAGAGACTCACATGCACGCACATAGAGAGGGATGGATGCTTGATTGGGACGAGGGGCTTAGTAAAAAAAAAGGTAGGTCATAGCTTCACGGGAGAGCACTTGGAATGGAAAATAATCTATTGGGAAACAGGGAATGAAAAGGGATAGAGTATGAGAGAATGAAACAGTTAGAGGAGGAGGAGAGAGAAACATTAATATTGTAAAAGAGAAGAAAAAAGATGTAGAAAGCGACAAATACAAAGTAAAGTGAGAAAGAGAGAGATGGAGAGAGAAGTGGAAAGATACATAATAAAGAGGGAAAAAATGGAGGTAAAAAGTGGGGAAGAAAAAAAATGAAGAAAAGAGGATAAGAGGGAAGATAGAGAAAAATAATAAAGATACTGGAAAGCGAGAAATGCACAAATAAAGGATTAAAAAAAATTGAGGGAGAAAGAAAATAAGAAAAATGATTGAAAACAAAATGGAAAGGAATTTTGAGAGTGGGAGGAAAAAGAGAGACCGTAGGTAAAATACAGAATATGAGAGAGAGAGGGGGTGGAGGGGAGAGAGAGAGCAAAAGAAATAGATAAGGAAAAGGATGGAAAAAGAGTACATTATTAACAGAGAAGGAAGGAATTCAAAGAGAAAGAGAGAGAGACAGAGAGAGAGACAGAGAGAGAAATAAATACTGATTTTACAAAATCAAAAATTCCGTTTCACCAAAGGGGGTAGATTATTACATTTACATTTTCCTTCTTAAGAACATGGACAAACGATAAAGAAAAGAAAATGGCTATCAGGAATGAAACATCGAATTTAGGAAGGAACTATCAATGACAAAAGTCGAGAATCCGACTGACTTCACTTTATAGATTTGCTTCTGGACTTTTTGTCCAATGACTCATGTGGATTTTGCTGGAATTCAGGTGCAGTGTCCATTCTGTCTTCAGTCAAGGAAGGAAATATCCTTCTTGACTGAAGCAATTTTTTTAATTTTTGTCCCCCAAAAAGAACACTCTTATTGGAGCTGTATATTCCCCACATAAAAATCCGACCTTGTGCCTAACTTTGACATCGTAGGGAGGCAAGTAAATAGGGGCTCGTGTGAATTTCAATCTGACAAAACATGGAAAGTAGCTGATAAATTATTAAAAAAATCACACTTTATTGATATAATTTGATTTGAGAACAATTCATTTTTAAATCTGTTTTAATCTACAGGACGATTTAAAAATGAGTTCTTTTTAAATGTATTCATTTAAAATTGTTCTGACATTCGTATTATTTATTTGAAGAATATGATAAATTATTAAAAAAATGTCTTTTTAGTCGAGTCCATGTCTTTTATCTTCATTCTGCAATTTAATGTTTTAATCTACAGGACGATTTAAAAATGAGTTCTTTTTAAATGTATTCATTTAAAATTGTTCTGACATTCGTATTATTTATTTGAAGAATATGATAAATTATTAAAAAAATGTCTTTTTAGTCGAGTCCATGTCTTTTATCTTCATTCTGCAATTTAATGTTTTAATCTACAGGACGATTTAAAAATGAGTTCTTTTTAAATGTATTCATTTAAAATTGTTCTGACATTCGTATTATTTATTTGAAGAATATGATAAATTATTAAAAAAATGTCTTTTTAGTCGAGTCCATGTCTTTTATCTTCATTCTGCAATTTAATGTTTTAATCTACAGGACGATTTAAAAATGAGTTCTTTTTAAATGTATTCATTTAAAATTGTTCTGACATTCGTATTATTTATTTGAAGAATATGATAAATTATAAATTCACATTGTTAGTGTTGAATGTACCAACCATTTTTTGTAGATATCAATAACCGGTGATTTAACCTGATGTTGATAACCTCAGGTTAAATGACCGGTTATTGATAACCAGTAAGAGAGAACAGGTATGTCGTCTGACACTTTCTTGTTGGCAATTCGATACCATTGTGTGACAATTGTCTTCAAAATGTCAGTGCATCTGGAACAGAATCAACAATTACAACGTAGACCCATCAGCCATCGTAGAACCACCACGAGATTTTAATTTATTGTTGAGGGGATTATGTTATGTATTATAGAAGTGGAAGGCAGATAAAGTGTAGTATCAGAACAGATACTACACGTCGTTCTTAGCCAAAAAGCTAAGGAAGCATCAGTTCATCTCTCATAGCTTCATATGATATTTTAAGATATGTATATTTTCTATAAATTTTTTTCATTTTAATTCATGATTTATGGAATTATGATATGTATGGTAAAGGTTGAAGGCAGGGAGAAAACTGACTTTGGAGAAAGAAAATGTGTTTTAATATCAGGACACTTTAGGTTTTGGCGTCGTAGAATTTTGGTTAAAATGTAAATAAAAATTGAAAGCAAGTGTGTGTCTGCAGAAGGGAAAATATGAAAGTTTTCTAGTTTTATATATTTATACGCTAATGCATTTCATGTTCGTAGTACGTTATCACCTTTTACACATTTTTAAAAGACTGTGATTGTGATGTCACTAAAGTTTAAAAAATCACACTTTATTGACATAATTTGATTTGAGAACAATTCATTTTTAAATCTGTTTTAATCTACAGGACGATTTAAAAATGAGTTCTTTTTAAATGTATTCATTTAAAATTGTTCTGACATTCGTATTATTTATTTGAAGAATATTCAGCGGACAATTAGCATCATGTTTTTCTTAATAGTATTCACCTTGACATACTGTCAGATAAATAATAAATGTAACAATTATTTTATGGTAAAAGAAATATTTTCACTAATAATATTGACCTTGACAAACATTTTTTTCAAAAATGATATTATTATAAACAGTCATTTATACAGATTGATATAGAAAACACCGTGGAATTTTCACAGGGTCACTCTAAAAATATGATCGAATATTATTTTATTTACTAAACTAGATAGAATATTATTTTATTTATGAAAGATTTGCAAAAAGTGCAGTCGAATAACATGTAGGCTGAGAGATGATAACAAGTTTGTGTGCAAGATGTGTACGGCAATGAAGACGGATGAGAATTCAGATGTGGAGAAAGTATATTTGGATGGAGAAGCTATTTAGTTTATCGTGGTGATACCCTTGGAGCACAGGGAGGAACAGGTGCTAGTGTAATTGCATATGTTAGTAATAACACAAGTTCCCTGAACTTACTCCTAACCAGCAAAGTGTTACCATTGTCAACACAGGGAAGAATCTATCAGGCATAGGTACGCAGTGTTATAATGTATGGAAGTGAAACTTGACGAGTGAATGTTGAGGATATGTATTGCATGGAGAGAAATGATATTAGAATTATACGGTGGGTGTGTAATGTGAGTCATCAAGACAGGATTAGATCTGATGACCTCAGAGGAAACTTAAATCTGGACAGTATAGAGAGATGTGTGCAGAACAAGAGACTTCGTTTGTTTGGTCACGTAGAAATAATGAGAATTCTGAAGTCATTAAGTGTAAAACAGTTGAGTAGCAGGGTTAGTTGGCTCGGGTCGGCCAAGGATAAAATAGAAGCAACTGATGAGTACGGATTTTGAGATAAAGGATACATCAAGATCTGACCAGAGATAGGTTGGAAGTCAATTTCTAAAAGACGTCCAATACATGCCAGCGTAAAAAACAAAAAATGTGAAATCTTCAACATCTTCGGTTTAACATTTATTACAATGAAAACAGAAAATTAATAAAGCCACAGACTTCTTCAAGACAGTTTTAATCACTCAAGGAGGAAATCTTCCACACTTTTACTTACTGACTATGTAGAACATTGGTTGCAACATTAGATAGACATCATTTTTCCAAATTTCATATTAAAAATCGATTATCCTCTGTTACAATATGATTAAAATTATTTTCTTATTGATAAAAAAAGTATCAAAGTCTGTGAAATATCATTTTACAAAAACAACCAGATCATTGTTGATTTTTTGCAGGCTAAACTTCAATGCACATTGCGAGTTATAGAGCCCTTCTTTCAGGAAGATTTTCATCAACACAATGTGCGCATCTGTGATGATGATGGTTTCTGTCTACGGTTAAAACTGATAAAAAAACTTTTGATGTAATCTCGTTGGATACTACTACTGCCCCTGTAAGCAGTACGAATGCTACTGTCTTTACACACTTAGTCATACTGATTATAGTAGCAGTAGTACTGTCTACCACTGTCTCTACACATTTACTTCTATTGCTATTATAGGCACTACGATTGCCACTGTATCTATGTGCTTACTATATCTACCAGTGGGTTTTTTCCCTGCTAGATCGTTTTTTATTTGCTTTAAGTAATCACTGTGATGGCTGACTGCTTCATTTTTATGACACATGTTTTTGTTTTCAAAGAGACTGTATAGTAAAAAACATAACACAAAGAAAAATTGAAGAACTGAAGGAAATAATTAAGTCATTTTGCTCATTTTAAATATATTTTCGTGGAAAATTTATTCAATGAAAGAATATGAGAAAAGACAGAACAAGTAGAACAAAAAACTGAAATTAAAAAGACTCCCTGGACAACTAGTATCAATAATAATATGATAGCATCATCGGAAAGGAAAGTCCCCAAGTCATCTTATTTGCTCTATGTAGAGGGTTTAAGAATTGTTATCAAAAAGAAAGATTGATTAGCAAACATCGCAGTAAACATTGGATTGCAGAAACTTGACCAGAACAAAAACAAATATGCCAGCCTTCTCGACAGATTTGTGTTCCAACCGATCGCCGTATAAAACGAGTGGAGCGACAGGCCCCGCCACATGTGACTTCCTCAACAGTCTTGGTTTCTTAATGATGCGCTTATCGTGAATTGACTTGGCTTTACGAGCATCTCTCCATCGCCACTATTCGAGGAAACGCCTTGAGCCTGCTCCCGGCCTGCCAAGCCAGTAGGACATCCAATGAAACTTCCTGATATTTGCATATCGGTTTTTAAAAAGGCCATTTTATTAATTAACTATTATTTGTTGTTATTTATTGAATAAATTCTGATTTTCAAAATCAAAGTAAAAAGACTCCCGGATGGGTATTCAATAAGATAAGGAAGCCGAGGGAAATGGTTCAGGCCGAGGTAGGTGGAATTTGGCCCGGGCAGTGCTTAGTAACCTTGTAATTAATATAATGCGTGACATTTTCGATTTTAGTTTCTTGAACTCGATTAGCATCAAAAAGATGCAATTCTGAATCTTGGGTTCAAGGTCATGAGAGGAGAGAAAAAAATACTAACAAGGAACTTGTAGATGCTGACATTTTTTAGGCTCCTGCTAACCACCATAAACGTAGGGACAGTGTCATCTTCTTTTCTGGCAAGATCAGAGCGATAATGAAGCACTGTAACTTTTTCAACATTTATACACATACTTCCGGTTATATATATATATATTTTGTAAAAACTGATCTAGAAAAAGCAAAGTCATGATATAAGAATATGATTCGCAGTGAACATACTAATTTGATCGACAATAAGCAAGATCTCCCTGGGTTTTCACACTGCTCTTCATGTGGTCTGTTGTCAATTATAAGCCTGACGTTCGATAGTTGAACATGATTTCTCCTATTTTTTGACTCTTACTTCTTCCGACTTGAAACTCCAATTCAGGAAAAGGAGTTATTTTTTGTTTTTTTTTCTTCTTTTTCTTTTCTCATATTTGCAAATTGTCGTCTGGTTGAATTGAAAAGTTTAAAAAATTCTAACTGGATTCAAAAAATCAATATTAAGTATTTTGCTTCAAAAAAAATTTTTTTTTTTACTTCTCGTATGTGTGGGGGGCAAATTAGGCGACAATTTCAATTTTTTGTTATTTAAATCTTTATTTTTTCTTAGAGAATTTTAAAAGAATACAAATCATTATCCTTTTTATTCAATCATTATTTGTTTTCCTCTCTTTTTATGTGCTTCAATTATTTAAAAAAAAATCTATTTCATTTCTTTTACTTTCCAAAGATGAACTTACGGGCTTCCATACATTCAGATAACCTTTTTCATATGCCATCATTTTCATAGCTTTATAATAAAACAAAAGAATGTTTCTATCTCTTTGTATGTTTACGTATTCTTTTCGTTTTCGTCTATATATTGATTTCTATTTTTCCTCCCCTCCAAAAAAAACCTCAAGAAATTAGTCAACCATCTCAGATTTCCTACGTCTTTTAATGATTGCTGTTCCTTTTCTTCTGAAAAGTTCAGAGTTAGTGTTGCATCATGAATATTCATGAGAAGAAGGAAAGAATAAGTTAATGATTTCCATTTTTGAAAATCTTCTCTATATTGAAAAGTCATAATTCCTGTCTGCTTGTTCGTTGGATTTTCATTCCATAAAAATTTGAAGAAATAAATAATATTTACCGCGACTGAAAGACTTGTACTAAATACCAGGACTTATTCGCCATATTTAACCTTCTTTAATTTTTTTAAAGTTAGCTAAAGTAAATATAGATGTATATAATATGTTCTACCTCATGTAGCTTTAGGAAAATAGTATTGGCCTGAAGTAATCTAGCTATTCATGGGTTTGACCCAAACATGTCTGCAAATGTGTAGCCAAATAATGTTTGTATGCATAAAAAAATTTGATACATAATAAACAGCTTTATATAAAAGTGCTCTAAATAATAAATAAATACAGTAAGAATTCACTGGATTTTTACCTTGTGGATGTAAACTTAACTGGTTTACTAATATATATATATATAATGTTTGTGTTTTTCGTTCAAGTTTAAAGTATTGCATGGAAAGTTAATGAAATTGAAATAAAAGCCAAATTAGCAATACAAGATTAATTTTTTTTTTTTTTTTTTTTTCTTACAAAAAATAATAAATTAATCTTGTATTGCTAATTTGGCTTTTATTTCAATTTCATATATATATATATATATGCGTCCCAGGACGGGTATAAGCAATAAATATAGAAACAAACATTAAAATTTAAAACTGAAGCTTTCTTTGGAGGTATGGTACTGTTTCTGTGAACACCCCTAAAGTTTAAGTTGAATAGTTTAGGATTCTACCAAGCACATAAATATTATTGACGCTTATGTGTACGCACCGATCCTTTTAAAAATGCATTATTTAATATAACTCAAAATTTAATGTAGAGCGATTCTCTATTTAAAAATAAGTTAGATACAAAAAATTAAAGTTTTTTTAGAGCGGGTGCGAGTTTGGACAAAGTTTACAAAAATAATAATATTACTCACTGGGTTGACAAGAATATATATTCAAAAATTCATAGTTCATAAAAAATAAATAATTTTAAAAACTTTTATATGCACGCACTCCCAAATGTTAAGATTTACACAAAAAAAATAATGTGCCCATTTTACTCACTGTATATTTTGGAAAATATATTTTCCAAAATTCATAATAATCCATTCATTAGTTTAGGAAAATACCATGTATATATATATATATATATATATATATATATATATATATGTGTGTATCTTGGCAGCATCTTTTCTTTTATACAAGTATCATTAAAAATAACGGACATCTTGTGTCTGGATATTTTTTCTATGATCCTTTCCGTTTTTCTGATTAGGTTCTTAGTTTCATCGCACAAAATACTAATACACTTAAACTCCACATACTCGAAGCCCTATACATAAAAACAGAAAAACCAGCTATTAACAAGATTAATTATACTATTAGTACTAATATAATCAAATGCCTATAAATATACATTTAAATTAAACACAGTCCTTTATTTTTCCCGCCTAAATAGAATATATATTCACTCCTAGGTCTATGCCTGGTTAACATTACTACACTGACGATGGACCTGGAAGGATCCGAAAGCGCTTTGGGAAGCTTTGGCCATTTTATCAGCCAGTTTCCGTCTGAAACTAAGAACCTAATCAGAAAAACGGAAAGGATCATAGAAAAAATAACCAGACACAAGATGTCCGTTATATTTAAATATATATATATATATATATATATATATATATATATATATATTACATACATAATAAAAATATTTATATTTTATTTTTGTATTTTTTGTATTTTTGTATTTTTATTTTTGTTATTAAGCACTTTTTATAAACACTGGAGTTTCAACGGATTTACATCTACAGAAACTAATACAAGACATGTACTAATGTACTAGTACTAATATATATATATATATATATATATATATATATATATATATACGGCACAATCACGTTGACACACCGGTTCCCGTTAGATCACCGAACTTAAGCGGCGTCGAGCCTGACCAGTACTAAATGGGTGACCATTTAGGAATACCAGGTGCTGTATGTGCTCTCTGCTTATCTCGGCATTGTTTCCAGTCGTCTTGTACTACTACTTGCCATTGGAATCAAGCAATGCCGACTCAGGAAAGCGGTTGTTGGAGATTGCGCAACCCTTGCAATTACAAATTCAGGCGGGGCACTCATACGTCGAAATCGACGGGAGAGTCCATCATATATATATATATATATATTAGTACAAGTTGTAGTTCCTTTCTGTTTACGAAATCCTAGGGTTTTGGAGATAGACCCTGATAACCATATATGTTCTAAAAGTAATATATAAAATATACTTATCCAAGTATACTATTTTGACCAACGAGAAAACTATAATATCGTGTGATCTGTGTTCGCACTGGGCAACTCCATTTTCAAGTGATTATCTCTATTTTATTTCATTAGAGATATACTCCTATCCCCATACCTAATCTTTGATCCCAGCAGATTATCAAGTCGACAGCTTGTAGTTCTCTCCTCTTGTCCTCATTTTCATTGTTAGTAAAAAAAAAAAAAGAAAACACTGCGTAATGTAATCACTTATTACAACGTATATATGAAAACGTGGTAATCATTACTATTACCGACAAATTATTTTAAAGAAAATACAGTTTGGAAATTAGTCAAAAACTATTTATTTTGCTTTGCTTACTTATTTGTGACTTGTTTGCGTTAAAAAAAATTAAAACAACTTTTGAATATCAAATATTAAGCCAATTTACTTTACTGCAAATAGTCATCGAGAAAAATAATCCGTGGTAGCTATTTTGATTTTGGACAGGAACTAAGTACATAACCGGAGCGGAAGTGAGTAAGGGTCGAAGAGTGTGGTTTTTGAAATGATAGAGGAACTGCAGATATATTTTACATCAGTCACAACCAATCAGTGCCTGCCTTTGTTGATAAAAAGGCATTAACTTTTGATAAATTGGCCGGTTTTTTTTTTAATGGAGTTAATTTGTTAGTTCAGTTCATGGGCATTGCATTTTGTTATTACGAATTTGAGTTGCAATACGGAGCTATAACATATGTTGCAAATCGGAGAGCATAACACTGTTACCTATTTCTCTGATAGTGGCTAAAATTGCTTTTTCACAAAAGAATTTAAAAATGTCCACATATGAATGCTGTTACAAGATATATTAACAGACTTTGAATGCCAGATAACCACATACCAAGGTGTTCATTGTACAAGTTTGAAAGTAGATATTTGTGTATTAATAAAAAAGAAATCTAATATAGATTATGATGAAAAATATATTATGAAAAAATTAAAACTAAAAAAATGTTATCGCTTCTAAACTTTTGCCAGGTTTCGACCTATAATTATGTGTGTGTGTGTGTGTGTGTTCGATATTAGATTACTTTTCAAATTTAATTCATTTTGTTTTATTTTCCCATTGAATTATTATTATTTTTTTGTCATGATTATGTGAGGTTATATCTGATGCCTTGGGTGGTTTTTAAATTATATTTTATGCCAATAAAAAGAATTCTCCATTACTGTACAGAAAATTGATATATTTATGAGTTTTGTACTCTGATAGACAGGATCAGTTCTAGAGAAAAATAATGTAATTATAGGTAGAAGACATCTGTGCATAAGTATTAATAAGTGTAACACGTGTGTGTGTGTGTATGGCATAATCATTGAAGTGGAAACGTCGGGTGTGCTTGGCCCCGAGACTGTTAAATTTTTTCAGGGCATTGGACGGAGGATTTCAACGTCTAGGCACGAGCCCCGTGAGTCAGCCTGGTTGTTCCAACGCATCTCCCTGGCCATCATTCGTGGCAACGCTATGTCAGTAACGGCGGGGTCACTTCTGTTCTAATCGTCATCTGTTGACTCTCTCTTTCTTTCTCCCCCCCCCTCTCTATCTACCTATGTCTGTATCTGTCTCTTTGCTTCTCTTTCTTTCTCTCCCCCTCTCTATCTACCTATGTTTGTATCTGTCTCTTTGCTGCTCTTTCTTTCTCTCCCCCTCTCTATCTACCTATGTCTGTATCTGTCTCTTTGCTTCTCTTTCTTTCTCTCCCCCTCTCTATCTACCTATGTCTGTATCTGTCTCTTTGCTTCCCTTTCTTTCTCTCCCCCTCTCTATCTACCTATGTCTGTATCTGTCTCTTTGCTTCTCTCCACCTCTCTATCTACCTATGTCTGTATCTGTCCCTTTAATTCTCCTCCCCTCTCTATCTACCTATGTCTGTATCTGTCTCTTCGCTTCTCTTTCTCTCACTAACTTACCAGAGATTGTTGTCAAGTTGAGTTACTAATAAAATATAGTCAAATGAAAAAATCAAAAAAAATCATTGAAGTTAAGCGATGTGGAGCCTTGTCGGTTACCCAGCTGGTATTAATTGGGAATACCAGGCTCTGACACCTCCCTGCAAAAACTAACATTGTTAAAATCATCTCGCTTCAGTGAGATACACATTAAATTCACAAGCAGCTCGCAGTTGCATATTCCCTAGAAACTTCCTCCTTCACAGGAAGCCGGATCAACCTGCCCAGTGTGCCTGCCTCACCAGAAAGACAGCTTGTGTGTCTGTGTCTATAAATACAACATGCACATATCTATATATATATATATATATACATATATAGTGTCGATGTTACACATAGTGTAAAATGCTGAACTGATTGCTGATTAGTCCATGCTAAAGTAAAGGTTGTAATAAAGTCATATGTCAAAGCTAATAATATGCCCATTCTAAAGCGGCTAGATGTGGCTCGCCTAAGGGATAAAAAACTTTTTTAAAAAAATGAACAATATTGTTTGTGCAGTTTTACTTTATTTTCATCAAACAATTGGAAATGACATTTGTGCTGATATTCTTGGGTTCATAAATCATCATCGGTTGAACGTCCGTTTTACATGCTGGCATGTGTTGTATAGGGAGGGCCTGTGGACGAGTGGTTATAGCACTTGTCTTTGGGCTGGACGACCCGGGTTCGATCCCACTCACGGCATGCGAATTTTCGGGTCTGAAAACTCCCTCTGTCCACCCAGCAGTAAATGGGTACCTGACTAAAACTCAGGGAAGGTTCAAGGCAGCGGAAGGAGAGGGATGGGCTCCGCCTTCTTAATAAATCACCGCCACTACGGCCATGGGCAGTGTGCGATGTCGGCAACGACACTCGTGCGCATCCAGGCTATGCGACTTTTATTTTACTTTTATGTGTTGGACGGCTTTTAGAAAATTGACTTCCAAAGAAACCTGACCAGAGATAAGTTTGGAAGTCATTTCCTTAATTGAGGCAAGGTTTTTATAAGCCAGCTGCTTTTATAAGCCAGTGTTTTTTACCGAGATACCATCTCTATGTGATAGCCCACTAAGACTAAAGAGTGCTAGCCTTATAAAGAGAAGGAATACTGATTTGTTTGATGAAAATGAGGTTCAAGCATTATTGGACAAAAGAACAAAGCAATTGGAGCTTTGTTCGAAAGAGGCAATGAGTCGGCTGAGAATGAAAAACTATGTTGTACAGTTGCCTTCACCTGTTTATATAAACTTCGAATTATCCAAGACACGTGGTGGAGAAAGGAAACAGTTAAAATTCAATCGTCTGATTCCAATAATCTATATAGTAATACCTTAAGACAAGTATGTACGTTATCACCTCATCCCCTTTTTAAAATATAAGATTTTGCATTGCATCTTCAGCAATCAGACACTAAGTAATTTTTAAAAGTTTTATCTTGTATCATTGTTGTGTCGAACTTGAAATGCGAACTAAAATCCACTTTCTTGATCTTTGGCATATGTTTTGTCCAAATATGATACAATAATATCCTGAGTTTTACGTTCACGCCAAATATCCAGAGAATGGAAATATGTCACAAACCCCTACAAGAGTTTTGGAGATAGACCCCCATCACCAAATATATTCTTAAGCTATATAACCCAGAATACTTAGATAAGTACGTTTCAGTTTTAACAAACGTGGTACAATAACATCGTGGGGTCTGCGTTCACGCTGGACCTTCATATAATGCATGGCAGAAATATACCTTTAATGATTTTGATTCGAGAAAATGTCTAAAATTTACGGTTTAAACTAACTTAAGGGGTCTTAAGCAAGATTCCCTGAATTTTAATTTCTTCTTAATTGGTGCTTAATGATTAGGGATCAAATGCAAATCTGAAATATTTAAATTTTTAAATGAAAGGGTGTGTCTATATTATGCCCTATACTAAAAACCCTTTAAAATACTCGAAAAAAATTGAAATTTGGGGAATATTTAACAGCTATGCATAAGAAGACAAATACACCCTATTTATATTATTTCAAGCGGACAACGTAATAAACCCTCTTTTACAGTGTTCAACAACTCACATAGACAGGAACTTGCATTTTAGCTATATATAT
Organism: Sepiola atlantica; assembly: GCA_963556195.1. Classification (NCBI taxonomy): domain Eukaryota; kingdom Metazoa; phylum Mollusca; class Cephalopoda; order Sepiida; family Sepiolidae; genus Sepiola; species Sepiola atlantica. The sequence goes on from OY744524.1 coordinate 8,767,487, forward strand.
ATATACAGGGTGGGCAAAAATAAGGGTCCTATTTTTTAAAATTCATAACTTTTTTATTTATTGATTTTTTTTTTTTCTTTTAGAATAAGTAAAGGACCCCTTCCGAAGCAAGCATGAGCCATATTAGCCCTAAGGAACGTATCGTCATTTAGAAAACATTATTTTTGCTTAAAAAACTCAAAACAGTGTAAAAAACAATACTTTAGTTTTTGTAAGTTTTAAGAAGTGATTTTCGGCTAAAATTTGTTTTGTTTATTTCAAAAAATCTCGGAAGGGTCAGTCTACACACACATAACGTTTGGTGAGTTTAACTTTTATTTTGTGGAAGTTATTCAAATTCAAGTTATTCAAATTTAAAGATAGGACCCTTATTTTGGCCCACCCTGTATATATATATATATATATATATATATATATAAAAGCAAACATTGTTAAAAATAACAATTCTTCTGCTTAATTATACATTTTTTTTTTTATTTCAATTTTTCTAATGATCTTTTTTTACGTTAAAATCAAAAGAATTTAAAAAAATTTCTAATGAAAAATACATTAAATAAAAAAGTATAATTGAGCAGAAGACGTCTGTTATTTTTAACAATGTTTGCTTAAATGAAAAAATGCTGCCTAGATACACACGATATATATATTAAATGAGTTGAGATCAACAAAATTTGAACATTGTTCCAAGAATGCAAAACCAACGAATTATATTGCGTACGATCGTTTCCAAGACAATTTGGCAATATTTTATTCAGTATTATTTTTTTGAAGACTCCGAATCGTCTCTTTGTCAGCACCCTTAATAAGATCCCATACAGAAGTCCCTTTTATTTTATACTAGCAGGGCTACCCGGCGTTGCTCAGGTTATAGAATAGAAGAAAAATCGCGTGTGTAACATCTTTATATTCAAACTTCTATTTCTCTCCCTTTCTCTATAGCCGTCTCTTTATCTTTCTACTTTTCTCTTCTCTGGTCGCCCAATTTCACAGCTACTTTCTCATTTTGCCTTTTGCGAAAGCTGTTTCTTCTCCACCATTCCTCTTACGTTGGCCAGGGCAAAAGTATGACATATTTCTATAAAAAGTACCACCTCTGTCTGTGCCTTCTATATAGGTACATAATATATAAGTACCTATCGCCACTCTGGTGTGAATGCTAAATCCGTATCTATTGTCGCCCAGGTGCGCATGGTATGTACTTACTTATCACCATCCCTGTTCACATGCTATATACGTACCTATTACAGCCCCGGTGCGCATACTATATACGTACCTATTGGCGTTGCACGGGGATCACTTCTCCAGTCGCCCTCCTTCCACAGTTGCCAGGAGTAAAAGATGTCACGTACATGGTTGCCAATTCACCCTGGCTACACTATCTCCGGCCTCCCCAAAACTCTGCACTACCTCTCCATTCCCTTGAGTAAAAATGTAATATTTCTATTAAAAGTACCATATTTGTCTTCATTATTAATGTTAATAAGGGTGTTTGTTTATTTACTTCTTCATGTCCGTGTATGTTAGATAAAATAACCTAGGTCAATCAGGCCCCTCTGACAGCAGTCTTTGTTAATGATAATAATGGTGTCTATTTACTTCTTTCATGTTTGTGTATGTTAGATTAAATAACCTAGGTTGATCACCGATTAAATATTTTATATGAATATAATAAATGGTATCAATGGGGAAGAATAATTTTTTCTTTTAAATTCACCGATCGAGACATTATTTTATATGAATATAAATAATAGTGCTAACAATGGGGACCCTTCCTATTACATTCTACTCAGACTCCGTAATATACCATTCGGGTTGAACTCCAGGCCTTGACTCTTTCCTGAACATCAGGCTCTGACTCCTACCCGAACAATTAGGACCTGACTACTTCCTGAAGAGCTGGCTCCGACTCCTTAAACATCAGGGTGACTCTTTCATATACTGCAAGCTCTGAATCTTTTCCCGAACTTCCAGCTTTGACTGTTTCACTGTTTCACTGCTCCCCGAACATCAGTTTGTTTTTTTTAATCCTGTGCTATGGTGTGTATAATAAACACATCTGCTCTATCTAGGATATTGAACTCTATTTAATTAAACACTCGTTCTATGTAGGATAATGAGCACTTTTAAAATAAGGAGGCCAAGAGAGCACTATCACAATCAAGCGCCTAGAACTTGTTAAATTTCAATGTAAAAAAATGATGACTGATTTGCTATTCTCTTTTACTGGATAACATTAAAAGCAGTGTTTAATTATAACATTAAAGGGAAAATGCCAATGTTACCTTACTGTAAAGAATTTACTATTTTATGTTAACCTTCCACTATTTTCAGGCCTCCCCAAAACTCTGCACTACCTCTCCATTCCCTGGAGTAAAAATGTAACATTTCTATTAAAAGTACCATATTTGTCTTCATTAGTATTGTTAATAAGGGTGTTTGTTTATTTACTTCTTCATGTCCGTGTATGTTAGATAAAATAACCTAGGTTGATCAGGCCCCTCTGACAGCAGTCTTTGTTAATGATAATAATGGTGTCTATTTACTTCTTTCATGTTTGTGTATGTTAGATTAAATAACCTAGGTTGATCACCGATTAAATATTTTATATGAATATAATAAATGGTATCAATGGGGAAGAATAATTTTTTCTTTTAAACAAATGTCTTAGCTGGAGAAACATAGAAATATTAATTTTTTTTCATATGTTAGAACAATGATGACCGACGACACTCTTTCCCACACTTCTGATGGTCTTGTGTCTAATTTGTGTTATGAGTAAATGTGGTATTGTGGTGACTAACATTCTAGTTATAGTAGGATATACATTTTTATTACTTTAGAACACTTTTGAAAGCCTTGTTTTGAATGTAATTTTTTCATATTTTCTGCAAGTAAATAATTCAAAGTTTAGTATTTGTTCAGATGGATGGTTAACGTCCGTAAAAACTAAAAAGAATGAAAGTTTACAACTTGTTCAATAAAGCAAAAAGCAAATATACGGTTATGAGTAAATGTGGTATTGTGGTGACTGATCATTCTAGTTAAAAGTAGAATAGACCGAATTTACAGAAAGCTGCTGTATTTAGGGTAAAGAACACCGACAGATTAAGCAGGTACACCTTACCAAGTTTTACACTGTTCTATCTAACATATTGAACAGTTACTGATTTAGTATATATCCATTAGTAAATTACACACATGCTATCTCTATGATATTGTGCACTGTTAGATTCACCATAAGACATACTAAGAGTCACACTATATTATAACACATACTTGCTCTATCTAGAGTATTAAATACATCCGAATGCAGCATTTACTATGTTTTGAGTGTCCTACTGCATTATTGCACACATCTGTTGCATCTAGGGAACTGATCAGTGTTTTCTACAAAATATAACATTTAGAAAGTGTCCTAGTGCAGTAATAATGTATTGCTCCTGAGTTTGTTTCAGATTATAAACCTAGGCATGAACAACAAAACAATAGTAAAAAAATGTGCTTAACATATTTATGAAAAATGATTAGTTTATTGCTCAATATATTGAAACGCATTTATTTTAAGTTTGTTCACCACTTTCAAGCAAGAATATATTGTAAAAAAACAAAAACAATTTTATATTTAAATGGGTGATTTTTATTTTAATGTGTCTTTTGAGAATGTGTAATTGTGTCAAAAGATAAAAACACAAATTTAAAAAAGGAACTGCAGCACTTAATGATATCAATCACAGAAACACATTGTTCAACCGTGATGTTTTAGTAATAAAACGTTTTTTTAACCGTTTGATTATTTGTAATAAGATTTTTGCTATAGTCTTCATTTTATATAAAAGAATATAAAAATAAATTTCAATCAACCTGGAGATTTCGATGATGACAATGTAGCTTGTGTGGTTAATGAAACTAAGTAGGCAAATTCACTTAAATGAAAGATGTAATTGGGAAAAACAACCAAATTGTCTGAAATGGAAGATGAAATTAGAAAATATACTATTCAATTGAATGAGTACAGTAATCAAAATGATGTGGCTAAAAATGTACATCATTAATAATCACTTTTTAAAACTCAAAATATGAAAGTACTGAAATGTTTGTGTTAAGTTCTTATTAGTGACTTGCTATCATCAAGAATCCACCCCAAAGAATGTTCTTTCTTTTATGATTTTGAGGAATAGATAATTAAAAACATGAGAGCTATGACGTAGTTATTATTGCAAGAACAGAGTCCTTCGTTTGTGATGATCGCTGATCTTTTTTTTAAATTTTTTTTTTACTAATCATACATCAAACTAAAGTCATGTATTAAAAAGAAATTGTTCATAACGATTACACACAAACACAAAAAATAACTGAAGCAGTGAGTCCTGTGTTTATAAGAATAAATGGTGTCTATTAATCCATGCATAAGATAATGGGTAGTCTGAATTTCTCTTAATTCAAATTGTGGTAAAGCCGGACTCTGATAATCAAATCTGAAGGAAAGAAAGCATCAAATATATAGAACATAAAGGAATCTATTTAAAAGGTGTTCTGAATTGTGAATAGAAAAGGATAAAATGCAGTTTGTTTAAAAATAGATAGTTTTGTAGTAAAAGATATATAATTACAAAGAACAAATGCTGTACTCTATTGAAAAAGGCTGCTTCAATTGAGATTTTCTGGTACTGGGGGGTCTCAGGCTGTTAAGCAATTCCAAACTGAAACAGAACTAAGATATTGTTTAGTAGTAAAATAGCTTGGCCATTTTGCTAAGATCAAAGTGTGGTATCTGTTCTGATGGGTGCTGCACTTCATGGATCGGTGTTGTTTTGGCCTTCGGGGCTTGGTTTCCGCCGGTCTGTGGGTCTGATCTGTCCTGTGCAGTTCTAGGAGGTCCACCCTCCCAGGCTTTACCTCCCCTCTTTGGGGAGGAGTAAGTTAATTGCTTGCTGCCTGAAACGCCCCTGCCGGGGAATGTCGACAGGGTTGCCCAGGCAATTTTTAATGGCCAGAGTGCTCACCTTCTCGAGCGCTGGCTTTTCAAATCCCACTGTCAGTCCTTGTGTCACATATTCCTATTGTGGGTGGGGGTTAAATAACGCCTTTTGGCTAAGATCAAAGTATAGTATCTGTTCCGATGGATACTGCACTTCATAGATCGGTATTGTCTTGGCCTTCTGGGGCTTGGTTTCCGCCGGTCTGTGGGTCTGATCTGTCCTGTGCAGTTCTAGGAGGTCCACCCTCCCAGGTTTTACCTCCCCTCTTTGGGAAGGAGTAAGTTAATTGCTTACTGCCTGAGGCGCCCCTACCGGGGAATGCTGACAGGGCTGCCCAAGCAATTTTTAATGGCCAGAGTGCTCACCTTCTCGAGCGCTGGCTTTTCAAATCCCACTTTCAGTCCTTCTGTCACATATTCCTATTGTGGGTGGGGGTTAAATAACGCCTTTTGGCTAAGATTAAAGTGTAGTATCTGTTCCGATTGATACTGCACCCCATAAACTGGTATCGTCTTGGCCTTCGGGGCTTGATTTACGCCGGTCTATGGGTCTGTCCTGTGCAGTTCTAGTAGGTCCACCTTCCCAGGCTTTGCCTCCCCTCTTTGGGGAGGAGTAAGTTTATTGCTTACTGCCTGAGGCGCCCCTACCGGGGAATGCCGACGGGGCTGCCCAGGCAATTTTTAAACCCCATTTTCCCAACCCGACTTGTGGGAGTAAGATAAAAACTGGCCTTGTGCCTAACTCCTGGAGAGGAGTAAATCAATACTCTAGTGTAAATTTGTGTTGACGTTTTCCTTTGTGTAACTTTCTAATAGGAGATGTATTTACTATTGCCTGTTGGGTGAGGTGCTTTACTATATTCACGAGGGAGTCTCAATGGGACTATACAGTCATTTCACTTCTCACCAAAGTGCCATTGTTTTCACTAAGTTTCAGTGCTAATAGTTTTCAAACATTTACTTAGAAAGTGAAAATAATTATAAAAAAAAGAATGTGCACCAAAAAAGTAAACAAAAATATTTTCTCTGATAATGACTGTTTTCCCCTATCTGTCTGACTGTCTCCCTTGCTTCATCTGTGTGCATGGTTTGGTTTATATCATGTAGCAGTATTTATATGGTGTTGCATAGTTAATAGAATAATACACATGCTGTTTATTGAATGTAACATCGACAGACTAATAGATTAAATAGCAAGCAAATAAAAATACTTGTTTGAAACAAAATAGTTGAAGAATACATTACCAGAGCCTTGTTAGCCAGGGTTATACAGAGTGAAACGGGCTATAATAACTGGTGTAAAGTTACATCCATAACCTCCTAAGCATTTACACTGTTTTACCCTGTTACCACCTCCCAGAACGGGGACCAGAGGTTGGATTTTGGGAGGCATGTTTGGATGTTAAACAACCAAAACCATGTTCTTTTAGTCAATTCTCAACTGTCATTCATTTTTAAGTTATTCTCAACTCTGGAGAGGTGTCATTCATTTTTAAGTCATTCTCAACTCTGGTGGATGTGTCATTCATTTTCTAATTATTCTCAACTCAGGGGGGGGGCATCATTCATTATTTAATTATTCTAAACTCTGGGAGAGTTGTCATTTTAGAATTGGTAATTTGTATAAACAAAATGTAGTTAAAATGAGTTTAGAATTCTGAAAACTCTTGAGGAGTTTGAAATTGGTGACTTACTGGAAAAGAACATGATGACAATTAATATTGGAATTTTTATTGTGTTCTACACATTTCAGTTGTCAATTTTGTTTTGTTTATCTGTTTGTTTTAGATTCTTACGTACCTATTACAGACTCGGTGCGCATACTATATACGTACCTATTGGCGTTGCACGGGGATCACTTCTCCAGTCGCCCTCCTTCCACAGTTGCCAGGAGTAAAAGATGTCACGTACATGGTTGCCAATTCACCCTGGCTACACTATTTTCAGGCCTCCCCAAAACTCTGCACTACCTCTCCATTCCCTGGAGTAAAAATGTAACATTTCTATTAAAAGTACCATATTTGTCTTCATTAGTATTGTTAATAAGGGTGTTTGTTTATTTACTTCTTCATGTCCGTGTATGTTAGATAAAATAACCTAGGTTGATCAGGCCCCTCTGACAGCAGTCTTTGTTAATGATAATAATGGTGTCTATTTACTTCTTTCATGTTTGTGTATGTTAGATTAAATAACCTAGGTTGATCACCGATTAAATATTTTATATGAATATAATAAATGGTATCAATGGGGAAGAATAATTTTTTCTTTTAAATTCACCGATCGAGACATTATTTTATATGAATATAAATAATAGTGCTAACAATGGGGACCCTTCCTATTACATTCTACTCAGACTCCGTAATATACCATTCGGGTTGAACTCCAGGCCTTGACTCTTTCCTGAACATCAGGCTCTGACTCCTACCCGAACAATTAGGACCTGACTACTTCCTGAAGAGCTGGCTCCGACTCCTTAAACATCAGGGTGACTCTTTCATATACTGCAAGCTCTGAATCTTTTCCCGAACCTCCAGCTTTGACTGTTTCACTGTTTCACTGCTCCCCGAACATCAGTTTGTTTTTTTTTAATCCTGTGCTATGGTGTGTATAATAAACACATCTGCTCTATCTAGGATATTGAACTCTATTTAATTAAACACTCGTTCTATGTAGGATAATGAGCACTTGTAAAATAAGGAGGTCAAGAGAGCACTATCACAATCAAGCGCCTAGAACTTGTTAAATTTCAATGTAAAAAAATGATGACTGATTTGCTATTCTCTTTTACTGGATAACATTAAAAGCAGTGTTTAATTATTGATAACATTAAAGGGAAAATGCCAATGTTACCTTACTGTAAAGAATTTACTATTTTATGTTAACCTTCCACTAACCTTGCTCAGCAAAAAATGTCTTAGCTGGTGAAACATAGAAATATTAATTTTTTTTCATATGTTAGAACAATGATGACCGACGACACTCTTTCCCACACTTCTGATGGTCTTGTGTCTAATTTGTGTTATGAGTAAATGTGGTATTGTGGTGACTAACATTCTAGTTATAGTAGGATATACATTTTTATTACTTTAGAACACTTTTGAAAGCCTTGTTTTGAATGTAATTTTTTCATATTTTCTGCAAGTAAATAATTCAAAGTTTAGTATTTGTTCAGATGGATGCTACAACCCTTAATTGGTAACTGAAGTCGGTACCAGTCTAAGTGTTTGGTTAACGTCCATAAAAACTAAAAAGAATGAAAGTTTACAACTTGTTCAATAAAGCAAAAAGCAAATATAAGGTTATGAGTAAATGTGGTATTGTGGTGACTGATCATTCTAGTTAAAAGTAGAATAGACCGAATTTACAGAAAGCTGCTGTATTTAGGGTAAAGAACACCGACAGATTAAGCAGGTACACCTTACCAAGTGTTACACTGTTCTATCTAACATATTGAACAGTTACTGATTTAGTATATATCCATTAGTAAATTACACACATGCTATCTCTATGATATTGTGCACTGTTAGATTCACCATAAGACATACTAAGAGTCACACTATATTATAACACATACTTGCTCTATCTAGAGTATTAAGTACATCCGAATGCAGCATTTACTATGTTTTGAGTGTCCTACTGCATTATTGCACACATCTGTTGCATCTAGGGAACTGATCAGTGTTTTCTACAAAATATAACATTTAGAAAGTGTCCTAGTGCAGTAATAATGTATTGCTCCTGAGTTTGTTTCAGATTATAAACCTAGGCATGAACAACAAAACAATAGTAAAAAAATGTGCTTAACATATTTATGAAAAATGATTAGTTTATTGCTCAATATATTGAAACACATTTATTTTAAGTTTGTTCACCACTTTCAAGCAAGAACATAATGAAAAAAACAAAAACAATTTTATATTTAAATGGGTGATTTTTATTTTAATGTGTCTTTTGAGAATGTGTAATTGTGTCAAAAGATAAAAACACAAATTTAAAAAAGGAACTGCAGCACTTAATGATATCAATCACAGAAACACATTGTTCAACCGTGATGTTTTAGTAATAAAACGTTTTTTTAACCGTCCTCATTTTGATTATTTGTAATAAGATTTTTGCTATAGTCTTCATTTTATATAAAAGAATATAAAAATAAATTTCAAGCTACATTGTCATCATCGAAATCTCCAGGTTGATTGTGTGGTTAATGAAACTAAGTAGGCAAATTCACTTAAATGAAATATGTAATTGGGAAAAACAACCAAATTGTCTGAAATGGAAGATGAAATTAGAAAATATACTATTCAATTGAATGAGTACAGTAATCAAAATGATGTGGCTAAAAATGTACATCATTAATAATCACTTTTTAAAACTCAAAATATGAAAGTACTGAAATGTTTGTGTTAAGTTCTTATTAGTGACTTGCTATCATCAAGAATCCACCCCAAAGAATGTTCTTTCTTTTATGATTTTGAGGAATAGATAATTAAAAACATGAGAGCTATGACGTAGTTATTATTGCAAGAACAGAGTCCTTCGTTTGTGATGATCACTGATCTTTTTTTTAAATTTTTTTTTTACTAATCATACATCAAACTAAAGTCATGTATTAAAAAGAAATTGTTCATAACGATTACACACAAACACAAAAAATAACTGAAGCAGTGAGTCCTGTGTTTATAAGAATAAATGGTGTCTATTAATCCATGCATAAGATAATGGGTAGTCTGAATTTCTCTTAATTCAAATTGTGGTAAAGCCGGACTCTGATAATCAAATCTGAAGGAAAGAAAGCATCAAATATATAGAACATAAAGGAATCTATTTCAAAGGTGTTCTGAATTGTGAATAGAAAAGGATAAAATGCAGTTTGTTTAAAAATAGATAGTTTTGTAGTAAAAGATATATAATTACAAAGAACAAATGCTGTACTCTATTGAAAAAGGCTGCTTCAATTGAGATTTTCTGGTACTGGGGGGTCTCAGGCTGTTAAGCAATTCCAAACTGAAACAGAACTAAGATATTGTTTAGTAGTAAAATAGCTTGGCCATTTTGCTAAGATCAAAGTGTAATATCTGTTCCGATGGGTGCTGCACTTCATGGATCGGTGTTGTTTTGGCCTTCGGGGCTTGGTTTCCGCCGGTCTGTGGGTCTGATCTGTCCTGTGCAGTTCTAGGAGGTCCACCCTCCCAGGCTTTACCTCCCCTCTTTAGGGAGGAGTAAGTTAATTGCTTGCTGCCTGAGGCGCCCCTGCCGGGGAATGCCGACAGGGCTGCCCAGGCAATTTTTAATGGCCAGAGTGCTCATCTTCTCGAGCGCTGGCTTTTCAAATCCCACTTTCCGACCTTGTGTCACATATTCCTATTGTGGGTGGGGGTTAAATAACGCCTTTTGGCTAAGATCAAAGTGTAGTATCTGTTCCGATGGATACTGCACGTCATAGATCGGTATTGTCTTGGCCTTCTGGGGCTTGGTTTCCGCCGGTCTGTGGGTCTGATCTGTCCTGTGCAGTTCTAGGAGGTCCACCCTCCCAGGTTTTACCTCCCCTCTTTGGGGAGGAGTAAGTTAATTGCTTACTGCCTGAGGCGCCCCTACCGGGGAATGCCGACGGGGCTGCCCAGGCAATTTTTAATGGCCAGAGTGCTCACCTTCTCGAGCGCTGGCTTTTCAAATCCCACTTTCAGTCCTTCTGTCACATATTCCTATTGTGGGTGGGGGTTAAATAACGCCTTTTGGCTAAGATCAAAGTGTAGTATCTGTTCCGATGGATACTGCACCCCATAAACTGGTATCGTCTTGGCCTTCGGGGCTTGATTTACGCCGGTCTATGGGTCTGTCCTGTGCAGTTCTAGGAGGTCCACCTTCCCAGGCTTTGCCTCCCCTCTTTGGGGAGGAGTAAGTTTATTGCTTACTGCCTGAGGCGCCCCTACCGGGGAATGCCGACGGGGCTGCCCAGGCAATTTTTAAACCCCACTTTCCCAACCCGACTTGTGGGAGTAAGATAAAAACTGGCCTTGTGCCTAACTCCTGGAGAGGAGTAAATCAATACTCTAGTGTAAATTTGTGTTGACGTTTTCCTTTGTGTAACTTTCTAATAGGAGATGTATTTACTATTGCCTGTTGGGTGAGGTGCTTTACTATATTCACGAGGGAGTCTCAATGGGACTATACAGTCATTTCACTTCTCACCAAAGTGCCATTGTTTTCACTAAGTTTCAGTGCTAATAGTTTTCAAACATTTACTTAGAAAGTGAAAATAATTATAAAAAAAAGAATGTGCACCAAAAAAGTAAACAAAAATATTTTCTCTGATAATGACTGTTTTCCCCTATCTGTCCGACTGTCTCCCTTGCTTCATCTGTGTGCATGGTTTGGTTTATATCATGTAGCAGTATTTATATGGTGTTGCATAGTTAATAGAATAATACACATGCTGTTTATTGAATGTAACATCGACAGACTAATAGATTAAATAGCAAGCAAATAAAAATACTTGTTTGAAACAAAATAGTTGAAGAATACATTACCAGAGCCTTGTTAGCCAGGGTTATACAGAGTGAAACGGGCTATAATAACTGGTGTAAAGTTACATCCATAACCTCCTAAGCATTTACACTGTTTTACCCTGTTACCACCTCCCAGAACGGGGACCAGAGGTTGGATTTTGGGAAGCATGTTTGGATGTTAAACAACCAAAACCATGTTCTTTTAGTCAATTCACAACTGTCATTCATTTTTAAGTTATTCTCAACTCTGGAGAGGTGTCATTCATTTTTAAGTCATTCTCAACTCTGGTGGATGTGTCATTCATTTTCTAATTATTCTCAACTCAGGGGGGGGCATCATTCATTATTTAATTATTCTAAACTCTGGGAGAGTTGTCATTTTAGAATTGGTAATTTGTATAAACAAAATGTAGTTAAAATGAATTTAGAATTCTGAAAACTCTTGAGGAGTTTGAAATTGGTGACTTACTGAAAAAAAACATGATGACAATGAATATTGGAATTTTTATTGTGTTCTACACATTTCAGTTGTCAATTTTTTTTTGTTTATCTGTTGATTTTAGATTCTTACCTATTTAGACTTTAGGTCATGTTGGGAGTTAAAATGAATTTAGAATTCTGAAAACTCTTGAGGAGTTTGAAATTGGTGACTTACTGAAAAAGAACATGATGACAATGAATATTGGTATTTTTATTGTGTTCTACACATTTCAGTTGTCAATTTTGTTTTGTTTATTCGTTTGTTTTAGATTCTTACGTACCTATTACAGCCCCGGTGCGCATACTATATACGTACCTATTGGCGTTGCACGGCGATCACTTCTCCAGTCGCCTCCTTCCACAGTTGCCAGGAGTAAAAGATGTCACGTACATGGTTGCCAATTCACCCTGGCTACACTATCTCCGGCCTCCCCAAAACTCTGCACTACCTCTCCATTCCCTGGAGTAAAAATGTAACATTTCTATTAAAAGTACCATATTTGTCTTCATTAGTATTGTTAATAAGGGTGTTTGTTTATTTACTTCTTCATGTCCGTGTATGTTAGATAAAATAACCTAGGTCGATCAGGCCCCTCTGACAGCAGTCTTTGTTAATGATAATAATGGTGTCTATTTACTTCTTTCATGTTTGTGTATGTTAGATTAAATAACCTAGGTTGATCACCGATTAAATATTTTATATGAATATAATAAATGGTATCAATGGGGAAGAATAATTTTTTCTTTTAAATTCACCGATCGAGACATTATTTTATATGAATATAAATAATAGTGCTAACAATGGGGACCCTTCCTATTACATTCTACTCAGACTCCGTAATATACCATTCGGGTTGAACTCCAGGCCTTGACTCTTTCCTGAACATCAGGCTCTGACTCCTACCCGAACAATTAGGACCTGACTACTTCCTGAAGAGCTGGCTCCGACTCCTTAAACATCAGGGTGACTCTTTCATATACTGCAAGCTCTGAATCTTTTCCCAAACCTCCAGCTTTGACTGTTTCACTGTTTCACTGCTCCCCGAACATCAGTTTGTTTTTTTTTAATCCTGTGCTATGGTGTGTATAATAAACACATCTGCTCTATCTAGGATATTGAACTCTATTTAATTAAACACTCGTTCTATGTAGGATAATGAGCACTTGTAAAATAAGGAGGTCAAGAGAGCACTATCACAATCAAGCGCCTAGATCTTGTTAAATTTCAATGTAAAAAAATGCTGACTGATTTGCTATTCTCTTTTACTGGATAACATTAAAAGCAGTGTTTAATTATTGATAACATTAAAGGGAAAATGCCAATGTTACCTTACTGTAAAGAATTTACTATTTTATGTTAACCTTCCACTAACCTTGCTCAGCAACAAATGTCTTAGCTGGGTTATTTAACATATATATATATTTTTTTTTTCATATGTTAGAACAATGATGACCGACGACACTCTTTCCCACACTTCTGACTGTCTTGTGTCTAATTTGTGTTATGAGTAAATGTGGTATTGTGGTGACTAACATTCTAGTTATAGTAGGATATACATTTTTATTACTTTAGAACACTTTTGAAAGCCTTGTTTTGAATGTAATTTTTTCATATTTTCTGCAAGTAAATAATTCAAAGTTTAGTATTTGTTCAGATGGATGCTACAACCCTTAATTGGTAACTGAAGTCGGTACCAGTTTAAGTGTTTGGTTAACGTACGTAAAAACTAAAAAGAATGAAAGTTTACAACTTGTTCAATAAAGCAAAAAGCAAATATAAGGTTATGAGTAAATGTGGTATTGTGGTGACTGATCATTCTAGTTAAAAGTAGAATAGACCGAATTTACAGAAAGCTGCTGTATTTAGGGTAAAGAACACCGACAGATTAAGCAGGTACACCTTACCAAGTGTTACACTGTTCTATCAAACATATTGAACAGTTACTGATTTAGTATATATCCATTAGTAAATTACACACATGCTATCTCTATGATATTGTGCACTGTTAGATTCACCATAAGACATACTAAGAGTCACACTATATTATAACACATACTTGCTCTATCTAGAGTATTAAGTACATCCGAATGCAGCATTTACTATGTTTTGAGTGTCCTACTGCATTATTGCACACATCTGTTGCATCTAGGGAACTGATCAGTGTTTTCTACAAAATACAACATTTAGAAAGTGTCCTAGTGCAGTAATAATGTATTGCTCCTGAGTTTGTTTCAGATTATAAACCTAGGCATGAACAACAAAACAATAGTAAAAAAATGTGCTTAACATATTTAAGAAAAATTATTAGTTTATTGCTCAATATATTGAAACACATTTATTTTAAGTTTGTTCACCACTTTCAAGCAAGAATATAATGAAAAAAAAACAAAAACAATTTTATATTTAAATGGGTGATTTTTATTTTAATGTGTCTTTTGAGAATGTGTAATTGTGTCAAAAGATAAAAACACAAATTTAAAAAAGGAACTGCAGCACTTAATGATATCAATCACAGAAACACATTGTTCAACCGTGATGTTTTAGTAATAAAACGTTTTTTTAACCGTCCTCATTTTGATTATTTGTAATAAGATTTTTGCTATAGTCTTCATTTTATTTTATATAAAAGAATATAAAAATAAATTTCAAGCTACATTGTCATCATCGAAATCTCCAGGTTGATTGTGTGGTTAATGAAACTAAGTAGGCAAATTCACTTAAATGAAAGATGTAATTGGGAAAAACAACCAAATTGTCTGAAATGGAAGATGAAATTAGAAAATATATTATTCAATTGAATGAGTACAGTAATCAAAATGATGTGGCTAAAAATGTACATCATTAATAATCACTTTTTAAAACTCAAAATATGAAAGTACTGAAATGTTTGTGTTAAGTTCTTATTAGTGACTTGCTATCATCAAGAATCCACCCCAAAGAATGTTCTTTCTTTTATGATTTTGAGGAATAGGTAATTAAAAACATGAGAGCTATGACGTAGTTATTATTGCAATAGAGTTATTATTATAGAGTCCTTCGTTTGTGATGATCAGTGATCTTTTTTTTTTTTTACTAATCATACATCAAACTAAAGTCATGTATTAAAAAGAAATTGTTCATAATGATTACACACACACAAAAAAAATAACTGAAGCAGTGAGTCCTGTGTTAGTCTGAATTTCTCTTAATTGTCGTAAGTGTTTATTAAAAAATTTCAGCAATTGTTTTTTTATTTTTTTTTTGTGAGTTTAATTTTTTTTTTTTTTAATTTATTATAATGGAAAATATCCGAATTTGTCAATTGTTTTTTTATCGTGTAAAGTTCTAATGCCTTTAAAAGAAGTGTATCATATTTAATTATCGACGTTTACGAATGCATATGTGATTATGTCGGATGAGTTTTTATACTTAAAAATATTGTAATATTATTTATAAAAATATTGTAATATTATTTATAATGGGTGGCACGTTATTATGTAGTCGCTGTCTCTTATATATTTAGGTGGGGGTGGGTGGGGGAACATTTAATCAGTTTACACGGATTTTTCATTTTAAAAAATAAAATAAAAATAAAACTTTAAACTCTAAAAAATAAGAAAAAAAACAATACAAAAACTTTAACAAATTCTGATATTTTATTGTAATAAGTAAGGGTAGTTCTGCATTTCAAACGTCACTTGGACTTAATAATTGAAGAGTTCCATTCATTCCACCGAGTCAACCGGAAGTGCCAGACTGAATGTAAAGTCATCGATTTATCTTATTGTATGAATGAAAAGTTTCTGAAAGTAGGCAACAGTAATGTCTGAAGTGAAAATTTATCAATGAAATGAGTAGTTAGTGATTTTTTTCATTGTAAGAATTCAAATTCTATTGACTATTTTGTCAATAGTGATCGTTTAAAACGATTTTAAGAAAGTTCAAATTCTGTATAAGTAACAGTTGTTTTAATAAACTTCATGTAAATAAGTAAAACGTAAAATTTTTATATTAATTGTTAGGTGATTTTTTTTTTAAATTATTATAATATGAAATATCGGATTATTCATACGAGAGTTGAGATTCGGTGGACCAGAAATGCGTGCACACTTTACTTATAACTTATATAGGAAAATACCCCCCTCCTAAATTATAAAATAATAACAATTTTCATAAATTTTTTTCTTAGCAGATATTTTTTTAGGCTGTTTACATGTAATTTGCCAAAAAAAGTAGAAACTTTTTTTTTTAGGGGTCGAAATACGAAAGGTGCACTTCTATAAATTTACCAAAAAAAAAAAAAAATGATATAGTGTTTTTTTTTCTTACGATACGTTTAATAAACAAAGAAATTAAGTTATAGAAATATTTGTAAATAAAATTAGCGATCTTAATTGTTGATTATGCCTAATGTACGGTTATGTTTTAAAATGTATACATTTAGTTTATTTATTAAAATATATTGCGTTTCACGTTGCGAAACTAAACAAACATGTTTTTGTATCAGTATTTACTTGTCTCCCCACGAGGACAGAATGCATAATAAACTCATATATATATATTTTTTTTACGATACGTTTAATAAACAAATAATATTAGCAATAAATATATTTTAATTTGTTGTGTTTTTTTTGGGGGGGGGAATGAACACTTGTCAGTCAAATGTTTTTATTTAAGTGTGAAAATACCGTTTTATTTCGCTTACGAAGAGAAATGTAAATATTTACTTGCGTCCCCACGAAGGGAGATTGCATAATAAAGTCATATCGTGTTTTTTTTTCTTACGATACGTTTAATAAACAAAAAAATTAAGTTATAGAAATATTTGTAAATAAAATTATCGATCTTAATTGTTGATTATGGATGGTGAGGCCAATGTACGGTTATGTTTTAAAATGTATTTATTTTGTTTATTTATTAAAATATATTGCGTTTCACGTTGCGAAACTAAACAAACATGTTTTTGTATCAGTATTTACTTGTCTCCCCACGAGGACAGAATGCATAATAAACTCATATATATATATATTTTTTACGATACGTTTAATAAACAAATAATATTAGCGAATTTTTTTGTTTAAATAAAAATTAAGTTGTTTATAATTGTTGATTACAGAAACAAATAAAAAAAGTACGTAAACTTACGTTTTTCATATTTGGCGCGTTCAAAATGGTCTTATTGAGGAAGTGACATATATTTCACGCATGCGCAAATCGTTTTTGTACTCTGTCGTGATTTTTTAAAACATCCCCCCCCCCCCTCAACGTTTCGAGCCATTTCTATACGAAAATATGAACGTTTCCCCCCAATTTTCAGAGATAGCACGTCTGGGGGCTGGCTGGTTTTAATAATGTAACCCGCGTGACCGTGTGTTGGGTAGTATCGGAGGAGAAGACCAACATACATACATACATACATACATACATACATACATACATACATACATCCATACAGACAGGTGACGTTTATATAATAGATAACGAAGATGAAAGAAATATAGATTAAGTCTTTAGGTTCACTTTTCAATTGCTGCTAATTGGATTCACTCCTGCTGATTGGTTAGGCCGGGAAATTGCAGTAACGTGTTAATCTAACTACATTTTATTATTATTTATTATGGTTATAAATCTCTAGGACCTAAAGAGAGCTTTATATGAAAACAATCTTGATTCGGCTAGGGTTTTTTTAATTCATATTTGAACCACAGTCTATGCTATTCTCTAACTTCTCATAAACAATGTATACACCCTTCATTGTCAATTATTGGTCCCCTGATTTATAAAATTGGGGGACTTATGTTTTGAGGCATGTCCGTCCGTCTGTCCGGATTTTTCTCCACAACCATCCATTGAATTTCTCTGAAATTTTGCATGAAGTTGTAACTTTGATCAGGTGAGAAAGTGACATTCTCTGATTTTTGAAAAACAATCTGGTTAGCCCCCCAGGGGGTCAAAAGCCCCCAAAATGGCAAAAAATTACCCTTTTCTCCCATAACGTTTGATCCATCCATTCAATTTTTCTGAAACTTGGCCAAAATGTAGAGGCAATTGTGATGAGCATTCTTGACCTCAGAAAAATTCTGGTTCGCGCCCCCAGGGGGTCAAAAATGTCCCAAACTGCCCAAATTTATTGCATTTTACACTCGCCACATTGAGTCACATACAGAGGGGACCACGCACGTGCGGCTTGTTGTCAATTATTATTATTATTATTGAGGCGACTATGAGATGTTGTCCGCTTGTCAAAGCTGATAATTAGTGTAAGCATTCGCATACAAATATCAGAAGAAAAAAAACTTCACCAATTATCTCAGTAGCATGAATTTTGTACTTTAAAACCTATTCCAGGAAATGTACAAGTTTCGCCTGATAAATTCTTATATCTTTTCATCTATCAAGAAAGAAATAAGAAAAATATATGGGCACAAATATTAGATATCAAGCACATTTAGTATGTCTAGCATATGCACATACACCTACATATACACATACACCTACACCTACATATCCGTTGCTTTATGCTGAGATCTTTTTTACTTATCAACAGAATGATATAATTAGTTTCTGACTCCTGACTCCCCCCCCCCTCTGTACCAATAAACATTTTCTTTTTGTTTTGATCAGAATTTTAAATATTTTTCCATTTTTAAATAAGAGGTAACTTTTTGTTTTCGTTTTTTTTTCCCCCTTTTTTGGTGGAGGGAACCGTTTTATGCTGCACCTCACAAGTTGTGGTTAACCTCTGGAAATCCACCCAATGGATCAATTATACCACTGGAATGTACTGTACGAGGATAACCCGGAAGGGCGAACAAGAAACATGATGGATTTAAAGTTCGAAAAAAAAAAAAAAAATGGAGGGAAATGATTTGTGTGTGTGTGTGTGTGTGAGTGAGTGAGTGAGTGAGAGAGTTTTTTTGTTACACTAAAGAATAATGAATAATGATGATAAATTTTTTCAATGAAGATGTGAAAATGTGATTTTTCTCTCTAAATTTTTCCTTTGTTGTTCGTTTGTTTTCTAGATACATCCTCATATCTTTAATCGTGACAGACCAACATACCTCATATCTGTACGTCTGTCTGTTGGTTCATCACGATTAAATTCGAAATAGCATTTTCAAACCTAAACACAGATTACGAAATACCAACGTCTTATGTACGACATGAAAAGAAACTGGAATCTTAGGAAAATCTCCATCATACCAGTAATTATAGGAACAACAGGACTAATGAAAAAGAATTTCAAGAGCTATCTGGCGAGTATACCCGGTGAACCGAGTGCAAGAGAAATACAAACAATTGCACTTAAGATTCTAACCCTAACCGTTTAAAAAGATCTCTAGGCTGGAGTGTCTGAAATAGCCGGTGAATGTCTGGCATCCGGTAGGATCCCCCATCCCCAGCAAAAACGGAAAGATACTTAATCTGTTGTTTTTTAAAAATTTTCTTATATTATTTTAGATGCGTTTGAGCAACTTATAAAACATTCTCTCCATGACGTTGCTTAGTCACACCTAAGTTTAAATTAGCATTTTCATCACAAAACGCGTTGATTGAATAGACGCATTATTTTAGATGCATGGGAGGACATTCTGTAACAATCGTTGGTAATACTGAAGTTTAAAATATCATTTTCGTTAGTCTGTCACGCTTAAGTTTGAAATAGCATTTTCGTTGGTCTGTCATATTTGGAACTAAAGTGTAAGTTTCACAGAAGGCGTACATTAGATCGATGCGTCCATTCAAAGTTCTGAGTTTCGTTAATTTTGTTCTCCATTTCAGATTGTCTTTTCATTGTCTTATTCTTCCTTTCTTATTTTTCTATCATTTTTACTTTTATTATTGTTTGAAATTCATTTTTGTTATTTAATAATTTTCCGTTTCTGTTTGTTGCCTTTTAGTATTGTTTAATTCTCTCGAAGTTCTTCAAATAATCGCGTGAATTATTTGACACCTTCTATTGTTATACTCATACTAATAATTTGATTTTTTTTGTTTTACTCTTTGGCGTAATGGTTAGAGTTTTTGCTAATGGGTCGGGAGACTGGGGTTCAGTCCTCAGTCGAGTCATATCAAAAACTAAAATAAAGGGTACTAATGCCCCCTTGATTAAACACTCAACATTATAAGGGGAGCATAAAGGGTAATTGGAGTAATCCTGGGAAAGGAGTGGCGCCCTCATCTACACCTCAGTATAGTAGCTAGTGAAAGGGAGCCTTTGGGTCGCTCTCGACTACGGTCGACCATATTTTCCTTTTTATTTACTTTTTGGTATTGTAAGCAATATTACCAAATGCTCAGAAGACGTCATCTTTAAATTAATCATTCTGACATTTCTTTTTAATTCATTATAGAACGCTTACATCTACAATAAAGTGTCTCTCTCTCCCTCTCTCTCTCTATCTCTCTCTCTCTCTCTCTATATATATATATATATATAGAGAGAGAGAGAGAGAGAGAGAGAGAGAGAACTCATGTCTAGATATCCTTTGGTAGATCCTTTCAATAGTCCGATTCAGGATCTTAGTTTCAGAGGGGAATTGGCTAATGAATTTGCCATAGTTTGGATTTGTCTCCCAAGTACTTTCAGACCCATCCGGGTCCATCTTCAGGGGAATGAGGTTAATCAAGTACAGACCATTTGTTAGTATTATAGATGGTTTTGGGGGGAATTATGTATTATAATACTAACAAATGGTCTGTACCTGATTAACCTCATATATCTATATAATAAAGTAAAATAAACTTTCCCTATTTTATTGTCAATTATAGATTTCAAACCAAAACTTTCATATGCTAATCTGCTTCACCAGCCACTATGCCAATTCTTGATGCATGTTTTCAGATAAAAAGAGAACAGAATGAACGCATATTAAGTTTTCTACATTTTCTCGGCTAAGCTACTTCTTTCAACATAGTCTTTTACAGAGGAGGTCACAGCCATTTTCACTCTCATGCTAATAACTAGTACTAATCTTAGTGTCACAAGGGAAGTGTTCTTAATAGGGTGAGTATTTATTTCTAAATCGCCGCTATCTACTATATAAATTGGACTTGATTTTCCCCTTCCAAATCAGTTAGTGTAGGCAAGAAAACTAATGCATCAAACACATCGAAAATCAACACTACCTATACATCTCGCCAGTGTTTCCAGCAACTTACGCATATTTTTAACACCTAACATTAATTCCTATTATTTATCCCATACGACTAACTCTCCTAACTGCATGCTCCAAAGAGAGGGTAGCACGCTAATTTATCTCCATGAATTATTAACTCTTACACTCCTCAGACACCGCTTTGCGATTAATTCACAAGGAAATGCGATCCACTTTCGCCGGTTCAGAATTTGTAAAACAGCCAATCAACGAGCAGCTTACATAGGCATGAAACACATTTAATCCCGACTGCGTCGTCACAAAATGCGCATTGCCTGAAGTTATTTTAATTTCTGTCTAACTGTAAATTACTAACAGATGTGACCTATTTGCGTTCTGTCGGCTTTTAAATTCATTCTTTTATATACCTCCCAGGCAGCAACTGGCTCTGCTACTTATTTCATATTTTCTTCTTACTATTGTCTATATATTACACTGGATTCTAAATCTAAATACAGATCGCTCCCTTCAAGTACTTTTTCTCCTTTCCGGGCAGTTTCTTTTAGAATGATGGAATGCAAGAATAGTGGTTTACCATTACAAATAAAAAAACGCAGGCCCATCTTATCTTTTAATATGAAAAAGGTATAATTGAATTTTTTTCACATTTCTCACATAATATAATTTATGTCACAACAACAATTACATTCCTGTATCACATTAAATATGATTTTTACATATTTTCATATTTACTTTTTCGATGTTCACCTATTTACAGACATCCACAAAAAAAAATAAGCATCAGAATATACTAATAGAATAAAATATTTATTTTATTTTGTTGTGTTCGTATGTCTTCATCTTGAGATGTTATTCTGATTCTTTAAAAGATGATGTGTCATCACATTTTGTTATACTTAGAGTTGAAGAGTCAAAATGATCTAGCACTAATCAATTTTGTCATCACATTTTGTTATACTTAAGGTTGAAGAGTCAAAATGATCTAGCACTAATCAATTTTGTCATCACATTTTGTTATACTTAGAGTTGAAGAGTCAAAATGATCTAGCACTAATCAATTTTGTCATCACATTGTTATACTTAGAGTTGAAGAGTCAAAATGATCTAGCACTAATCAATTTTGTCATCACATTTTGTTATACTTAGAGTTGAAGGGTCAAAATGATCTAGCACTAATCAATTTTGTCATCACATTTTGCTATACTTAGAGTTGAAGAGTCAAAATGATCTAGCACTAATCAATTTTGTCATCACATTTTGTTATACTTAGAGTTGAAGAGTCAAAATGATCTAGCACTAATCAATTTTGTCATCACATTTTGTTATACTTGGATTAGTGCTAGATCATTTTTAACTCTTCAAATCTATTTTGAACTTCGCGCCTTATCACATAGATTTAATTTTGATACCATGATTGTCATAAATGTCAGTTTTTTTAGTTATAATACCTGTGTTAGTCAATTTCAAATAAACAATAAGTGTAGTATCTGTTCTGATTACACATTTTGACTATACTGTCCTCGCTCAGTGAAGGAGAAGTCTTTCCATACTTTGGCAATTTTTATTTTTGTTCCAATCCCGGGTGCCACTTATTGGGTAGTTGGATTTTACACACATTAAAAACCGACCTTGTGTCTGACTTTAACCTCATGGGAGACAAGTAAATAGGAACTAAAAGATACATCGATTGTGTTGTTAATTAAGAGAAAATAGAATTAAAACAAATACATTAAAAGAGGAAGTGCTGGTGCTATATCTGGAGAGGTTCGGGTTAGAGTTAGGGTTCGGGTTAGAGTTAGAGTTAGGGTTAGGGTTAATTTTCTCTAGAGATGAGTATTTGTATGTCTGACAAGGCATAACCGGGCAGACATCTCAGAGTACAAAACCGACTTTGCAATCTAGTGGGAGATGACCTTTTCCGTTCTATACAGCCCCTTTCTCATGGTAGAGACTTTGCTAGTCTGGTGCTACATCTGGAGAGGTTCGGGTTAGGGTTCGGGTTAATTTTCTCTAGAGATGAGTATTTGTATGTCTGAGATGTCTGCCCGGTTATGCCTTGTCAGAGTACAAAACCGACTTTGCAATCTAGTGGGAGATGACCTTTACCATGAGAAAGGGGCTGTATAGAGCGGAAGAGACGTTGCTAGTCTTTTTCTACTCCATCATTATCTCCATGGAAAGTGTTCGACTGAGCTCCAATCTCTGGTTCCTCCTTGTAAAACCTTCACAGCAAAAACAAATCTTACTACGACAAGTTCAAAGAACGTTCTTTTCTTCCTTTTAACATCAACATCTCCCTGAACAGAGTTTCTTTCCAAGAACTTCTCATCTGTGAAACACGTTACCACGGAATTGCTTCCCTGCAGTTTACAACTTTATCGTCTTCAAATCTAGTGTCAACGAATACTTGCCATAAACCGTTCTCATGCCTCATAAGAAATCAAATTTTGTCCATTCAGTATTTTCGATCCTCTTGAATGATTGCCAGAATCATTCATCTCATTAACCCTTATCCGAACCCTAACCCTTATCCTAGAGTAGCTTTAAGCCTTGGTTAATGGTGACTCATATTATTTTTTATTTACTAATATGAAAATTTATATTTATTTTCCCCATTTGTCTTCTTTCATATTTTTTGAATTTATAAATAACATGTCAGTGTTTTAGAATATTTGTCCAAATACGAAAAATGATCAAAATAGCAGAGAAAAAAACTATAAAGTATTTTTGTATATACTAGCTAAACATGCCCCCTCCCCCCCTCCGGTCGCATATTTTTGCTCGGATAAGAGGATTATATAAGTGTGAAAGAACTACATACAATACGAAGTTAAAGCAAAATAAATTGTTTTGGACGATTAAAATAATTTCCAACACTATTGATGATGTTTACCCATTCATTTATTTATTTTTATTATCGCTTATGTTTGAATTCATGTTTTGAAACATGACGTAAATCACAAATCTATGATGTCAGGCCAAACCTATAATTACTTTGCTAAGGTAATGTTTTAATCTCTATTTATAAGAAAGTCAAAATAGGTAAGACTGAAGATCTCACGGTTTCGGTTTCGATTTCGATTTCCGATCATGGCATCCGCTTTGTTTATTGGGAATTTATTATTTACTATTAATGCAATATTCTCTGTTTCTAAAAGTAGTTAAGCTCTCTGATATTTCGAAATGAGACAAATTCCGCAATGTATTTATTACGTTTAAAAATTGTGACTGACGGACAGACAGACAACATCTCTATTCATATAAGATAAGTTTTTATGTATTTATACAGGTGTTCCCAAGGTATGCTGGTATGTTTACCTCTGCAAGAATGGGACATGATGGTATGCGGATTGTCTCCTTCAAGCGCAGGTTGGGCTCCTTTTCTGATAGATTCCACAGAGATGAATTTGGAAGTCACTTAGTATTTACATTCAGTCCGAAACTTAAGGAACACAAACCCATTATATATATATATATATATATATATATATAAATATATATAAATATATATATATATATATATATATATATATATATATATATATATATGCCTTATGGTGATTGTATAGGTAAAGAATGTTTCTATTGATTTACTTATTTACAGAAATATATGAGTGAGAAAGAGACAAAATGTATAATATATATGCGTTGTTTGTATATAGATATGAAGAAAGTCGAGTGTGTACAGGTTTGAGAACAAAGCCAAAGTTGCTCAGCTGTAGAGAAGATATGTTTGCAGAGAAAGTGACTACATTTTTGCTGAATAATGATGACACTGCGACAAAGCAGGTAGTGACAGTCACAGAATGGGTCAACTGGACACAGTTCATGCTAGTATTCTTCCGAAATTGACCTGACTTCACTAGCCACAAGAATCATATAGCTAGAAACTATACAGGTATTTTTATTTGTTTTGAGAGCCAGAAATCCTTGTAAAAAAAACATACAAAAAAAATAATTTAGTTTGGATTTAAATTAATTTACCCTAATCATAATTTCAATAAACTATTTCTCATAGTAAAAGAAGGATTTGTATATATATATATATATATATATTTATTCTGGGTTTGAAAACTTACATATATATATAATTAAATATTTATTTAAATGAAATATTTATGCATTAAAAAACTTACTTACTCAAATTACCCAACGCTTACAACGAGGACCAATTTCTAATTCTTTTCTTGCGCGCCCACGCTCTATGACATTTGTCAAAAATCACCGTTGCAAGACCTTACGGATTTTTCTAGTGACAACATGTCACTAAAAAAGAAAAGGAAACAGTTTTACTATCTCTTAAGTTGAAGAAAACTTTATTTATTTAAATCAATTTCGACTGTATAAATATTTATTTTAAAAAGTATTTATGCATTGTCTGGGCTTCAAAACTTACTCACTCAAATTACCTAACGGTTACAAGGAGGACCAATTACTAATATATATATGTATATATTATAAATTATATATATGTTTGTAGTTGTATGAAAATATATCAATGGCAAGTAAGCTACACAGATGCGTCCATGTTTCATCCCTGCAAGGAATCATCAGACTAAGCCTAATGATTTCCTGTGGGAATGAAATATGGACGCTTCTGTGTAGCTTACTTGCCATAGATATATTCTCATAATACTACTAAGCTCTACTCACGTATTGAGCACTGTTGAAGTAAATACTAACAATCTATGCACAATATATTATATAACCTTTTTAAAATTATACATGTAGACATAGAAATAACAGTAATATATACAGAAATAAATTATATATATATATATCTCATGTATATACATATAAACGTAATATATATTATATGTTTAAACAAGGAATAAAATATGATAAGGTACTTAAATCCATGGATTTTCAAAGAAATAACTCTTATCCTCAAAAGAAAAAAAACAATAATGTTATAATTAAGTATTAATTTGAAAAGTCTACACAAGAATTTTGAGTTATGCTCAAAGGAAAAAGAGCTTTCCACTCATTAATGAGAAAAATGTTTGACTATTGATACATTCATCACTATAATTAAAGTTGTTGAAAAAATCCGATTAGAATATTGTATTATATAGTAAAAGATATTGGATTTCAATAACATTCAAGAAATAATAAAACGAAGAAACTTTTGAGTTTTTAATATTTCAGTATTTTCTATAACAATGTTCTATTCCCGAATATCAAGCATATTCCTATCACGATGCTGTCTAATATAAAGTAATTATTTTTATATTTAAAAAAATATATAGTATGAATGTATCTTATTGACATAGATATACTAAGATGCGTCGATATGTTATCCCTGCAAGTAATCCTCAGGCTAATTGCCACTGAGCCTGATGATTCCCTGCAGAGATGAAACATGAACGCCTCTGTGTAGCTTAATTACCATAGATATATTTCCATACTACTGTTACCAAGCTCTACTCACGTATTGAACACTGTTGAAGTAACTACTGAAAATCTATGCACAATATATATCATATAATATATATATAGATATAATATTACCTTATATCATGTATATTTATAAAATTACGTATGGAAGGTGTGGAAGCCCTCTCTGAAAATTTAGATGCATCCGATTTTTGTAAAATTTTAATAATATATATTAGACATCAATTAATAAACTGAAATTTTGAGAATATATATTAGAGTATTTTAAAGGGTTTTAGAGGGGGGTAATATATTTGAATTTGGATAAAATTAATGACGGTGTGTAAAATCTGATATTGGCACAAACTAAGGAAAATTCCCTGAATTTCAATTTCTTCTTAAGACCCCTTAAGTTTTAAATATTTTCTCGAATCAAAATCATGTACTGGATTTTGATCAAAATTGGAATAAGGACTCTAGACATGAGTTTTGGTAGTATTATATTTTGATTTTAATCATAGTTGGCATATAAATGGTGCAAAACTGCTTTGTTTGGGAAATTTTACTCATCCCAGAACGAGTATAATTCTAGTAATATATATATATATATATATATATATATATATGACTTTGAAGTTTCATTGAAACAACAATCATAAGTGTTTATAAGATAGTGGTCAATAACAGGTAGAGCTGCGTTATAGTATACTTTTTTTTATTTATACAAACATATTGGCTACATATATGCATACATGTTTTAACTGCGACTTTATTCAAAGTCCAGTATCATCAGGCCATTGTAATCTAGTTATTGCTTTCAGTAGATGTATATTCTCGCATGGTGTTTAGGTTGGAGGGGACGGGGGAGAGAGGGAGCAGTGAAGGTAGCAAGACATACATCTTCATATATGACTATATATGTGTTTATATGTATATATATATGACTATATATGTGTTTATATGTATATATATATATGTGTTTATATGTATATATATGACTATATATATGTTTATATGTATATATATATGTGTTTATATGTATATATATATGACTATATATGTGTTTATATGTATATATATATGACTATATATGTGTTTATATGTATATATGTGTTTATATGTATATATATATGACTATATATGTGTTTATATGTATATATATATGACTATATATGTGTTTATATGTATATATATATGACTATATATGTGTTTATATGTATATATATATGACTATATATGTGTTTATATGTATATATATGACTATATATGTGTTTATATGTATATATATATGACTATATATGTGTTTATATATATATATATATGTGTTTATATGTATATATATATGACTATATATGTGTTTATATGTATATATATATGACTATATATGTGTTTATATGTATATATATATGACTATATATGTGTTTATATGTATATATATATGACTATATATGTGTTTATATGTATATATATATGACTATATATGTGTTTATATGTATATATATATGACTATATATGTGTTTATATGTATATATATGACTATATATGTGTTTATATGTATATATATATGACTATATGTGTTTATATGTATATATATATGACTATATATGTGTTTATATGTATATATATGACTATATATGTGTTTATATGTATATATATATATATGACTATATATGTGTTTATATGTATATATATATATATGACTATATAAACACGCACACCTTCATCTCTATACACATATACATTCATACACATGTGTATATACATATATTGATACATGATTTTCCAGAGAAAATATGGTTATTTTTGTCTACTATTTAGTTTCGTGAATGGTTTTAGTTCTAAGCTTATTATGTTAGTCTTTAACCTGATCAAGATCACAGCAGCCGAAAACACTTGCTATTGTGGCAGGCTCGGCAAGCCGAAGTCGGATTTAAAAATTGTGCCAGAAGAGTAATAACATCCAATTTTTGAATGTAGTTTTTTTTTTTTGACTGCAACTCCAGACGTTCCGGTTTGTGGGGTCTGCTAAAATGGTAGGCGGTTTAAGGCGCTTTGGCTAAAACCATTCTTAATGACTAATAACGAATAATAATACGACACAGCGTAAGTTTATAGAAACAGCAAATTATTGTCATTATCAATTTCAAAGAATTTGTGCCAAAGATTTTCTGGAATACTTTTGGAGAGAATTCTCTTTGGAGGAAACCAAAACGAGACTTTATAGAAGATTGTCCAAATATTGGCAGCAAGACTTGCGGACCCATTTTGTGTTCTTTGTTGCAAAGGAGTAAAGTAGATTTGAAACCATAATTATTTTGGAAGAATAAGAAGATTGTTCTAAGAAACAAAGTTCTCTATCGGAACCAATTACAGAATCTCATGCCGATACCAAATTGTTGGTGCCGCGATATACAGCATAATTGCGTCTCAAGTATTCACACTCAATACTTCACGCGAGAACATTTTTCTCGCACTTACCTTATCCAATAAATAACACACAGAAAACTTTGGGCAACGAATTAATCAATAAGCAACTATTTGTTTTTTTTTTTTTTTTTTTTTTTTTTTTTTTTTTTTTTTGGGGGGTGGGGGCAGTTGCACCTTGTTTCCGTCCCACCTTTATACCCCCTGTCTTGTCCAATAAGTGGGACCCATAATGTCATGACCTTTTAGACAATAGAGAGACCTATTTCCACCTGGTTTCGCACCAACCTTACAGCACGAATAATGGGATTGGTCTCAAGAGAAATCAAAATATTACATTACAACAATGTTCAACCATACTTAATATAGTCGTTCATTAATCCGGATATTTTCCCACAAAATTGGTTTGCAAACCTTACATTCATTAATGAGATGTTGAAAATACAAGGTCACTGCTTTCCTCTTAGCTTCGATACTAATCACTTCAAAATATATTTTTGTATCAGCTCAGCAGTTTTCTTTATTGTAAATTGATGTAAAAAGTTTATATTTGTTGGTCAGTGTTCGAATTACGTTAAAGTGCTTGTTTCTGATGTCTGATTTGTCTGTCACTTTAGAGCAGGGGCGGGCAACCTCTGGCCTGCGAAGGCTTAGCATCCGACCCACAACCCTGCTAGGCTTTATTATTGCAATCCAGCCCGCGGACCTCCCAGTAAAACTCATATCATTTTGTGACATAGACGTAAAAGTAGGTTTCAATTAAGATTTACAGTGGGATAAAAATGTATAAATATCAGTTATCTGTTGTCTACCTCAACCATCGAGCCAGACATGGAAATACTTCTTCATGGCAAACAGCACCAGCAGTCTCATTGATTTGTAGAGTGTTCAATGCAATTTTTGTACAATTTATTCATGTAAACAAAATATAGTAATTCTGAGATTTCGTTTTTCACTCCGGCCCGCGATCTCCTTCCAAAAGTCTCATCTGGCCCTCACTCTGAAAAGGTTACCCGCCCCTGCTTTAGAAGAAAGAGACTGCTCTATATTTTTTTTCTATTCTGTGTTTTCCCTACATGTATTGATTTACTCCTCTCCAGGAGTTAGGCACAAGGCCAGTTTTTATCTTACTCCCACAAGTAAGATGTGACCCAAGGTCAGGTCGGGAAAGTGGGGTTTAAAGATTGCCTAGGCAGCCCCGTCAGCATTCCCGGTAGGGGCGCCTCAGGCAGTAAGCAATAAACTTACTCCTCCCAAAGAGGGGAGGCGAAGCCTTGGAGGGTGGACCTCCTAGAACTGCACAGGACAAACCCATAGACCGGCGTAAATCAAGCCAATACCAGTCTATGGGGTGCAATATCCATCGGAACAGATACTACACTTTGATCTTAGCCAAAAGGCCAAGAATCATGGTAAGAAAAAGGATTTGAACAGTCACAATTCATGTGCTTCATTCTTATTTAAATGTTAATCTCATATTGTCTGATTTTTCATTTTGAACCTGTGTCACTCTAACACAAAGTGGCAGGTCTTAAGCGTTCTATTTGACACATGCATTTCATAATAAAGTATTTGTTAATCGTCCAGGAACCTGCGGTTCAATCTTCGATCGATTCGTACTAAAAACTAAAACAAAATGGTACCTGATAGGTCCTTGTTAAACACTTAGATGAGAATAAGATGAGATCAGATGATCATCTAAGGTAAAGTGGAGTAATCCAGGGAAAAGAGTGAAGCTTTCTCCTACATCTTGGTGTTGTTGCCAGTGAAAATGGAGCCTTCGAGTCACCCTTGACTATGATCAATCCATTTATTTCATTTTATTTACGGTCAACATACTTTATTACAATTTATAGCTAGTATTTATATGGATTTAGCTTAGAAAAATAAGCTGTGATGATTATATGACAAAATGTATGCGTCAAATAGAACACTGTTGACCAGCCACCTTGTGCTAAACTGACGCAGGTGCAAAAAAAAAAAATTAAAAGTTCAATCTCATATTGTTTAAAGAAAATGAAGCACATGAACTTAATCAAAAAGCATTCATTTATTGACCCAAATGTTTGGGGTTTTTTCGTCGAAATATTCAATTTTTTTAACTTGAAATGCTACGCGTCGCCTACAACATATCATTAGAGGACCATGTAATAAACAAATGCTGTAGTTGTTCAACGTCGACTTTTAGTGGTGGCTGGACATGTATCCCGACACAACGAACCTGCTCGAAAAGTACCCTTGTGGAAAGACTCATATTATGATCAAGACTTTTCTCGAGAAGAACACTGGCCTCTTGCGATTGGAGCTTCTGGCCGCAATAAGTGAGCGAGCATCATGAGGCACAAACTCCAATTGATGGATGACTCAAGACAAGACAAAACAAATAAATAGCAATATTTTGATATTGAATAATAATCATTTAGGGCAAAACCAAAAAGTTATTTCACACTTAATCATTTATTTCTATCAAGCACAGCAAAAGAGGAGGGGCTAGAAAATAAATAGTCATAGTCACAAGAGCTGAGATATCCACATCGAATAAGTGGCACACCTCATATGTTTAACCATAAATTCTAATCTTGATTGAATTAGAAGAGACATATTCTTTTTTTATGTACTCTCCTGTCTACTGAATGAGACAATTCAATTTGCGAAGTTGGTTCATTTGTCTTGGAATAAAACGTTCATTAAAAAAAACAAAAAAGGCATTTCAATCATTTTCTGTTTTCGGAATTTTAATTTTTTTTTCGCATAAGTAAAGTTTATAAATTTGTATAAATAAAAATGAAACGTTTTATCAAAAACTTTCGTGCTAAAAGCAATTGTAATAGCAGAATGTTTCAGAAAGATGCACACGAAATGTCGGACTCATGTTGGAGAAGATACTTCAGCAGGTGTGTCACTAAAAATGCCAAACTAAATGAATATATGAATATTCTAGCTTTAGTTGTGAAGGCCATGCAAAGATGGCAGACTGTCGGACAGCATTGAATGCTTTGGCCAAGAAAGAGATCGAATCCGGTTTTCTAAATTTCCATGTGGAGAGTATTTCATATATTTTTTATTTTCGGAAATAAGAGAGTGCATTTGCTCGTTGCCTAGTAATAATTCATGGTAGATATGTTGGATTTAGAGCAACAGAGTAATATGTTTTTGGAATAAGTTGCCAGATCGGATTAAGAACAGCAATAGCATGGATCAGTTTAAGTTGACGTTGGATGAATTCAGAGAAAGTGGTAGGAGGGTGAAATTGAGGGGGCACTTTTGGGAGTTGTCAAATGAAATATTTAACAGAATTAGATCTGGATATCGATACTGTACTAAGAGTTTAATTTCTTTTTTATAGTTGAATTGAGAAGATAGTTAAAGGGAAGATGCCCAAGGAGGCATAACAAACAATATTATTATTATTATTATTATTATTATTATTATTATTATTAATTATTTAATATTATTAATTATTTAATATTATTAATAATAATAATAATAATAATAATATTAAATAATTAATAATAATAATAATAATAATAATAATATTAAATAATTAATAATAATAATAATAATAATAATAATAATATTAAATAATTAATAATAATAATAATAATAATAATAATAATATTAAATAATTAATAATAATAATAATAATAATAATAATAATAATAATAGCAAACAATAATATATTCATTTAAATATTGTATAACGTTTTTAGAAATAATTCACTTTAAACTTGACTAAAGATATGATGCATCATGTTTTCTGTTAGGGTTAAGATTTCAAGACTGACGTCCTGGTCATCTATAGCCAACTCTTCATGCACTTCATACACAAAATGCAATGCATATGCATCTCTATGTTACAATATTTTGACTTGCTTCATTATGTTTCGTTAACATTAGTTTCACCTGATAATAGCACATACTTACAGGAGGGACCACGTGACGGTTGCTAACATGCGTAAGATACAATAATATCAAATGGATGCTATAAATCAACTTGTACTACCAACATGATATTTGGGTGTGGAAGGATCCATGTGCCATAGTTGGTCTATTGTATTATGTTATACCTAATATTCCCTGAAGTTTATATATATATATGTATGCCAACTACATATGAAATTTATATATATATACATATAAACTTTTATATATATATATCAATTTTCAGTATTTACTTCAACAGTGCTCGATACGTAAGTAGAGCTAGGTAGTAAGCTATGAAAATATATTTATGGCAATTAAACTACACAGAGGTTCCCGCGTTTCATCCCCGGGGGCAATCTTCAGGCTATATATATATATATATATATATATATATATATATATATATATATGTCTTGTTGAATACCACAGAATTTTCATGTTTTGTAATTTTCGTATTAATATTCTCGACACGGCGAGCAAGCTTTCGAGTCTCAGGTGGTAATTGGTTAATATGGCTCTACATTGAAGAAAAGGAATTAACGCAGTTAATTGACCTGAATTCATAAGGTCATTAGGTAAGTACCCAAAGCCAATTCCACTAGTAGTTGTGACCTCCTGTCAAAGGCCATTCTGAACAAGCATTGTTTTTCTATGTTCAAATCCTTGTTAAACAGTAAATATATTTATTGAATACACTAGGATTCAAAGTCTTAGCAGCAATTTTCAGTTAAGATTAACTGAACTAAACCTATTGCCATCCAATCTAAATAAATGAAGAAAATATTCAGATTTACAAAGTTAAAAGACAGCAAGCATACCTTTGAGTTGACCAACCAACTAAGAAAACGTTGATTTTCTCAAAGTTAAAGTGCACGCTAGCATAGCTTAGCAAATGGGCCACTGAACCGATTAGCTAACCAAAGGTTGGTTTCCACAAAAGTTTTATAAAAGACAACTATTGATTTGTGTTAGGCTATAACAAAACACAACGAATAAAATGGATGATTGAAATCCGCCAATTTTTAGCCTAACAAAAAAACAAAACAAACATGAATAAACAAAGCTAATCTTGCAGCATCGTTCAGAAAGAAATTGAGAGAAGAGAGGAAAGAGTTTAGTACAGATCTTCAGTCGAGATCTTCCTTTTATATTGTATGGCGAGGGTATGATTTACTAGACGGACTTCCTAATGCCGGCAGCCACTGGCAATCACACTTTGATCAAAGCCACTGGCAAATATTTCATATTTTATTATGATTGGTCTCGAGATATGCTTGCAGGGAATTGGCTTTGGCCAATGATGAACCTTGTAGGATGCGACTGCTGACCAGGGTTTACTTGCAAACTTCACAAAGAACTTGCAGACTGGGTAGCAGCGAGGGGAATTCCTTTATTTTTTTTATTGTCTTTTTTTTTTAAACGGGATTTCTTTTGTTTTGTCTATTCGGATAGTCCATGGTTTGGAAGCTAAGAGAAATCATAAGTGAGTAAAAGAAGGAAAAATAGGAAGATACGTGCACGAAGAATAAAAACAAAGTGTGTTTTAAGCCCGCAATTATCTGATATCGGAAGATAGAGATGTGCAAATGTTCTGATGAGTTTTGTCTGGAAGGGTCGTGCTCGTAGAGGGTTAAATGTTGGTCATAGAAATGGTTGCAACTTCAGAAGGAGAAAGAAAATGTTTTATTGATATATAAGGAGGTGGCCGTGGTGAAGTGGATAATGACATATACTGACGACCTGGGTGGGCCAAGTTCGAATCCAGTCAGTTCCATAGCAACATTTTCACTTATGGATGTTGGCAACCTTCATGTGATCTCTTCTGTAAGAATTAAAACAAAACGATATTTATATTACTATTCAGTAAGTCACTACCGATCAAGGATGAAAGTCACTCAAGATATGGGTTAATAAGATTGAATTGTGTTTAATTAATACATTGAAATAACTGGGAGGTGGCCGTGGTAAAGTGCATAATGATGCAGAGTTACGACCCAGGGGTACCAAGTTCGAAACCAGTCGGTTCTATAACACCACTTTCACTTATGGATGTTAGCAACCCGATTCTAGAAAGAATCAGGAAACCAATATCAACAACAGAATCAAGCCGCTCAAATAGATTTATTTTACTGAAGCATAAATTCATGTGGTGTTAGGGTTATTTTTTGTTTGTTTGCACACATTTTGGGATTCACACAAGAAAAATTCTATCCATTGGAATTTTTCTTGTGTGAATCCCAAAATGTGTGCAAAAAAAAAAAAATAACCCTAACACCACATGAATTTATGCTTCAGTAAAATAAATCTATTTGAGCGGCTTGATTCTGTTGTTGACATTGGTTTCCTGATTCTTTCTAGAATCGGGTTGCTAACATCCATAAGTAAAAGTGGTGTTATGGAACCGACTGGTTTCGAACTTGGTACCCCTGGGTCGTAACTCTGCATCATTATGCACTTTACCACGGCCACCTCCCAGTTATTTCAATGTATTAAATTCTATCCATTGGAATTTTTCTTGTGGTCAAAAAGATTAAAATGTTGATGATGATGATGATGATGATGCACGATGGTGGCGCTGCTTGTAGTGATGCTGACAAATGCTGATGATAATATATCATAATTTGAGGTCCCCCTTATCCTCCCCCTAAAAAAAAACACACACACACATGTGGTGGTACCACACAAAATAGTCTTGAAGGATCTAGGACGATTGAGAAAAGGATAAACCTGACCTCCACTGGAAGGATACTGAGAGTACTGGAACATTGGAGAGGCTTATTGTCACTCAAATTAGCGAGAATGACAACGGTCATTTATCATTATGTTCAGTTTAATATCTGTTTTACATGCTGGCATGTCATTGTCAGTGAGAAATCAATGGTAAACAGCTGTTGCTATAATGCAAAACGATTTGCATTAGTCATCGAAAAAGGTGGAAAGTGATGGTAATTTGCGGAGACTTGTTGTCACTCAGACTCCAGGGAACACCACTTGTTATTACCAATGATTATGGTCATGACTCCTGTTAGAAGTTCTAGTGAGTAGGAACAGTCCCGAAAAAGCTCGAAAACAGACTAGAAGAAATTGAAATCAAAGAGAAGGCTGAGACTATATAATGGAAGGCAATAATAAAAACAGCCAAAATCTTAAGGAAAATCCTCAAAGGCGGAAACCAACCGACATGAACTGTTAATGCTAAGTCACATAGAAGTTGCAATAGAAATGAAACAGAAACACAGAAAGAACACGACCACATGAACCCAAGGGAAAAAATTGAAACTGCAAAAATTTGAATCTAACTGTCCTTACCCCATCCGCCAAAAAAAAAAAAAAAGATGGCACCAGCCTCGGCTGATACCACACAAAATAGTCATGAAGGGTAAAGGAGGATAGAAAGACTGAGGAGGAAGGGCACTAACCAGACCTCAAGTGAAAGAATGTAGAGAATACTGGGTACTTGAGGAGGTTTATTGCCACCCAAATCCCAGGGCAGACTAATGGTCGTTGCCAGCGACTAATCGATGGGAAGCGGCTTTTTCAATAACGCAAAGTCATTTGCAATGGTTATCGAACTCACTGATGGTGACCTGTGTGAGAACTCCTAGTGAGTACTCAATAATAATAAATAACTAAAAAGGTGCTAAATGTGTTAAGCCCTTTTAATTATTATTGTTATAGACTGGAAAGATATCGAGTCCTTTGTATGTGCAAGATCTGCTGTCCTGGTCCGGCTCTGTTCCGATTCTGAAAAGTTATTTTTCAGGTTATTGTTTATCTACTATTATACTAAAGCTGAGTTAATCAACGTTTGTTCTCCTAAGGTTTTTATCTTACATATTTTAATCATACAAAATACATGCTAAAATATTCTTCAGTTTTTGAGATTAAGCTCTTTTTTAACAAACCTTCCATTTTAATTACTCTAATTAGCCGACATTTGCAAGTAACTCAATCAATTAATCCATCTCTTACTAACTTTTAATCTTCCACTTTTATCTTTTCTCACTGTATGTCCTTTGACCCCATCCTATTCTACATGTCGTCAATTAATCTCTCTGGCACCACTATCTTTCTCTATCCGTTTATTGACCAAAGAAAGAATGAAAAGAGTGGACTAATCTATTATAAGAAATAGGGAATATCACAGAGAGAGGGAGATATAGAGTATATGAAAATGAATACAGCGAACAGAAATAAAATAAAATGACAAATATAAAAAATAGACTAATTTTAGATTTTAACTGGTTTTGCAAACTCACTTTTTCCTGATTCAAACAATCTAATCTGAGCCTGACCAAACGGTTCAATTTGGTTTCGAATCTCACGGGTTTAGGGTTAGGGTTAGAGATAGTGTCTATAGATAACCATATTTTATGCATATATATGCTTCCCTATGGGTGGAGCACTCTGCTGGAAGAAATGATGGCTCTCACTTAGCATCAAGGCAATACTCTTCCGTAAAAAGAATAAAGTACTTTCGGTTGTTAACAGTATCATAAAAAATATATTTATCAATAAATGAATGGCTTCATTTGAAATAAATTTCCCCCCATTATCACTAACAGTTGCGAATTTCTTTACGACTCATCAGTGTGGCTGGTTGTAGCGACAAAGGAAAATTTATTTAAATAATACAGTTATTCACATTACGTGTTTCTTTATCACTCCTATATATATATATATATATATATATTTTAAACATATTTCACCCCAAACAAGGCAGGCCGCCACTGTAGACGTAAAGATTTACCGAGAATTTGGGTGTGGGTTTTGGGCGTCACCCCAAGTTGGGAGCAGTGTAGTCTGTTTACATTAGTTTTAAATTTCTGCATGTCGGTACTGTCGGGGAAACAAGGGGCAGGGAGGGAGTTCCAGAGGCTAGCAGCACGAGGAAAGAAGTTATTGGAGTAGAAAGCTCTCCGGCATCTTGGGACCTCTACAGTGAATGGATGGGATTTAGCTGATTGTCGAGTTGGTCTAGTGAATTTACGTCGAGGGGGCACCAGAGTAGCCAGTTCATCGGAGCACAATTCATTGAAGTATTTGTAAAACAAGCACAAGGATGCAACATTGTGGAGCTTGGTTGACAGTGAGGGATCTATTAGAAAAACGTATTATTTAAATAGAAGTAAGCCAATATAATATTTGGAAATATATATATATATATATATATATATATATTAAAATAAAATATGAAACTAAAAGTAACTATTTCACTATAGGTTCTATCCTCTAAAAGTATAAAGCTCAATATACAAGATAGAGCAATTATAAAGATAAATGAAAGAAGAGAGATAAACATGTACGAATGACAAACCTATTTCAATGCAAGGTGTACTCGGTAAAAACATGTTTATTATTCTTTCCTTAAGCCAAGGCTTTTCAAAAATTAAAATCTTATCTATCTATGTAATTCCTCTGATGATAAGTTGGCAGTGGAAAAACCAAAATTCAAAATTTGAAAAAATATAAAGTAATGGAGAGTAAGAGTATGCGTGTAAAAAAAATATGGAGTATGTCCAGTTGGTGAATGTCCGTAGATAAAGTGTCCGGTGAAAGGGGATTTAAAGATGGAAAAAATGGTTGTGTGAAGGCAGCGTTGAAAATGTTCAAAAATTAAGTAAATCCAATAGAAAGATGTTTAGTTCAATCGGCTTGGCTTAAGGAAAGAAAAATAAACATGTTTTTACCGAGTACACCTTGCATTGAACAATCGAAGTTGAAATAGATAAATATGTACGAATGACAAATCTCTCTTCTTTCATTTATCTTTGCAATATATATATATATATATATATATATATATATATATATATATTGCAGACAAAACAACCACATATACTTAGTTATGCAAATTAGGCATTCAAATATCTTTTAAACAGTTCATAATAAATTAATACTTGGCGTTATTCATTTGTAATTCTATTGTCCTATATCTCCTACATATATGCATAGTTTTGTTGATATAAACAGTAATTAATTAAAGTGATTTAATAAATAAAAGGATATATTACTAACATCTTTCTGTATTTGTTGATTAATTTAAATTACCTCCCTTGAAAAATAAACTAACATCGCACCAGAAAGAAAGATATAAAAGCAAGAAAAGTTCACAAAGAAAAGGAGAGAGTGACTAAATGCTATCTCACTCTCAACTCCCTTTCTCCCTCATTTTCTTTCTTTTTTTATTGTTTTTAAAATCAATAATTATTTTGATCCCGTGGAAAAACGTGTCATTTCTTTAACAGATAAATAAATTTGTATCAAAATTTTAATATCCATCTATTTATACGAATAGATGTTAATATTCATTATCAATTGACAAACATTAATATTTCTTCATATATGAATAGATGCGAAAGTCTTCAAGTAGTGAACTTGGCAAAGCCAGCTAATGCATATATATATATATATATATTTATATATATATATATATGTATATATATATGTGTGTGTGTGCATGTACATTTATTAAAAATATACCAGTACACACCTATGTATGTAGAGTCTGTATGCGTTTTGACAGTATTTTCTTTTTCTGACAAGATTTCTCCATCTTGTAATTATTTCTGCTGGATTCGTATAAAATATGAATAAAGTGCGATTTCAACACAAAACAACTGATCATAAAATATGTTTTATCATTGCAATCATTGCAATCTTTTTTGGTTTCAGTATTATCTGATGGAATGGATTTCAAACAATATTTTCATGGAAGAAAATGTCAATGAGAGCGATCAGAATTCGAAGGGAATTTCACATATGGTTCTAATAAATATTTGAAATATCTTAGACTTGAAAAATGTCTGAATAACTCACTTTTTTTCTGGTTAGTTTGACGCAATGTACTGTCTGGAGTTTTTCGTACAATCAATTTGCTATATTTTATATCATCATCATAAGGGTTTTTGATAATTTCTGGAGGAGGAACCCCTCCCCTAGTTTCCTTCCACCTTGCTTTTTTCTCTAGCTAGGACTCAGTTGGCTGTCGAGGTCGTCCCTTAGACGGGGTTTTAGCCTTCTTCTTGGTCTTTTCCATTGTCTGGGGGTCTATTTTATATATAATTTGAATAATAAATAAAATATGAAAATATTTATATTAGCCATTCTTGTTCCAATCAAAAGCTTGGGAAATATATGCCACTGCAATGTTTGAAAAGAAAGATGTTGTAATTTCTTCACACCAGATCAAATTGATATTTCATCAAAATTCTGCATTTTCTGATATGAATCAAAATATTGTCTGCGTATGCAAACCCTGTCCCGTTGTCATTGTAATAACGGACCTACCGAAATATTACTATCTTGCCCAGCCAGATGACAGACAAATGAATGCCAATGCTATAGCGACATCAGATCTTTTTAACTGCTGCTATCCCATAGAAGGCCGCGATTGACGACAACAATTTAGTTTCATACCATTTTGTGTTTTTGTTTTTCAGAGAAAGTACATTTAGTTTGAAGTGATCAGTACTGTATGTATGTATGTATGTATGTAAATAAATACTTCTTCCATTAATAATGTTAACGTGTATTCTTAAGGATATAACAATACACATACTTTAATCAATAATAATTAGTCAATTAATGAGACAAAAAGATCGTTTAGATTAGAGATGGGCGGTTTTACCGAAAAACCGCGGTTTTTCGGTTTCGTCTTCATACCGAATACCGAATCGTTTTTTTTTTTAAACCGTAACCGTTCGGTATTGTGTTTTTACTACAGTAAGCCACCATATACAAGGAAACACGGTTGAAAAGATTTTCCGATTTGAATAAAATTGAATATTACCAAAAAATGTTATATTAGTAAGAGGACAGATTGAACAAATATATGATAAAAACATTTAATTGACTTGTAGGAAGAAATCCTTGTTTACAGTTTGTTTATCATTAACATTTTGAATTTTCAAATGAAAAAAAGAGAAATACGACAGACAACATGGCATCGTATTTTTAGCATAAACTATTTTCAAATGAAAAAGAAAAAATCAAACGCGTTCCGTATGATGTCGAAAATCTATTTGATTCAACTCAAAATTGTAAAATAATTATTTATGTTTGTTTCAGAGTTATCTAAAAAAATAAGTTATTAAAATGAAATTAAAAAAAATACTTGTTGTAAAAGTAAATAAACGAAAAGTAGCGAGCGAGTATAAACATTTAAAAAGAAATAAAGTAGTTGCCAATGCTAGTATCACTTTATTCGAGTTATATTTTAGCTTCTGATGGGTTAAAGAATTAGATAGAATGTATATTCAAACTCAGTTTTATTCTTCAGAAATCTTTCATGAATCTTTGGTCACTGTTTTAACGAGTTAACTGTTGATTACAACAGTCAACACCTTAAAACTTATATGATTCATATCATGGAGAATGATTCAGTCACAAAATTATCGAAACAGTGGCATAATTCAACTAAACGTTGAATAATAACTAATCATCACAAAAGAGAATGAATAGCTTCCATAGTAAAATATTTTTTTCAAAAAAACCGAAAAACCGAACCGTAAACCGAGGTTTTAAGGGGAAAAAAACGAAACCGATACCGAAACCAAAATTTCAAAACCGCCCAACTCTAGTTTAGATAAGTCCATATAAACTACACCATAAGACAAGGTACTAAAGAAAATTTGTTGTACCTTGTATTGCGCTAAACAAATAAGTTGAACAAATAAATAGTTCAATATTTCCTACAAACACATGTAATTGTTCATGCTAATGCTTCTATAGGTAAATAAATGTAGAAATTGTTTTTATGAAGAAGGTAAGCAGCTGAAACTGTGAAGGTAAATAGTGAAAAATAGTCCCCCCCTGCTCATAGATTTCCGAACTAGAAATAACTATTTTTCTTCAGTTTCCTTCACATAATACAGTTTCATGGAAAAGCATAATCTGAGGAATAAAGATTTCCATCTGAAACATGACAGACGAAAGAAAATGCTTTCACGGGAGAGTAAAAACAGTTAAGATAGCATATGATAAGATGAAAATAGAAGATAGAGTATTGATTTACTCCTCTCCAGGAGTTAGGCACAAGGCCAGTTTTCATCTTACTCCCACAAGTAAGATGTGACCCAAGGTCGGGTCGGGAAAGTGGGGTTTAAAAATTGCCTAGGCAGCCCCGTCGGCATTCTCCGGTAGGGGCGCCTCAGGCAGTAAGCAATAAACTTACTCCTCCCAAAAGAGGGGAGGCGAAGCCTGGAAGGGTGGACCTCCTAGAACTGCACAGGACAGCCTGAAATCAAGCCCGAAGGCCAAAACAATACCATTCTATGGGGTGCAGTATCCATCGGAACAGATACTACACTTTGATCTTAGCCAAATAGAAGATAGAGTCGAGAAAATTCGAAGATTGAAAAACAATTTTCTTTACTCTTTCGTGCTTATGACAGACTAAATAGAAATAGCATTTTATTTAAACATGACAGAAAAAAAGGTACTTCCTACATACAGACTAGAAAATGCTATTTTTATCAAGCCCGAGAAAGTAAAGAAAATGCTCGTTCCATGACAGGACATAACTTAAGCATTACTGACCGACGGACAAAGGCTCTTATTATTTTGAAATTATTGCATGTATCTGTAAAGTAAACTTCCCTAAAGGCCAAGATTTCTATTGGCCATTGCAAAGAATTTTTTTTCTGAATTATAAACTTTTAGTTTTGTTTACAACATGCCCGTCTCTCTCTCTCTGTCTGTCTGTTTATTTTTATTTCTTTATATTCTTTTCCATTCCCCTCAGAGTTTTGATCTATGGCCATCTTTGGAAGAAGCCACTCCTTGCCTGACGGATTGCCGCCGCCCGGATAGACCCAGCTTGAGGTACGACCACTGGACAAGCACACAAGCAGATAGAAGAACACTGAACTAAGAAAATACAATTCACTAGATTAAAGTTACTGGTCTTTTGCTTTAAAATGGGACACGAATAACCAGATCATGTGACCATCTATTGGGAAATGAACTGACCACTTTCTCACCCCGTGTGGTCCACTCGCTTGACCTTCAAATCTCCGGCCAAAATGTAGACAATTTCAACAAAACTTTTATCTTGTTACATGTCCTTTAGCCAAGCCCCCAGCTCGAAAAAAAAAGTCCATCAAAGATGCTCGGTCCTTACGTCGGCGCAGCATCGTGCACCACCTGCTAACACCAGTTATAACATCAAGCGACCGTAAATTAACTGCTTTCTCTGCCTGTTGTATCTTAAATGCCTTGTCAGCAGGATCTGTGGGCCACTTAACTGGACGCAGGCTAGTTTGTTTTTTTGGGAGGGGGGGCATTTTTTTTTATTTAGTTTTCTATATATTTCGTATTTATTCTTTGTACAAGTAAACTAAATAAACGTAATAGTATTTGTTGTTGTTGTTGTTGTTGTTGTTGTCCCCCCCCCCGTGTACTTAATAGTAGCAAAGGTAATTGTATCAGTCTTTGATCTTTTCTGGTTTTCTTCATAAAGTCTGCAACGACCAGAAGGAAAAAGAAAAGGTCGTGGAGATTTGTTTCCTCTCGTTAGTCTAAAAAGGATGAAGAAGAAAAATAGATGAGAAAAATGATGAAATAAAAGCAGCGGAATCAAACAAATAAGAACGGGTATTCTTAAAATGCATTTCTTCAATCTACCCATTATTTTACTATTAGGCCCCCACATATCAAGGCCAAGAGCCACTCGAAGATGTGCGTTAGAGACGGAAATGATTGCCAACCGAAAGATGAGGAACACTGGGGGAGTGCTATAATTTATCGATGATATGAACTGATTATTATTTATGAGACGGCTTTTGACAAGAATTTGTTGACATTGGATCTGAAGTCGAACAAGTTGTAATCAACAGGGAAGCAGTCCTGCGATAATGTGTTCCACAGACGGGGAACCCAAGCAAAGAAGCTATGTCGATGGAAAATCCGTCTGACACTAAAAGGGTGAAAGGAAAGTCTTTTTTCGAATTGGTAGAAAAAGTGTTCTTAGACACGAAAGATATTTCAAACTTAAGTGCGACGGACTAACAGAAAAAATGTTATTTCAAAATAAAGCGTGACAGATCAACTGACGAACAGAGCCTCTTAGAGATGATTGGACGCATCTAAAATCAAGTTGTGTCCACTTAATTTGTGCGTTTAGCGATTTCAAACTGAAGCATGCTGGACCGTCGGACGGAACTTCTTAGAGAGATGTGTGGACACATCGGAAAAACAGTTGTTGAAATTAAGTTAATGATGAGAAGATAAAAAGTAGGAAAAAAGATGAAGAATTAAAAGCTAAAACTTCAGTGATATATTTGACAAACATGTCACACACACATATAATATATATATATATATATATATATATACAGGGCGTTACGGAGCCCTCCAAAAACACTTAAAGTGACATCCCAACACATATCGATGAGATCCTTTGACGCCCACCCCTA
This sequence comes from Sepiola atlantica, assembly GCA_963556195.1. Classification (NCBI taxonomy): domain Eukaryota; kingdom Metazoa; phylum Mollusca; class Cephalopoda; order Sepiida; family Sepiolidae; genus Sepiola; species Sepiola atlantica. The sequence goes on from OY744524.1 coordinate 8,811,693, forward strand.
TACTTCGACCATTCATTGGCAGAATAGAACGTTTATGAAAGAAGGTACATTTTCATTATGGAGCGCTGAAAAAGAGCCGCTCATTTTTTATAGGAGTTGGAGCAGGAGCGGCTCCTTTTTGAAAATGGGGAGCGTGAGAGGAGCCAGCTCCAATTTTCGGCGTTGGAGCAGGAGCGGGAGCAGCTCCAAAAGTAATGGAGCGCGTAAAGCCCTGTATATATATTATTATTACTAGAAGAATACTCGCTTTAGGACGGGTGTAAGCAATATGTATAACATTAGTTATTAATTTTATTCTTGTGTGTGTGACACCATCTAAATGATAAAGTTTACAAAAAAAAAATAATAATGTGTTCACGTTACTAAATGTATTGCTTAAAATATTCATCCTATAATTCATAATGATGAGTTTTTTAGTTTAGGGTTTTACCGTGCACATACATATTATTGGTGCTTACGGGTGTTGGCACCAATTCAGTTAAAATTTTATAACAAAATTTTGAGTTATATTATATGCAGTTAAAATTTTATAATATAACATAACTCAAATTCTGATAACTTTTTTTAATAGATGGTCCAGTTTAATGGGCAGACTCCCTAAATGCTATAGTTTACAAAACAATAATGTGCCCATGTTACTCACCGAGTTGCCTAGAATATGCATTCCATAATTTATGATGATCGGTTAATTAGTTTATATATGTCTACGTAGAGAATTTAATTCTAAACATACCTAACTGTATATCACATATTTCACACAGGATTTCCTTGCTTAATGGTAAAGCACCCGACTACAAAAAATGTGGTTGAGGTTTTGATCCTGCCATAGTCAGCTACTCTGATGAGCTGCAGTAACGGCGAAACACGTGTCCGTGGATAACTTTTAAATATAAGAAATAAATAAATGCTATATATATATATATGGCAATTGAGATGGCCGAAAAGAAGAACCTTCAGAGCCATACGATACCAATTACTACCAGAGACCAGAAAGCTAGTTTGCCATGTCGAGAAAATAGAAAATTACAAAACGTGAAAGTTTTGTTTAGTTGTCTTCAACCAGATATGTGTGTGTATATATATATATATATATATATATATATATATATATATATATATATAGATAGATAGATAGATAGAGAGAGAGGGGGGAGATTTATGAGATTTCTCGCCCTTATGATGATATTAAAACCCTCTTTTCAGATTCACACCGCATAAACAAACATCTTTCTAATATACTGCTTAAATTCCATGCAATATACATCTGAAGGTCCACTAATATGCATATTGATTTGCAAAAGGATATTTTATTAATTAACTATTCTTTTTTTTTGCCTTTAAATCCAGCGATTTTTTTTATATTAATAAAACACACGTTTCATTTTACGTAGACAAATTGTAAGCATTTATTGACAAAATAAAATTGTGTTCAAAAGTTATTTTCCACACACTTCCTGTTTCCGGACTGTAAGTTATAAACAACCATCTCCCCACTCATCCTCACACACACACAAACACACACACACAAGGAAAAATGTCAACCTTTAATTCTTTTGTCAAATTTTAAATTAAAAACAGAATCCCACCCCACCCGCTAAGACATACACGAACACACCGCAGCTAAGCAAACAAATCAATTAAATTTTTTTTCACCCAAAAATAGAATTATAACAGAGTCTTTTCGTTTTTGATTTTGTTTTTTTTTGTCAATTTACATCTGGAGGTTGCGATTCTTGGTTTCCTCAATTTTCCCGGGCAACGCCAAGACACGGGTCTGCTAGCATTTCTATATTTATCTTTCTATGTAATTTTTCTCGTCTGCTTCCAGACACAATAGCTTTTTAAACACTAGCGCTATATAGAATTCTAATATGGTCACGCTTTATGCCAATAATTGATGAATGTTTTCGGTAATTATCAGTCCGTTTTAATAGATTTCATAATTTCCTGCATTAATTCCGGCATACTTATCACAAACTTGTTTAGTATAAATTTTTATTCATACAAACTTATTTTGCTACACATATGCAAATATCTTGATGAGAACCAGAAAGGTCAAGTGTCAAAGATTCATGATAAAATAGTACAAAATTAAGCATTCGTATTGGCTGAAAGGAAGACATCAGATGACCAGCTTTGGTAGACCAATCAGCTAAATCACACTTTCTAATGATTGTCACATGCTTTCATTTATTTGTCAATTCGTCTAATATTTGAGGGAATATAACTTTTCCAGATTCATTTTTTTAAGGGTTAGGGTAAGGGTTAAACATTAAAACATGTAAAATAATAAGTTATGTTTTAATATGTTTAACCCTAACTCTAACATAAACATGGAGCTTATATATATATATATATATATATATATATATATATTGGAAACTCGAATAAACCAGCTTACCCCATCTAGAATTAAGCAGTGTAGACCTGGTTTCTTGTATCACATCTCTTCTTTCGCTTTGGAATCTTCCATTAGCTGCTCTGGTGCCCCCTCGACGTAAATACACTCGACAAACCCGAAAATAAGCTACATCCATTCACTGTGGAGGTCCCCAAATGCCGGATAGTTTTCTTTCCTCGTGCTGTCGGCTTTTGGGACTAACTCTCAGTTCACTGTTTCCCCGACATGAAGACATTTTTAACAAATGTGAACAGTCATATCTCTGAACAGCTCCCAATTAAGAATGACCCCCAGAACTTTCACCCTAATTCTCAGTAGTCCTTTACGTCTGCAACTTGCCTTGTTTGGGGTGAACTATGTAAAAAAAATGACCTTTTCAACTTTGTTTATTGGATAATGCCATTAAATATAAAATAGTGGTTTAAGGTATTGCATAGGGTGGATTCCAGCTCTCATTTGAAAATCTTGGAATCACTCTCTATCACCTATTTGTAAGCAGAAAAAAAAGGCCATCTCTTTTTTTTTTATTCAGCTTTTAAAACTAACTTTAATACGAGTAAAAATGTTTAAAAGGCATTTATTTTTAAACACTTATTCGCCTCTTTCATCGGCAATTTAATTTCTCCATTTCGGCTCTTTCTCATTTATTATATATTTTGTTTACCAACGATTGCCTCCTGACGAGATAGTAGTTGAAAGAGCTCTCAAAGATAATTTTCCACCTCTTTTATTTAAACTTTTTATTCATACATGTATATAGATTTAATACCTAATATATATACAACTATTTTGGCTACACATTTTCAGACATATTTCGGTCAGAGTTGTAAATCAGCTAGACCTCTGTACTTAATTGATGCGAAAATCGAAATGATCAATTCCCTCAAGAAGTGAACACGCTTTTTACAATCATGAAGGTCAGGTCGCTTAGAGAATTAGGTTAATGCTGTACTTTTTTGACACGTTCGGTCCACCTAAGAAGCGTTAAATCCCCTTTTCACGAATTACGTCAAGAGCCGACATTATTTGCTGCCATTTAGAATGCCGCAGATTCGCACGCAGAAAAGCAAACGCATATAAAGATAGATATAATGTACACACATACATACATAATAATTCATACACACACACATACATAATAATACATACACACACACATACATAATAATACATACACACATACATACATAATAATACATACACACACACACCGGTATCAACCATTAGGCAGAATCTCCAGTAACAAAGTTTCTTTACAAGAACTTCCCATCTGTGGAACACATTACCACGGGACTGCTTCCCTGCAGACTACAACATGGTCGTCTTCAAATCAAATGTCAACAAATACTTGTCATATGGAAATCCATAGCTGTAGATTCAAAGATATTAAATAAAAAACAAGGTTTTAGTCATATAAGCTTTATTTAGTTTTTTTTTTCTTTACTCACGCCATATTGTAACTTTATTAGACACATATATAGTTTAAGGTGTATTGAAGAGTTATAAAAGGGGAGGTAATTAGGGCAGTTTTTAATACCATTTTTCTTTGATTACTTAGTTTATTATTAAATTCATTTTGTTCATTCCATTCATCATTTTCAATCGTCTCATAATATTCTTCATCATTAAACCGATAATCCGTCCATCTCATTGACCCTTATCTTCTAGTGTTTTTTTTTTTTACTTTCATAAGTGACTAAAAAATATATATATATTTCTTAAATTATTTGTGATTTAATTTTTTCATTTATCCTTAATTAGCCCAACCTTTCTAACTGTTAACTATTAGATAATTCCTTATTAATCACTGGTATTATTTATTTGATATAATACACAGGCAACGCCAGGTGACCTTGCTATGAACAAAAACAAAACCTGAACATTCAAATATTGAAACTAAGACAAAATATAAAGAAGATGATGAATTGAATTAAATGACTTTATTGAAACACCATTATTATTAAGTGACAAGTGACCTTGTGGAGGTCAAGTGCGTTCACCGTTCAGAGCAGAAGGTCTCAGCTTTTTTGAATATTCATAGCCGTCATGTCAGGCAGTCACGGATTCGAACCGAGAAACAAATGAATGGTAGATTCAGAAAATCTTGCCATTCATTTGTTTTTAATCATTCATTCGTTTGTTATTTCATTTTGTTATATAAATTTGGTATTCTCTGAAACAGCTGATTGGCCAGTTCAAGAATATAAAATGATTTCCTGGAAATCCATAGCTGTAGATTCAAAGATATTTATTAAATAAATAAAGCTTACATGACTAAAACCATTTTTTTTTGTTGTTTAATAACTAAAGTTACAATATGGCATGGGTAGACACATATATAGTTTAAGGAGTTTAAGGTCTATTGAAGAGTTATCATAAAAGGGGAGGTAATTAGGGCAGTTTTTAATACCATTTTTCTTTATTATTAAATTCATTATCAATGACTTGTGAAGTGTTTAATGAAATAAATTGCAGAAAAATTTAAAATATTTGTTGTTGAATTTTCAATAAGAGAACTTAGTGCCTTTTTCTCTCAGTTATTTTTTTTGCTTTTGGGGTCACCACTTATCAAGGCCAAGAACCAGTTGAGAATAAGGATTAATGAGACAGAAATGATTATCATCTGAAAGATGAGGGACACTATGGGAGTACTAACACTGATTAATGGTATGAACTGCTTATGGTTACTTATGGGACAGTCTGTGACAAAAATTTGGTGACAGTAGATTTCAAGATGACCAAATTGTAACCAGCAAGGAAGTAGTCTTGCACGAAGCCTTTACAAAGAAGCCTTACTGTCTACGATGCAATATCCTGGCACATCGCCCTAACTGTAGACTTTTTACTTCTAATGAAATTTTTCTACTATTCTAACCCTATGTGAGAAAATACCGTTTATCACATCATTTTCACACATCCACATATAATCTTGTTACAGTTTGACAAATACAAAAACTTACTTAAGTCTTATTGACAACCTTCGATCACAAGTTCACCTTTCGCCCGATACAAGTCTGATTTATTGGTTGGTTTGATCATGTAACAAAATAGAAGGATTTGAAGTTTAACCCTCTGAGCGCTGAATTTTTTTTTTGGTGGAAAAATGACTTTTTACACCTATTTTTAAAATGACTCTGTTTGGGCATACAATGAAAGGTTAAGTTTACAATTTCTATGACATTTGTAGCATATAAGTAGGGCTATCAAAATAAATTATAAAATTTGACTAATTTACATATTGTGATGGCGGCCATCTTGAATTTATAATGAAGTTGACCATCCGCTCATGGAAAATTGTCATTTTCTCATGCACATATTAGTCAAATGCTGAATTTATTGTGCATATTTTTGCTGTTGTATTATATTGCAAATAAAACCAATAGAAATGTAGTATTATCTGCTATTAGAGGTGGTAGACTTGCTACAATTTTGCGACAGCTGCGTTGAGAGGGTTAAAAAATTGTGTTTTAGAACTTAGTAAAGAAGGATGATGTAAAGTCTGGATAGATAGGGGCGATTAGCCAGAAGAAACTCCTTGATAAGGAAAAGGATCCATAATCATGCGTAATAAAATATATATCAAGTGAAGATGAATTGTCTCTGACGTCCTACTTCTATGCGTGTTCCGCTACCTGCAAGAGAGAAAAGTATCCAGACATCAACTATCATCTCTAGAAAAATATAAAAGACTGTTGGATATTCATGATTGAAACTTGGTGGATAAGTCAAGCATAGATTGAACTTTATTTGTACCGAATATGGCTGGATTGCAGAAAGGATTGTGAATTTTATTAACGATTTCCAGGGATGGGGGGGGAGAGAGGCTAGTTACCCTGTATAAAAGAGAAAAGCAATTAAAACCCACGTTGAAAAATGCCTTATGTAAATGGTCAACTAAAATAATAAAGACATTTGATATATTGTAAATGTTTTGCTTGACCAACGAGACACAGGAATATTCATTACAACTTAAGACGTGTTCAGTCAATATGAGCATTCATTGAGTGATAAAAATCATATTTATCATAGTTCACCCCAAACAAGGCAGGTCGCCACTGTAGACGCAAGGGGCTACTGAGAAAAAAGGGTGACGGTTTTTTTTTTTGGGGGGGGGGGGGGGGTTCAACCTAAATTAGGAGCTGCACAGCGAGATGTCTGTTTACATTAGTTTTAAATTTCTGCATGTCAGTAACGTCAGGAAAGCAGAGAGCAGGGAGGGAGTTCCAGAGTCAAGCAGCACGGGGAAAGAAGTTTTTTGAGTAGAAAGCTCTTCGGCATCTGGGGACCTCCACAGTGAATTTACGTCGTGGGGGTACCAGAGCAGCAAGCTCATCAGAGCATAATTGTGACTACGATTCTCTGTCCATTCGTCATAGAAATGTTTGGACACATCTAAAATAAGATGCGTCCATTCAAACTGTGTCTCACGTTTGTAAAAGAATTTTCCGTAGTAAGCGTGACAGGCTGGTAGGTTTGGATGCATCTAAAAATTTAACAGGAAATCCAGAAATACTGTTAAAGTATTCAAGGTGAGAACAACCAACTGAAATTTTAAGAAACTGCATTTACCCAAATCCAAAAATAAAAAAAAAATTTAAAAAAAAAAAAAAAAAAAAAAACAGCAATAAAAATAAACTGATAAATAAATAAACATAAGGAATTCAAAAAAAAATAATAACGAAAAGAGAAAAAGATTTTTCTGGATTTGATTTTGCTTGGACTAATCAGTTGTGATCAATCAAATTTTCTTGAGACAATATTTTGAATTAGAGAAATTAATTTGACCAAATATACGGCGACGCATTTCAAGCCGGCTTGTGTAATGGCTGGACAGTGACAAAAACAAATTAGCTCGGGACGGATAATCCATCAAATCAACTAGTTTCATTATGAATATTCATTTGACACGGGATGCAAGGTTTGAAAACTAAACAAAATCAAAACACTGTAGCACCAACAACAACAACAGAAGAAAAATTTACAGCGGCCAAAGATTTTATTTTGAAATGCGTCCATTTATTTTCATGAAAGGCTTCGTCTGTCGGTCGATAGGTTCGTCTGTCGGTCGATAGGTTCGTCTGTCGGTCGATAGATTCGTCTGTCGGTCGATAGGTTCGTCCATCCGGTCATGCTTTAGTTTGATGTAGTATTTTTATTGCTAAACTCGCTAATTGAATGGATGAACCATATTTGAGTTTTCACCAATCATTTTTATAAGCGTCTGTCGGTTGTTGTGTCATGCTTAAGTGTTACATAGAAAAGAAAATTCTATTTAAGAAAATACTATTAAAACTTAATTTTTAAAGATTGAAATAGCATTTTCTTTTTTATATGCATGAATTTGGCTAAGATCAAAGTGTAGTATCTGTTCCGAGGGATACTGCACCCCATAGACTGATATTGTCTTGACCTTCGGGGCTTGATTTACGCCGGTCTATGGGTCTGTCCTGTGCAGTTCTAGGAGGTTCACCCTCCCAGGCTTCGCTTCCCCTCTTTGGGGAGGAGTAAGTTTATTGCTTACTGCCTGAAACGCCCCTACCGAGGAATGCCGACGGGGCTGCCCAGGTAATTTTTAATGGCCAGAGTGCTCACCTTCTCGGGCGCTGGCTTTTCAAACCCCACTTTCTCGACCCGACCTTGGGTCACATCTTACTTGTGGGAGTATGATAAAAACTGGCCTTGTGCCTAACCTCCCGGGGAGGAGGTAAATAAATAAGGGGCTTCATTGTTTTGTTTGTTGATCTGTCACATTTGAGTCTGAAATAGCTTTTCCATCATTACATGCACAGATTGAATGGACACATCTTAAAAATAGCCATTTTTTTTCAATATAGTGAAATTATCATTACCACCATCAGCAGCAGCAGCAATATGTATAAAATCCTTATCCTAATTTTGATCAAAATCCATGACATGATTTTAATTCTAGAAAATGTCAAAAATTTAATGTTTAAGCTTCAGAAAAAATTAAAATTCAGGGAATATTGCTTAATTTAAAAAAAAAAATTTTTATAACATAGTAGCCCCTTACGTCTACAGTGGCGTCCTGCCTTGTTTGGGGTGAACTGAGAAAAAAAGGGAGAAGGCTGGGGAGGGGGGTCAACCTAAATTAGGAGCTGCACAGCAAGATGTCTGTTTACATTAGTTTTAAATTTCTGCATGTCAGTACCATCGGGGAAACAGGGGACAGGGAGGGAGTTCCAGAGGCCAGTAGCACGAGGAAAGAAGCTATTTGAGTAGAAGGCTCTCCGGCATCTGGGGACCTCCACAGTGAATGGATGGGATTTAGCTGATTGTCGAGTTGGTCTAGTGAATTTACGTCGAGGGGGCACTAGAGTAGCCAGTTCATCAGAGCATAATCCATTGAAGTATTTGTAAAACAAGCACAAGGATGCTACATTACGGCGATTGGTGTCTAATGCCTATTGATCAAATACAATGCAAATCTGATATATTTGAATTTCCAAATGTGAAGTTATGCATCTTAAAAACGTTTAAAATGCTCCAAAAAAAGTGAAATTTGTGGCCTATTTATAAATTGATGTCTAATATCTATTGTTAAAATTTCACAAAAAATCTGATGTATCTGAATTTTCACGAAGGACCCCCCCCCCCTTTACTCTTTTTGCATAAAACAAAATTAAACCAAATATAGCCCACATTTGGACTCCTTATACCTAGTAGCTCTGTTCCAAAATTCATAATGATAGGTTAATTAGTGTAGGAGTTAATCCTGTAATTTACAAATATATAAACATATAAACACATCACATTTTATATATATATATATATATATATTATTTATAGTCAGCCTCATACAGACTGTTTCGCTGTATCACAGCTCTACAGTGCGACTAGACCAGTCAGTACCTCAAACCAGGATTGAAACTCAACCGTCGAGCTGACAGTCAGCGCTTCTTCCCCTGTGCTATCAGACGACACTGACTGATTGTAAGTGATATCTCAATGTAACCATTGTCAAGTGCCGGTAGCTCGAATTACTTTTACCCAATGAGCTATGACACAGACAGTTGTAGTGTTACCACATGGTTGGATACAGAAAAAAAGTTATCAGATTAACTATTGGCAATTTTGATTTGAGTTCAAGTTATCCTTCAGTATGTACCAATTTCATTTTCACTAATATATACAGGGTGTCTCAAAAAAATGTACTCACTCTTAGAATGACGAGAAAACCTTTATTTACCTTGGTGCGCGTTATCAGCTTTGTTTGAACAATAATGGTCATCAGTTTGAACATTTGCGAACATGATTCTTCCATTACATCTGTCTCATGTATTCGATGCTATTTCATTTCACTCTATGTTCATAAATAAAAGTTTTCTCGTCATTCTACTAGTGAGTACATTTTTTTGAGACACCCTGTATATATATATATATATATATATATATATATATATGTTTGAATGCACTGAGTTATTTGAATCATATTTAAAAAAATTTATAAGCCAAGACAATGCGTTTTTTCGAAATAGATAAATATGCATAAAATTTTAATTTTTAAAATAAATATAAGACATCATCAGGAGTAATATCCATTATTTATGACATATTAGTCACTAGTAGAAATTCGTGTGTGTGTGCACATCAGTTTTCATTCAAAGTAAATTGTGTTTTTTTATATAAGTTTACTTGTTTTTATTTTTTATTGGAAAGTGGAATGTTTTACATTTGTATATACACAATAAACGTCAGTTTAGACAGAGAAATAAATTTAAAAAAAAAAACGGATATTAAGATGTGTCCATTCAATCTGAAATATAATTTTCCTCCCAAAATATGCAGACTTAAGCAAGACAGACCAACGAAAATTATATTTCAGACTTAAGCAAGACAGACCAACGAAAATTATATTTCAGACTTAAGCAAGACAGACCAACGAAAATCATATTTCAGACTTAAGCAAGACAGACCAACGAAAATCATATTTCAGACTTAAGCAAGACAGACCAACGAAAATTATATTTCAGACTTAAGCATGACAGACCAACGAAAATTTTCGTTGGTCTGTCTGCCACGTTTAAGTCTGAAATATATTTTATAGCGATGCATGAACGCATGTAAAAAGTGATACAGATTGAGAAAATACATTATTTGAACATTGGGGTGACTTCTCGGAATTGATAAATTTATTTTAATATTTTAAAAAATATGGTGGACAAAAAAGTTTTATTTTTCAAAAAAGATACTTTCTAGTTGTTTACTTTATTTTAGCTTTCGTCATATTCAATAAGAAAATAATATGGATGCATATATATATATATATATATATATATATATATGAGAGAGAGAGAGAGATAGAGAGAGAGAAAGCTATATCTAGCCGGCGTAGCCCGGAATTTAGTAATGCCATTTTGATTTTTAATAATGTGTAAGTCACGTATGATGTTATTAATATCAAGATTGAAAAAGAAATTCTCATGTAAGGGAGATTACTCGAATGTTAACGTTATTTAAGTTAAATAAAAATAGAAGTTATCTCTTTTATATGAGTGATGGTTAGAAATAAACATGCCGTTTACGAATGATGTGTCTGTCACTGTAATGATGCAAGTAAGACACCAGTTCAAATAATTGTTTAAAAATATTTTTTTACCTAGTGTCATGTTAGTTAAATAATTTAAATGAAAAGGCTAATATTTAGTGAACAAATATAATTGTTTATGTTATAGCTAAACTTAATAGAGCAACAATAAATCTGTTAGTAAAAATCAGCTGATGTTATTAATATTTAGGTCGTAATTAAAAAATGTTTGCGTTAAAAATACTTATTCTGCCAAAAAGATTTTTAATTGAAAACTGAAGTGAAATACAATGAATACGATACAAAAATAGCAAATAAAAATTAATTAGTCAGAATCCAATATCGATTTGTGAGATGCATTGCTATTTAAGTAACTTGGAAACCCCTAGCGACTTAATTGTATATCTTAGATATATAGGAGTAGGTTCATAATATGATGAAACACACTTTGGGTCTTACGAGCTCTCCAAGTATATCTTATAATAATCCCCAAAATTGAAATTTGGAAAAATATCGGTAAATGTTAACTTATATTTATGGTTCGAATTTCAAGCAAATCGAAGACTTCTAAATTTTCAAATGGCGAAGGGTTCCCTTCATGCCATCTAACAAGCCTTTAAAATACTCAGATGAAATTGAAATTTGAGGATTCTTATTTACTTTGTCTCTCATACCTATCAATCGACTTTCAGGCAAATCAGAAATATTTTGATTTTCAAATATATGAGAACCACGACTTATGTAATTGGTTGTTATAAGAGATCAACTGATGAAAAATTGACGTGTGAATGCAGAAATAGATATTTTGGCTATATATATATATATATATATATATATATATATATATATATATATTAAATATAATTATCCAGAAATGTTTTATCATCTTATGGCTCATCAACCTGACTGAACCTAGTAAGATTCGAAACCGGGAACCCAGATTTTATATATATATATATATATATTTTAACTTTAGTTATATAATTGCTTAATAGAATTTTGACATTTTCTGCGTTCCTACTTCCAATTGTTTTCTCCTGTATTGCGATGATCTGACACCGGTTTTTCCCGTTTTTCTTCGACCAATTCGGTCTTCTATTGTTGTCTTCTGATAATGAAAGTTTTTCTTTCGAAAATTTAAGATTACCCTTTGCCGATCTGTTACTTACCGAACAGTATTTACTGTTTGGTATTTAATCAGTTTTCGTGAAATTATTAATAAATCGTTTTGAGTTTCACTTTCTCCCTGCGTTTATTTCTTTTCACTTTTCCATCTTACGGCAACCACATCGCATTGCTATAGCCTCGGACGACTAATTTACACTTACATTTACCAGCAATGCTTCAAGCAAACTACAATCTCCTTTTATATATATATATTTATATATATATATATATATATATATATATATGAGAGAGAGGGATACATAGATAGATAGATATCACTACTCATGGGGCATCACATTAGAGAAGAGAAAGATTATTCCCACCTAGCATTTAGGTAAAATGCTTTTCTGTACAAATAGTTGAATTCGTTCAAGTATCACAAATAAATGACATATATGTGTGCGTGTGTATACATACATACACACATTTTATTACTATATATGTAAGTTCTGAAAAATTGAAACTGAATAGTGAAATATGATTGCATTTGTATAACCATTGAATTTCCATTTTTCAAAATTATTGTGTTATATAGCTCTACAAAATGTTGTATTGAATCGAACATATTGTATTATATTAAAATGATATTGGATTATATATATACATATATATACATACATATATATACATACATATATATATATACATATATATACATACATATATATATATACATATATATATATATATATATATATATATATAGGCAAACATTATTAAATAACACAGAGCGTTTTTGCTTGATAAGACTTATTTTTATTTTTAAAATTTTCCGAATGGTCCATTTAGTGTTTCAGTCAAATTGCTGTATGTAAGTTCCATGTGTTTATTGTCCAATTTTCTTTCCTTTTCTGCGAGTACTTTCGATTTGATTCGTCAAATCATCTTCAGGCGGTGTTAATTTTGGTTTCTTAAAAAATATGTCTTTACTGTTGAGTTTTTTTTAATTATTATAACGGCCAGTAATTTACAACTTAAAATGAGCGTCTAAAATATTGAGATGTTACATGAGAGCGTGATTACGTTCTAAGAGCAAAAGTACTCGCAAAAAAAAGGAAAGAAAATGGAACAAGAGACACATGGAACTTACATACAGCAATTTGACCGAAACACTAAATCAGGGGGGGGGGCAACCTCCGGCCCGCCACCCTGTTAGGCTTTATTATTGCAATCCGGCCCACGGACCTCCCAGTAAAACTCATATCATTTTGAAAATGAAGTACACGAAGTCTCACCTTCGCTCCCAACTCTCGGACCGCCACCTCAATGACATTCTTCTGTTGTCTACCTCAACCATCGAGCCAGACATGGAAATACTTTTTCATGGCAAACAGCACCAGCAGTCTCATTGATTTGTAGAGTGTTCAATGCAAATTTTGTACAATTTATTCATGTAAACAAAATATAGTAATTCTGAGATTTCGTTTTTCACTCCGGCCCGCGATCTCCTTCCAGAAGTCTCATCTGACCCTCACTCTGAAAAGGTTGCCTGCCCCTGCACTAAATGGACCATTCGGAAAATTGAAAATTAAAAAAAAAAAAGTCTTATCAAGCAAAAACACTCCGTGTTATTTAATAATGTTTGCCTAAATGAAAATATGCTGCCTAAATACACTAATTTATATATATATATATATATATATATATATATATGTACACGAGCACACACGCATATGCCCATGTATACATATAGATACGCGAGCATACATACATACATATATAATATATATATATATATATGATTTTGTATGTGTGTGTGTGTGTGTGTAAACTAATTACTCTCATAAAATGTACATCGACAGTTGGCCGCATCAAGGTAGGTAATTGTCCATCTAAAACCTGAAAGTCTACATTGAAAAGGATCGTATCATTTCTTTTCCTAAAAAGAGGAAATTAAATTATGCTAAAACGAAATTAGAAAAAAAAAACAAAAAACTGTTCTCTTTTGGCAGACGTGATTAACCAAGTAAAATAAGGCACCGAGAAACACACAGCGATTAAAATGTCTTTGGGCTGAATGTACTCAAAATCTGGTGGTCATACCACCACCGCCGCCGCCGCCGCCGCCTCCGTCGCCGTCACGTGACCGTTTCACGTCTACAATTTGATTTTGCCTTCATTTCATTGGCCATTCCTCACATCTGCAGAGTTGGACAGACCCAAATAATTCAAAGAAACGGCTTCAGGTTTTTTTAGAACAATATATATTTCTTTGTTTTTTTTTTTGTTTTCTTCTTTTTCAAATTTACTTGTCATGAAGTTATACTCTTCATCCGGTGGTGGTCGGGCGAGGATGCGGGTTCGGTCACGTTGAATACAGATTATATCTTGATTGGACTAAAATTAGAGAAGATGAACATGCTTTCATGTCGGACAAAGTGTTTTTCATACCCGAATCAGCCAAATATAAACCTTCTTAATTTTTATGACAAAGACACAAATTTATAAAGTTCATTTCCTAATTATAAATTGCGATGAAAAAAACTAAAAAAACACAAAACAAACAAAAAAAACGACTGGTTATCGGTCAGGACCGAGAAAGTCGTTTAGATTAAAATATATATTTAATGCCTGTTTTTGGATGTCTACTTGACAAAACACAAAGACAAATAAAAAAAAATTATTCAGAACGATTTGTTGAAGTCGTCCCTTTTAAAGTTTACACACACACTATATATATATATATATATTGAATATGTTGTCACTCTCTTCCCCCCTCAATGTACGTCTTAAATAGTTCACTTTGTAGTGTCTTGCATTTGGAGACAACGACGTGTATCATAATTACCTCACTTACATTGTATAATTATCTCCCTTTGTATATTTCTCTTGCATATATAAACGAATGCAAGACACTACACACTTCTCTCTCCATAGATGTATTAAATATGTTGTCGCTCTCTCTATATGTGTATGGAATAGTGAGTGTGAATTTCTCTTTTTTTCATTTTCAAAAATTTAATCGCCTTGCTTGGATGCTTGAATAAGGCCGGAGGGTCGAAATAAATTATTGCACCGGTGATTATGTGATTCTGTGTTACTTTATTTTATTCTTGCTCTGTTTATTACATTGAGCTCTCATACTCGGATTTCTTTCTAGAATTTATTTGACTCTAACACACACACTATATATATATATATATATATAATCATAATAATAGAATTTACGATAAGTGAAGTATCGTAAAGTGATCTATTTTTATCTTCATCTTTCCTTCTTATATATATATATATATATATATATAAGGTGATTTAATAAACGTTAGTTTGCCTGAGATTTTTTCCTACAAAATACAAACAAAAATATTCATCGGTTTTGATGAATTTTTTTTCAAAGTCGTCACAATTTGCAATTAAATAACCAAGTAGTAACTTAGTACATTCTCTTTCTCTCTCTCTGCTCTTATTTTATACTGTATCTATCACTGCCCTTTCTGTAACTCTCTCTCTCTCTCTCTTTATTACCTCCCAATGTTAATAAACATAGATAAAGAAAGGAAGACTAGAATATGGGATTGTGGCGGTAACTTACCTCGCCAAAGCAAAACGAGGCGAATTGTCTGCACATGACAAACTTGTGCGGTGAACATCCACAAATCTAAAATGGAATGACACAGTGCATACGTTATCGGCCAAAACGCGGCTGATTCAAACATGAGATTCCCGTTTTTCAGCCGATACTTAGAAGGTACAAAAGAAGTGAGTTTTGGCTGAGAAGCAGTTCGTCTCTGAGACTGGTGAAGACAATTGAATTAAGAATATAAAAGTTTCTTAGATTATCTGAGACAAATGTAACTCAACTCAAAGAATTTTCAATTAGTCATGTGACACTCGCTTCATACTATCCAAGAACTAATGGTCAAGCAGAACGTTTCGTAAATACATTTAATCAAACATTAAGAAAATAAGAAAGAGGTGAAACTGAAAAATTGTTGTAACAATTCATCTTCAGAGTATATCAGATAACTCCAAACCCAAATACAAATTCAGAATGTCACCAGCTAAACATGTTCAATCGCTATTTGATGAACGAATGCCTAACAAAAAAACAACATGTTTAAAAAATATAATGTCAATACAACAAGATTTTTCAAGCATAACGAAAGTATTCACCTTAAAGATTATAAAAAATGGAAAGGTTAACTGGAAAGAAGGTCTTATTAAGACACTATAACCAGCTTATAAAGAAGTAAACTTCTGTACCAAACCATTTATGAAGGAAATGTATGATTTGCTTGAAGTATCTAAACCTCAAGTATCACCAGCATAAAATATAACATTGAACATTGATTCAAAAACAAAAAAGGTATGAAAGTTTAATTTCAAAAGATGGAGATGATATGGAGTGATAAACACTTCTCAATAAACAGAGTCCGAAAAGGACTAAAAATAGTGTGTGTGTAATATATATATATATATATATATATATATATATATATATGATAGTTTTTATTTACACAGGTATGTACAAAATCTGCGACACTGGCATGTCGATGTTATCGATCAACAGTTACTATAAACTGAGATCTCATCAGGCAGAGTTAGAATCCGATCTTAACCTCAGATCATATTTGGAGAGAATATATATATATATATATATATATATATATATATATATATATATCATATATATAGATATATATATATCATATATATAGATATATATATATCATATATATAGATATATATATATTGTTCATAAAATATATATATACTTCTTTCCCAACCTTTATATTTGAGTGTATTCTTCCTATCAACTGCCGACTACGATACAACAATAATAAATTATGTTTTGAGATGAGGATTTATGATTTATATAATTTGGATTATTCTACCTACTGTTCTCATCTTGGATGTTACTTTCACAACGTTTCGGCCGATGTAACCTCCGCCATTCTTCAGGTGCATCTCGTTGAACTCAAGAATTTTTATGTACGGAATTTCGAACAGAACCCTTATTATACTTTAATAATTTTATAATATTATATTTAAAAAAATTATACAATTGAATTCCACCATAATGCATTTCGGTTCATTCATAAACAAGTCAATCCCTTTTTTAAATTATTAACAAAAGAATAAAATGACTAATTACTTCATGTTTGCCCTTTCCTCCACCCACAAATAACTTATCAAAAATATCAATTTAATTCAGCAAATACAGGTTTAATTTTAATTTTTCGTTTGGGGTTTACAGTGATATCGTAGGGTGTTCATCCACGCTGGGCATCCATAAACAGCACAGACATCATTTTACTTCCTTTTACTTATCACTTGAAAATTGATACTTATAGATAGTAGAAACTCGAATAAAAATAGTAATATAGGTTTCTAGGGTGGGAGCAGAAGTTTCTTGGTTTCCTCAATTTTCTCGGGCAATGCTAGTATGTCTATAAAGATCTAAATGGCTACTAGCAAACTTGATATATTCCAGAGATTATTACAATTAGCTTTTCTGCATTGTAAATGTTTGATTCATTTCAAACATAATCTCTCTAAGTTTTTTGAGGGTTTTTTTTTTTTTACAAATTATGTAAGATTAGTTTGGTTTTGTCACAATACAACTTTAAAAATAAATAAAATAAAGTTTGTTTTTTTAAATAAATTTTCTCAAACAAATGTGAAAGTGTGCAATTATTAATGCTGAATAATTATTTGGAGGAAAACAGTTTTGGTGAAGAACTTGATGGTTGCTGATACGACAAATATTGATTTCAGAAACCAATCACACTTGGTGTCAGAAGTTTATCACTTATTGACGCTTTTTTTTCTTTTTTGAAACCGTTGCTTCATTGGCTTGATGTAAACACGATCACCACGAAGAAAGTCCGATTTAAGATTTTCTATTTTTTTGGTCCATTTCTGTAGCAGCCATCATGCAGGTCCACAGGGAAAACGAGTGAGGGTTGCACCGATTGAACCCAGATTGTTCCGGTTACAAAATGCAAACTTGTAACTTTTGTCACACGACGGGAGTTCACGTATGCAAATGAGGCTTGTGTTGCGTGGCTGATTCTCGTTGTGATAAAAAGAGTAGACACTGTGCTTGGGCGAAAGGGTAGAGAAAGATTGACGTTGTGACTCGATCGAGTGCTCAGTGGTAGAGCATTCTTTAACTCTTCCTTACAATTTCTTTGTACGTATTTTTCGGTTATGCTCTCAATTTGTAACAAGATCATCCGGGGTGATCGGAGAAGCAAGTTCGTGAATAAGAATTATAATCTAGATGCTAATGAGATGTAGGTCAAGAGGGGTGTGTGGGTAGAGGTCGCATTTGGAATGCGACTGTGGTTATTTTGATAATTTCAAGATTGTGAATAAAATAAAAAAAACAAACAGAAATATAAACACTTATTGTTTGAGTTATGTAGGATTGAGGAATGTGTGGATAATAACAATTTTCAGATTTACGGTCAGAAATCAAAAGAGAATCAGGGAAAAACGACAAAGCTATACTTGAAATCGAAGGCAGTGGATATTCTGACTTTTGCTCCCTCCAGTGAGGGCTGGGGAGCTGACTGTATATACGAAGCTGAATGTACCCTGTAAGCTATGAAAAACCTTTTTTGTTTCGACTCTTTAACCTCTTAATTGTCATGGCTAATAACACCCTATTCGAGAGTCCATCATTTAAACTCCTCGTACTAACATTCACAGGTAAAATGAATTGGAACAAATATATAGAAGATACTGTCATGGCTGCTGCAAAGAAAGTGGGCTCCCTCTACCATGCTAGAAAACCTCTCACACTTGCCAGTATTCTATATCTCTACAAAGCCACCATTCGCCCATGCATGGAGTAATGCTATCACATCTGGGTTGATACACCAGCTACTAGTCTCTCCCCCCTTAGATAGGGGCCCCAAAAAGAGCCTCTTATCTAATAGGTCCCTCACTGTCTACCAAGCTCCAGCCTCTGCCCCTATCGCCACAATGTTGCCTCCCTTTGCTTGTTTTACAAGTACTTCAATGGAATGTGCTTCGATGAACTTGCTGCTCTGGTCCCCCCTCGACATCAATGCCTCCAACCAACCTGACTAGCAACAAAATTCCACCCCTTCACTGTAGAGGTCCCCAATGCCGGAAGGCTTCTTTTCTCAAACTGTTAGTCTCTGGAACTCCCTCCATGCTCTCTGTTTCCCTGACTGTACCAACATGCAGAAATTTAAATGTAATGTGAACAAACATCTCGCTGCACAACTCCCCACTTAAGATGCCCCTATGGCTATGGCCCTAAATTCACAGTAGCCCTTTACGTCTCAGTGACAATGTGGCCCCTTGTTTGGGGTGAATTTAAGTACAAAAAGAATAAAAAGATTGCTGAAGGAGAAGGCGTCTCAAAACAGTTTTGCGTTTTTGGATCAGTAAAAGAATGCGGCATAACGCCACACATTGATTTTTCCAGAAATGCTTTCCTCTAATCAGCCAAAAATGATAAATGATGACTTATGTTAGGTCTTATAGGATTGGGATACATGTCAATCCAATAATATTAATCGATCAACGGTTCATGTGAAAAAACACAAACCACACCCAAATATCACTTCTAGAAAAGAAATGAGATTTTTCTCATAAAACTGGCTTCCAGAGCCATATTTAGCCCCAAAAAAAGAAAATGGTTGTCACGTGATATGCTTTCACATGACAACCAGGTATTTCCTTACATGTCTATGAGAGTCCATGCTTGAATTATTTCTTTTTAATTCCCAATTGTTTTAAGTTTCCAAGCCAAACTTTATGTCTATTTTGATAATAGTCATGAATACGTACTTCGGGTGGATTGACTCAAATGTGACAGACCAAAGAAAGACTCTTAAGTAAGAATGAGATTTTCGGTATCAATTATGGTTCGAGAGTTTTCTACGGAATCCCTAAACTCTAATAATTTAAATTAAAAAACAGAGAATTTAATTTTTTTTCTTTTGTATATCAACTCTTTTCAGGTTATTTAATGCTGAATCTGGTAACTTTGGTGAAAGTTTTTATGCTTCAATTCTTTATATCATGAAATGTTTATTCATAGTGTTTGGTGTGGGTTTTTTGTAGAGGAAAATTGTTGTTTTTGGCTTTGCAAAACATGATTGATATCATTGTTTTTTCCCCTTTGTAAAACTCAATGTTTTGTGCATTTTAGATCAGGAAGCTAGTTGTAATGACAAACGTGAACAGTCGTAACTTAAGAAAGCTTTATTCGGCATAAACTGTCAGTACAATATTAATGCTGCTATTTATATTGTTAAGACGAACAGGAGAGTTCTCCAAAGGGGAGATAATTTAGAATAGAAAAATTATTCATAATTGTTCATTACACTAGTATCTTCAAACAACCTAATCTGGTGAGAGAGAGAGAGAGAGAGAGAGACAGAGAGAGAGAGAGAGACAGAGAGACAGAGAGAGAGAAAATGAATGAATTTATATATAACGTTAATTTAACATTTATTACGTATACTCGTCTATCAAAGAGAAAATGGCTGAGGTAGATTCAAAGAATTGACATAAAAGTTAAATTTTATATGCATGCATTAAAACCTTAATGTAAATATTTACTATGTTGCCGTCCTATTCGAAATAATCTGTTTCAAGTAACAAATTTAAAAAGCCTTAGTGGATATATTAGAAACATGAGGAAGTTTGATCAGATGTTTTGCTGGTTTGGCAGGCCGAGAGCAGGATCGAAGCATTTCCTCAAATAATGGTGATTGAGAGGCGCTCTAAGAGCCAAGTCAACTTACGATGTGAATTAGTATTTTCTTTAATTTGCCATGCTTAATTTTGAAATAGCATTTCCATTCTTCTGTTATTTTATTCACCTACTCTCCAAGGAGGTTAGACACAAGGTCAGGTGTGGGTTTTGATGAAAGTGTTTCTGTGTGGAACGAACTGGATTCGAACTTTGCACATTGTCGTTCTTGATAATAATATTTCATCAGTTATAGCTTTGGATAAAAAATAAAATGGAAAAATGCAATATAAAATACATTGGCTGACAGATCAGATATAAAATCATTTCCAAACAAAGAATGAAAAAGAATAAAATATGACTTTGAATGTGAAGCATACATTTTTAAATATAGAGGTTTGACGGGTTAGGGTTTTTTTTTTAAAATATAGAGGTTTGTCAGATTAGGGTTATGTTTTTTTTTAAATATAAAGTTTTGTCGGGTTAGGGTTTTTTTTTTAATATAGGGGGTTGTCGGGTTAGGGTTATGGTTAGGGTTAGGTTTTGTTTTTTTGAAATATAGAGGTTTGTCGGGTTAGGGTTTGTTTGAAATATAGAGGTTTGTCAGGTCAGGGATTTTTTTTAAATATGGAGGTTTGTCTCCAAAGCATCTCTCTACCAAAAAATAGTAACCAGCACCATGTTCTGTTTTAAAATCTTGCAAACTGTGCTAGTTTGGACATGGGACCAATGTCATCCACTCCTCTATAAATACGAACGTGTATTTATATATATATATATACATACATACATTATTTTAATATATATATATATATATATATAATATGGAACAGGTAGAATAAATACCTTTTGAAGCATTAAAGATGCGATATCAATTTTTTTTTTTTAAAAGAGAGAAAAAAATACAAATCCGATGACATCAGGATATATTACACACCGAGGATGCCAAGTTTTTTGACGAAATATCTGTATCACTTTAAACTAACAAAAAAAAAATGCTAGTTTATAATAAAAAAAGAAAAAAAAATCGGTTTCGATTTATTATTTTTCTTTAAAAAAAAAAAATTGATATCGCATCTTTAATGCTTCAAAGGGTATTTATTCTACCTGTTCCATATTAAATTTAACAATAGATGCTTCTTTAAAAAAATATGAACCTTAAAAACTTATATATATATTAAAATAAACATAGTTTGAGTATCCGGCAATTGTTTCAGAACCTCTTCGGCTCTTCTTCAGGGATTAAGCACGTTTGAAAAGTATTGATTTTGTTCATTTTGTAAATTAAGTTCAAATATTAACTCTCTCTCTATATATATATTGGCTATGTTGTGAGTTGATGTGAATTTCTCTGCCCCACTCACACTCGGCTAATGCTTCTAAAGTAAGTGCAGATCTTAGCTGATTTGAATTTCACTGTCACGCTAGTAGTTGCATTCATCAGCCTGGTTATGAGCCTTTTGCGCATTAGCTGGTGTGGTTCTCTTTATGCCATCCCCCATGAATAAACAAGGAAGAGCCCCTTGGGGTTGGGGATGGGTAAGATGGTTTGCATGAATTCATCATTTCACATATATATATATGAGAGAGAGAGTATTAGAAGGCTATCACAATGTAAGAAATGGAAATATGTCGGCGGATAACGTTATAAGCAATATTGCCATTCCACACGTGTTTTTAAGATTTGAAACACTCACCATTTGACAAAGAGGTCCTCCTCGAAATATCTTATGGAACACGGTCACACACATTACATCACAGTGTTGAAGTCTTGCCTAATCAAGATTTGCTATATATAAAAAAATTTTTAGAAATTAAAAAAAAATATTAAAAAAATCACTTGTTTTTGTCTTACTAATCAACGCCGACATATTTCCATTTCTTGCATTGTGATAACCTTCTAATACTCCTCTATATACGTATTACACACAATGCTTCAAGCAAACTACCTCTCCTTATCATGTATATATATATATAAATGAATAAATGTGAAAGTTTTTTCCACCTATCCTAACTATATTAATATCAAAACGGGTTATGCTTATTTAATTCTATGATACAACATAAAACTTTGAAATACTGTATATATTGTAATCTGTAAGCACCAACACTTAGCTTTGTGATTTCTTAATTTGCATATTTATTTTATAAACAGCTTCTAATAAATTAATATTCTGTAATATACATTTTTAATTTGCATTACCATATTTCTTATAATATAAGCAATATTTTCGTCGATAGTAAAACGTCTGCTGTTGCTGGGATGCTGAGAACATATACTACACTTTGATATTAGCCAAAAGGCCAAAGAATCATAAAAAAGTAATGATTTAAGACAAGGCATTTTCAAACGAATGAAAACAATACAATAATAGATGAAATCAGAACTATCTTTTTAATGGGTGTGGGTAGTGTAGTATCGGTTCCTCCCAGGTATTACCTCTTCCTTTGGGGAGAAGGAATCAATTAATATCTGTCTTGTTATTATACAACCATACTCACAGGCATTACTTTCTCCTTTTATGGTGGATCCTCCTAAGTATTACCTCCTCTATTTTTGGGGGGAGGGGGTAGTGTACTATCTATTCCGTTGTCATGATATAATTCTCTTAGTCATTACCCCCTCCTCTAGGGGTCAATGAAGTATATATTCGTTCACCATGATATTAACCTCCCAAGCTAGCAAAAATATGCGATCAGAGGAAGAGTGTGTGTATATATATATATATATATATATATATATATATCCAACCCATTACACCAAAAATAGCGAATAAAAAGTGCCGGATGAAGCTATTTCAAGTGTTTAGGGGTAAAAGGGAGAAAGCAAATAGCAAGTCAAATAACCTCGACCGTCTGAAATGAATTCATCGAAAAGAAATATTTCACTCTATTTCCATAATGAGACGCTTTCTTGTTTTTCCTGTCCTTTTTTATACCAATTCATACATGTTTTCTTTCTTTGTTCTGTTTTAAACTTTCCAGTTTTAGACGTTTTATTTCTTTCTTATTTTTTTGTTGTAAAATAAAGTTTTAATCGGGGAAGTTACATGAACATGAAAAATAGTGCGAACACTGGCGAAGCATAATTCCCCCCCCCCCGCGCGCGTCATATTTAAGGAAGGTGTACATTCGTATTCGTATATATCATCTTGGTCACTCTGTCTTTTGACTTCCTGTTGAAGGTTGTTCCTTTTCTCTTTCCTTTTATGATTGAATAACTGACTTTCAAAATCTGTTTAAAGATTTTACTTTTTTATTCGATCAGTCATACCATCCATCCCGCCCTCAATTTTCTGTCTTCAATCAAATATAATTTGACTGATTTTCAGCTATCTTGAAAAAAGGCCCATTTTGATCAAAAAGAAATCTACAAAATGTCAACTGAATGAATTCAAGTCTTTATTTCATGTCGGATGCAATAAATTTTTAATAAAAAAAAGCAAAAAACACGATTCGAACAAAAACAAAAAAAAAAGATTTCACTCAAATACTTACGACTTTTAAAAAAAATTCTTTAATGTAACATTTTTTTCTAATTTTTTTTTATCTACTTACCGTTATAAAACTGTCTTGATGAAGTGGAGACAAAAAAATTGGGATCTAAATGAAAAGGAACCCTTAGAGTTGCTAGGGTGTAACTAGATTAGGAGGGGCCACCAGGGAGCTAATTTGGAGGTGTTTTCTATAAAATTAATATTCTATCGTACTTTGTAACCCAGAGAGGAGACAAAAGAAGGGAGAGAATTAAACATGGTTTAAAGGAAGAGAAGGGGGTAGATAGGTAGGTAGGCCAAGGAGATTAGTCAAATAAAATAGAAAGAGGAAGAGAGAAGAGAAATGATTGAAGAGGAAAAAGAGTAAATAGAAAAGAAAGCATCAAGAACATCAAGGAGGAGGACAATAAAGAGCATTGGAGTAAAAAGATGTAGGAGGGTAAAAAGTATAACAATGAATGAAGAGACAGACTTTGAAGGGACACATCTTCAAAATACTTCTGTTAATTTCTTCTGTGTCAATTATTTCAATTTTTAAAGTGTGACAGACCGGCTTACCACCAAAGCCTCGATAAACGCTATAAGAAAGGAAGGAAAGAAACAGGTAAATATTTATCATGGATTTTAATGAAAGGAGTTTCCTAATGAAGAGAGAAAAAAGTAGAAAGTAAAGAAACAAGGGGTAAATAATGAAGGGAAAATATAGAGATGAAAGAAGAAAAGGAAGGTAAATAATGAAGGAAGATAGATAGGTAGAAGAAGAGGAAAATTAGGTAAATAATGAAGGAAAAATAGAAGAAGAATAGGTAACTAATGAAAGAAAACAGAAAGATGAAACAAAAAAACTAGGTAAATAATGATGGATAAAATAGAAGTAAATAATGAAAAAAAATAGAGAAATAGAAGAATAGGTACATATTGAAGGAAAAAATGATGATGATGAAAGAAAAAGATGATGATGAAAAATAGATAAATAATGAAGGTAAAATAAAAGAAATATAGGTAAATAATGAAAAAAAAAGATAAAGACGAAAGACAAAGAATAGGTAAATAATAAATGAAAAATAGAAGAATAAAAGAAAAAGAATAGGAGGAAGAATGATGACTTAAAAGAAAAGAGAAATATGACGAGGCGGAAAAAGTAAAAGAAAATGAAGAAACGAATTGAACAGGAAAACAAAAAGAATCTGATTAAGCAAAAAAAAAAAAAACGATCCCTCCCCACAAAAAAGATGCGAGTGAAATCTCTTATGCCATTGGCGATGATGAGCGTCATGCATGGCAATAAGTTGAAAAAGTCCAATTGCTGATGACTTTTGGTTGGGATCGGGAAGACGGAACAAGAAATCAATCAGACATTACCACCTCGGGGCTCGTTCAATCAGGCATTTTGCTCACCCCTACCACCCACCGCTCAACAGGTCACATAACTACTTTCACTACTGATGAAGTCCACGCTGACAAACTGAAACTGTAACCAAAAAAATAAAAGATTTTCGAAAAAATTAAAAATAAAGATTAAAAACACAAAAAGTATAAGTTAAAAAAAATAGGCGGTAAAGAATTGGTTGATAAAGAAATTTCTCTCATTTGAAATCACAGTGAAAAAAGTGGAGAAATCGTGCGCGGAGATATACGTAAAATGATTGATGCCATGAACATCGCTTTAGTTCTACGATTGAAATTAATTATTGTCCGTTTAATTTTTTTTCTCTCTTTTTCCGTATTTCGTATTTTTTTGTAGACCCAAACTTTGCCATATTTTTTGTAGGGTCCTGATTTTAAAAAGACATTCAAAAAGTTACGCCTTTTTTCCTTGCTGAAATTTTGTGAGATAAGAAATTGCAATTTGCATTCTTTATTGAACGGCTCTCTCCATTTTGTTTGTTACCCTCAAAATAATTGGTTGTTATGGTACAGCGTGCTTTTCGATGGCAATTTGATATTTATTTGCTCTCTCCTCAAAACATTCGCCAGTGGTTTAAACAATTTCAAGATTTCTGTGTAAAGGAAAAAGTCCAGAACGACCACGAGTTTCGGAGGATTAAGTGGCAAAAATCCATGCTGTGTTTGAAGTGAATCCATGGAAGACCACAAATCGATCTACCTGTGAACTTGCGATCCTTCAATATACTATCTGGTGTGTGTTAAAAAGATGTCTACATTTGAAACCATACAGACTAGGTCACATTCTGGCATTTACCAATAACAACTAGGGGAAGGGGATGGAATTTTGCAATTCGATGCTTTTGATCCCTAAATGTAGCTGTGTGTTTTGTTTTTCTTGTCACGTCTATGTTTCACGACTCTTCACTAACCACGATAAGCTTACATATCATATAACATACCGATGAACTCAGTGAATGGTGACTGTGTGTGTGTCTATAAAACTGATGCATCCGATATTGCTCATGTCAAATAGAAATATGATTTTCAGAAATTTCATGGCCCCAACCCCGAATTTAAATAAAAAAGAAATCAACAACAAAAAAAAACTTGGTTTGATATCGTACCATTCGAACTCAACATTTTGTTGACAATGTTTTAACTATTATAAATAATAAATGAATTCATTGAAATACCGGATTTTAGCATCGTTTCTGTTAAACAATTAAGTAGTATGTAAATATAGATATAAAACGCAGAATGGATTATTCAGATATATGTTAAAACTTTTAAACTAACGCTTATAAATAGAATACCTTCATTGTGTAACATGTTAGAAAAGTGTAATTAGCTCCTTTAAGGAGCTGCTAGCGACGCAGAACTACTTCGATTATGTTTATATGCAAATTGTGCATGTGAATACGATTATACTAGGAAGTTTACTTTCAACATGTCTTCGTTTTTAGGGACAGACATGCATAGACAGAGAGGTGTTACCTTTGATTGTATATGTATATATATATATATATATATATATATATATATATATATATATATATACAGAGTTATGTATGTGTATATATTTGTATGTACAGGATTAACTCTTAAAGTAATAAACCGATCACTATGAATTTTGGAATATAGCTGCTCGGCGTAAGGAGTCCAAATGTGGGCTATATTTAGATCAATTTAATTTTATGCAAATGGGGCAAAAGTAGGTTGGAAGCTCTTTGTGAAAATTCAAAAACACCCGATTTTAGTGAAATTTTACCAATAGCTATTAATACATATTTCCGAAACTTCCGTTTTTTTAAGTATTTTAAAGGGTTTTAGAGGTCAAAATATGGACATAATTATTTTAATTTTCAAATGTGAGATTAAGATTTACATTAAATTAAGCAATATTACTTGAATTCCATTTTCTACAATGAAAATCATGTAATGGATTTTGATCAAAATTGGAATAAGGATTTTAGACATAAGGTTTAGTATCATTATATCTTGATTTTTAACTTCGTACAGGGGACAGAAAAGTGGTTCAAAGCTGTTCTGTTAAGAGACGAAAATTATTTTAGTTTTTTTTATAAGATTAAGCTAAGATATATACATATATTTAAGCAATATGTATACGGTCTGCACATATAAAAGGAAGTCACAGTTTTATAAAATTATTATATTATATATTTAAATGTTCTCATTTTTTTCTAAATAAACATCTTTATTCATACAATTGTTTCTGTCCATTTTCAAAAAATACATTTTCTCTTGATTAAAGACTCAAGATGTTTTCAAAAGGTTTCTTCAGTGAATTTCTTCAGTGAATTTCTTCCATCAAATTAAGCCAAAAACCAGAATCGTTAATATTAAAATTGTTGTCTTCATTTTACTTATCCCTTTTTAGGAGTGGGGGGAAATTCGGAACATTTATTAAATTATTATATTATATTTTGAGTTTTAGTAATGTATAATCTATTGCGCTATTAACCCAACTTTTTGTCATTTAAAGGAAGTTAAATAATATATTTATATATATATAAATATATAAATTGCTAGTGGTACAAAATTGCACTAATGACAGGTTTTCTGTCATAAGTAGATCACATTCGTTATTCCACCTTAAAGTCCTGGAAGCAATATATATTAAGTCATTAAAACCCTCTTTTTGTAAACAAAAGGAGTGGCTTCTACGACTTAATGTGACCCACTTGTGACCCCCCCTCCCAATTTTCTTTTTCCTAAACTTGTCACTGGTCTTCATTTCACTATTTTAAGTTTTTAATCCACGTATTTACTCTGATGAGTGTAGACAAAAGCCGGCTTGTATGTATAAAATTTTTTCCTCTCGTTTTCACACTTTTCAATTTCATTCCACTCAAAAAAATGTCACAACCGTCTATATTCCTTGCTTTAATATATATATATATATATATATATATATATATATATATATATTAAAGCGAGAAATGAAGGATGAGAGTAATCCGACGTAATGGAAATGAAAAAGGAAAAACCAAGAGATATTTTTTTTATATATATATTCATCAACGTTTCGTCTTTAGTCGTAAGACTTCCTCAGGATGATAATTTAAAGAAAAATGTCATGCAAGTACATCGAAATATAGGAAGTCTTATATATATATATATTCATCAACGTTTCAAGACTTCCAATATTTCGATGTACTTGCATGACATTTTTCTTAAAATTATAATCCTGAGGAAGTCTTACAAATAAAGACGAAACGTTGATGAATATATATGAAAAAAAATATCTCTTGGTTTTTCCTGTTTCATTTCCCATAATTAATTTATATAATATAAATATATATATATATATATATATATATATATGAAAATATATTTATCGCAATTAAGCTACACAGAGGCTCTCGCGTTTCATTCCCGGGGGGAATCTTCAAGCTAAAATGCATGGAGTTATTTTTGCCGGGTGTTTTTATATACACGGCTGGCTAGTTAACTCCATGCATTTTAGCCTGAAGATTCCCTCCGGGGATGAAACGCGGGAGCCTCTGTGTAGCTTAATTGCCATAAATATATTTTCATAGCTTACTACCTAGCTCTACTTACGTATCGAGCACTGTTGAAGTAAATACTGAAAATTGATACATAAAAAATTATATCTCCTTATAAAATTTTATGTGGATACATGAAATACTAATATATATATATATATATATATATATATATAATTAAAATATTAGTTATATTCGTGAATTAATGATTTAAAAAACAAAAATGAAAGCCATGGTAAAATATAAAATGTTGCATAAAATCTAATAAAATACATAACTCCAATAAATGGAATGTGTTATATATTCTTTGGCTTGTTAAGATATTTTATTTATAGGCATTATCGTGTAACCAATGGCAGGTAAAGCTTTTGTCTTGGAAAGAATTTCTGTTTAGTTTCTTGATTGATAGATCTTGAAGCCTCTTTGTTTCCAGTCGGTTGCTTAACCACTGACCCAAGCTAGCGAGTGATTGTTTTGAGATTAACGTCTTCTCCTTTTTTATAGGATCCTTTTCTTTTGATTTATAAATATCCACATCAAATCAACCATAGTCTGATAGTAAGGATCATCGTTGTTTTTTTTCCATGGATCCGCACCCTTTTTCCCAGACCTCCACTAACTCTTCTATGCCCTCCTCCCTCGTCTCCTTCGGAGACTTGTCATAGTTGAAGGCTTTGGTGTCCTCTGTTCAAATCTAAAGTATAATCATGCTTCGGGATTTGCAGTTCGCCCGAAATATACAAAATCTACGGTTCGGGTCAAAGTTATGATAATCTGCTTGGAGCGTTTTTTTTTGTTTGTTTTTTGTTTTTTTCCCCAGGAATAAAAAAAATAACAAGAACATAAAACCTTTCGACCATCAGAAGCGGATATCATTTATCCTGACGCTTTTGATAGGATTTTAGAATCCCTTATTATTGGTAATTCTGTTTCTTCTTCTTGAAGAAACATTTATCATCAGATCAGTTTTGGAGGCGGTTAAGGAATATTTCAACAGTGGAAAAAAAAACTCTCTTTTTTATGTGTGAAGAATTTTTTTCTTATAAAAGCATTTAAAAACTAACATCTTTTATTATAAAGACTTGCAAAAAAATATTTATGCTAGTAAATCACTAACCCCAACCCCCCCAAAGAGGAGAAAGTAATCCCTGAGAGGATTATATCCTGATAACAGAACAGATTTTACACTATCTCCCTTACAAACAAAGGAGGAGGTAATACCGGAGAGGATGTTATCATGACAGACGAACCTATACTACACTACTCGCCCCAAAAGAGGAAACAATGACTGAAAGGACAGTCTAATGACAGCAGTACAGGTACTACACTACCCTCTCCCTCCAAAAAGAGGAGATAACGTCTGGGGGATGGTATCATGACAGACTAATATATACGTCACTACCCTCTTCTCAAAGGAGGAGGTAATGCCTGGGAGGGTATCATGACAAACGAACATATACTACACTAAGCTCTCCAAAAAGAGGAGATAATACCTGGGTGGATGATCTCATGACAAAAGAACAGATACTATACTATCCCCCCCCCCTTCAGAAAAGAGGAGGTAATGCTCGGGAAGATAGTCTCATGACAACAGAAGAGATACTACACTACATCACTTCTGAATTGAGCATTGAAGATAGTACATTAATCTGAAATAATAAAATAAATTGAGAAAATTAAAAGATAGCACAATAGTACATTTATAGAAGTAATAGTATAGTTTGCAGACAGATACCAAATCTCCATTAGTAACAGATATGCTATTTGCAGCACCCATTAACAACTTGCAACTCTATATACATAAGTAACCAGTTAAGATATTTCAATGTTGTGCAATAGTTGAATTAAATTGCAAACGAAATTGAACAAGCCGCACGTGCGTGGTCCCCCTCTGTATGTAACTCGATGTGGCGAGTGTAAAATACAATAAATTTTGGGCATTTTTGAACCCCCTTTGACCCCCTGGGGGCGCGAACCAGAATTTTTCTGAGGTCAAGGATGCTCATTTTATATCCAGAACAATTGCCTCTCAATTTTTCTGAAACTTGGCCAAAATGTAATGGATGGATCAAACGTTATGGGAGAAAAGGGTCATTTTTTGCCATTTTGGGGGCTTTTGACCCCCTGGGGGCCTAACCAGATTGTTTTCAAAAATCGGAGAATGTCACTTTCTAACCTGACCAAAGTTACAACTTCATGCAAAATTTCAGAGAAATTCAATGGATGGTTGCGGAGAAAAATCCGGACGGACGGACATGCCTCAAAACATAAATAATTAGAATCTATGAAACCGGAAACGATAATTAAGATATGATCAAATTTCTTCTTTTTTTTTTTTTAGTTATTTAATTTGAATTAAACTTTTTCTCTCATTAACGTTTGTTTTTCTATATTTTGGTGTTAGTTTCTTACCCACTTGAAGATTTTAAGATTGCATTTATTTAACTGATAAATACAGGCTGACCCCCCCCCCCCCAAAAAAAATGCCATCCATGGAATCGTTAATAAAATTCACAATCGTGACTGTAATCCAACCATATCTAGGATGAATAAGCTTTATTCTATGCTTGACTTGTGTAGTATCTGTTCCGATGGATACTGCACCCCATAGACCTGTATTGTCTTGGACTTCAGGGCTTGATTTACGCCGTTGTATGGGTCTGTCCTGTGCAGTTTTAGGAGGTCCACCCTCCCAGGTGTTTCCTCCCCTCTTTGTGAGGAGTAAGTTTATTGCTTACTGCCCGAGGAATGCCGACGGGGCTGCCCAGACATTTTTTGTAGGCAGAGTGCTTACCTTCTCGGGCGCTGGCTTTTCAAATCCCACTTTCTCGACCTTGTGTCACATCTTACCTTGTGAGAGGAAGATAAATAGATTTAATGGGCTTCATACTCACCAGACCCTAAACCCACAGATTTTTTTAAAACTAAAAACCTTTACCAACATCAGGTGAATTACTTCCTTTGTTTGCATCTGGGAAAGTCCATGATACCAAATAGGGAGTAACAGACTTAACTAACATAAGACGAACGGTATCTAGTATTATACTGAAGCTGAGCCGATTCACGTTTGTTTCCCTAAGACTTTTTTCGAGATACTTAAACAAAATATATGCTCAAATATACCTTAGTTCTGGGATTGAGTTATATTAGAATCTATTTTTTATTTCAGTTTTAATTCTTATAATTAGCCATAATTTGTAATTAACTGAAAAAGTCACCTATTTCTATCTTAGCTATCTACATATTTCTCTTGTCCACTCTCACTGTCTTAATTCAACCACTCTCCAATATCTATGTTGAACATTTAGAAAAAAGGTGACTCTCTTTTTTCAGCATTGCCATTTCGTTCATATAGTGTCTGTACACGCCACAATCACGTATGTTAATTTGATGACAAAATAATAAGTCTATTATCTTTCTATTCTATAGAAGTAAAGATAGAAATTAAGAGACTTATTATTTTTAGTTATGCAAAAAAGAGGTCTTCATAGATATGCCACATTATGTTTCAAAATATTTGAGATGAGGATTGATTATTTGGATAATTTGGATTACTCAGACTACTGTTCTCATCTTGGATGTTATTCTCACAGCGTGTCAACCGATGTAACCTATGGCACAACAGATATAAATGGTAAGTAATAATCACTTCCAAATGACAGTCTTCTGGATGTTGAAGGTTCAATCCTTAGTATGGGCGATATTAAGAATATAATTACAAATTACTTAACACTTCTAACCGGTCATGGCTGACGAAACAAGAACAATCTATCCCCGATGCATTAAATAAATGGTTCCGTTCAAAATTCTGTATCGATTCCCGAGTTCGACGCGATGCACCCAAAGAAGGTCAAAGCTTACATCGACCGAAACGTTGTGAGAATAACGTCAAAGATTCGAATTGTAGTTTGAATAATTCGAATAATACAAGATATGTCACAGTTGATTACTTTTCGAATTAAATCAAACTAGAATAAACATTGGTAGCGGTTGTGACCCAACGGGTCATGCGCAAGTCTAGTTATATTATGTGGTCAATATAAATAAGTATTACTTCAAAGAAGACACATTATCAGACTTATCTAGGTACGTGCAAAATCAATGGCCGATTCCCAAAATGTAAAAATAGTTTGACCTCCCCTTCACTTAAAATTTCTCTAAAATTCAGGAAATCAACCAATTTTAATGAAATTTTCAATATTTATTCATCAATAATCACAGAATATAATGAAACTATTATTTTTTTTTTAAATCTTAGTGAAAATGTATTATTTTTTTAAAACAAAATACACCTTTACTAAAGTTGCCTTTTTTTTTATTAAAAAAAAATTAATATATTTTTATATATTGTTTTTTTATGAAAATAAAGCATTGTAGATGTTAACAATCAAAAAAAATGTAGAAATTAGATAATAAGAAAACACATTATCAGACTTTGAGTTAATATGTGAAAGAACTGCCTCCTCTCCCTCAAACGTGAGAACAGAGATTTAAATCAGCGAAAGATGTTGTCAGAAAACTCTACAAAAGACAAAAGAACGGAAAGAAATAGAAGTCATTCATTTTGGGGGCTGGGATTTGGCGCTGTAAAATAAAGTCAACATGATTTTGATTTTAAAATAGTTTTTACTGCGTGCGAGAAAAGTCCCCCCCCCCCCTCCGACGTGTCTCCGGAACAAAATAGCGGAGTGCTTGTCAGGTGCTGTCCACCTTGAAAGTCGAGTTGCATGCCGGAACGACAAGCTGAGCCTCGATTGCAATCGTCCGCTTCTCGTTCTTAATGATTATCATCATGATAACCATTTTTGTCGTTAGTCGTGTATAACGTCGAGGCAGAGACAAAATTAGTGATGCTTACCGAAGAGAAACGTTGGAATTGAGGAGTCGAAGACATTAATCCCTTTACTCTCCGTTGTCTGCTTCACTAACCTCTTAGAAAGATCTCATTGATGTTATGTCGGCTTATCCGGGTAGCTGTCAGCTTGATTAATATTTGACAATTTTTGTGTTGACAGGATCTCATCTTTCCGACTCGTGTTTAAGACAATATTTGTGCACAATAATCTCTTCCCTGGGCCGTTGGGCTAACTGGTTGACATGTGATGTTAAAATGCATCAAACATGTTTATAAATATGCTCCGCGGTTGTTCACCTCAACTTTATGGAATTAGTTTTTTTTAGTTTTTTTATATTCAAAAAGTTCTTATTAATCCCCCACCCCCTATCCGCTATTTCAAGTTTTTATTTTCTTTAATTTTGTGTTGAATTTATATGAGTTGAATAAAAAAATATCTGATCAGAATGTTTTTTTGGGTTTTTTAATTTTTATTATTCGGACTACTATTCTCATCTTGGTTGTTATTTTCACAACGTTTCGGCTCAGGTAACCTCTGAAATTCTTCAGTAGTATTCTCATGAACCTGTACGGAATTCCGGATTGAACCCCTTTATTTAATCTACAGGAATAGATTGTTTAATCTTCTCATCTAAGTTGTTAGACGTAGTCAAAATAATCCATGCATGTGTTGGAAAAACAAAAAAAATATCTGATCAAAATATGTATTATTTGGATTAAAAAATTTTTTTTTTGTTTAACATAGTTCACCCCAAACAAGGCAGGCCGCCACTGTAGACGTAAGGGGCTACTGAGAAAAAGGGTGAGAATTTGTTTTTTAAAAAATTTTTTGAACATAGTTCACCCCAAACAAGGCAGGCCGCCACTGTAGACGTAAAAAGAAAAAATTGGGATCTGCAGAAAAATTGGGATCTGCACAGCGAGATGTCTGTTTACATTAGTTTTAAACTTCTGCATGTCAGTACTGTCGGGGAAACAGGGGGCAGGGAGGAAGTTCCAGAGGCCAGCAGCACGATTATTCGGATTTCTACTGTTCTCATCTTAGATGTTATTCTCACAACCTTTCGGCCGATGTTACCTCCGGCCTTCTTCAGGTGTATCTTGTCTTCCTGTTGAACTCAAGAATTTGTACGGAATTTCGAACAGAACCCTTTATTTAATACATAGAATCTTTATATCGGAATTGGGAATTTATACGAAATTTCAAACTGAACCCTTTATTTAATACATCGGGGGTAGATTGTTCTCGTTCTGTTAGCCATAACCGGGTAAAAGTGTCAAGTTAGCATCGCCTGTAGTGAGGTTTGAACCTTCAACCTCCAGAAGACTGTCACTTAGAAATGATTTAACTTAACACCTTTATCCGTTGCACCACGTGTCCATGAAGTAGCTTTATGTTTCTAAAAGAGTTTGAATAATACAGGTGTCACCATCTACTCTTTTTCGAAAGGGCTTCCCGTCTGTGTAACACATTGCCACAGGACTGCTTCTCGTAGATTACAACTTAGTGTTAACATTGGCTTTGAAGACGACTTGGTTCTGACAATCATTGCATCTCATTAATCTTTATTCCCGAATGGCATCTGGCCTTGGTAAGTGGTGACCATGTTTAGTAAAACAAAAGCACAGGAAACGCTTACTATTTGGACATTTGGATCTTTTTAAACATTATTTTCGCTGTTTTGTGCACCACAATGTCAAAATAAGTGAGTTTTGTGTTGCTGTAGTCTCAAACAAAGGCAGACATGATAGTGACACTCATAATCGTATCATGGGAAATTTAAAAAAAAAACACAATCCCCGTGGGTTAAAAAACAAGTTTAGACTGTTCTCATCTGAGAATAGTAATCACAATAATCCAAAATACCAAAATATGCTTAAGAAAATGTCATTTTGAAAAAGTTGTTTGATAGATTTTTTTTTAAAATGGTACTAGAATCGTATGTCGATGTAAATTAAAATAAGAAGTATTATATGAACTATTGTAGTAAAAAAAAAAATATATGCACATTCGACCACACACATATGCAACAATTCAACCTTTATTCAGAAATTAGTCTTAAATTCAATTTTTCTGTTGGTATTTTATAGTAATATCGTGGGGTCTGTGTTCACGCAGGACATCCATAAACGGCAAAGAAAACATTTTACTTCATTACTTTTAATAAGTACAATATTCAAATTATGAATAAAATAAATAAAAATAGTAATATGGGGTTTAAGAGTGGTGGCAGGAGTTTCTTTGTTTCTTCACAAAACATAATTTACACATTCTTTAAGTTTGAAACATGAATGTCAATTGAAACTTCAGATACGAATGTATCGCCATTTACGTATGCCATTTACCAAATAAGCATTGGAGTTGTCAGAGGGACTGTATTGTGTTAATCTGAAGGTGTCAAATCACCATAAACCTCGGGATTCCACTTTCCTCTGTTAACAGAATGATTATCCAATTTACCAGAGAGAGAAAAGAATCAATATCATCTTACTCAGTTCGATCAGTACCAGTGACGGGAGGTGACGGTGGTTAAGTGGATATCGACATGGACTGAAGACCTGTTCCAAGTTCGAATCCAGTCGGTTCCACAGTACCACTTTCACTTATGGATGTTGGCAACCTTCTCGTGGTCCTTCCCGTAAGTACCCAATGTCTTTCCAGAAAGATGTCTAACTGGAAAAACATCAGGGAAACTAATGCCAACACCAGAATCATCTGATTCACACGAAAGAAGAAGAAGAAAGACCAGTGATATGCAAAGGGAGGCGAAGGTGATGGGTGGTTGTCCTAGGTATCCAAATAGGGGCGAAGGGGGGGGGGGGAGATCCAATCATATTTAAACTATCTCCCTTTCTTGTCATATTTCTTAGTATACTTCAGTTTTTAGGGCATACACTCAAAGAGTTGGTCCACTTTGTATTATCAGATCTTGAGTCTGATGTTCTACGAACTGAACTATTTAGATTTTCTTACGAATAGTTCTCAAAACATTACCATAACAAAATTATTATAGGACCAGTGACGGGAGGTGACGGTGGTTAAGTGGATAACGACACGAACTGAAGTTCCAAGTTCGAATCCAGTCGGTTCCACAGTACCACTTTCACTTAGGGATGTTGGCAACCTTCCATTGGTATCACCAGACTTCTACATGTCATTGATCAGAACACTCCGATGTAATCCACTCATAATAATAATATAAGGGTCATTTTCTATGTATGTATGTATGTGTGTGTCTGTCTGTCCGTAAATCACAATTAAAAAAAAAATAATGTAATAAATACATTGAGAATTTGTCTCATTTCGAAATATCAGATCTTAAGAACTTTTTAAGATAATGAATTGCCAACAAATAAAGTGGATGCCTTGACCGAAAATCTAAATCAAAACCTTGAGATTTTCGGTCTGAGGTTCTACCAACTGACATATTTGGACTTTCTTATAAATAGAGCTTAAAACATTACCTTAACAAAATTATTATAGCTTTGATGTGACGTCATAGATTCATGATTTACGTCATGTTTCAAAACAGATCTATAAATATATATAGTGTGTCAACGTATAGTTTTTAAATATATAATATTTATACAAATTATCTAATTCTAAAACTGCCCCTTATATTATAAGTGGATCTAATCAGCCTAGCAAAAACTATGCGACTGGAGGGGGCATATATTTGCTAGACACTATTATAAATTATAATAAGAGTGTCTATTCATATCTGTTATGTCTGTGTAATTTTATTGTTAAAAACATATTTTGCAATATACAAAAAAAAAAAAGAATTTTATTTTGTAGATCCATAAGAGAAATGTAAGTCGTCAAATTGAATTCTCAAAGGAAATGTTATTCAAAACATAAAATGGAATTCTAAA
Organism: Sepiola atlantica; assembly: GCA_963556195.1. Taxonomy (NCBI): domain Eukaryota; kingdom Metazoa; phylum Mollusca; class Cephalopoda; order Sepiida; family Sepiolidae; genus Sepiola; species Sepiola atlantica. The sequence continues at coordinate 8,849,630 of OY744524.1, forward strand.
GGGGAGGGGGGGGCTGAGGAAGCGGATGAAGATGAAGATGAGAAGAAGGATGAGGATGCTGTCCATCGTTTGACTTGTTGACCTGGTCAAAATCATTGCAGAATTTTGCTCGATGGCGGCTGGCATTTGAAACTGGATTCCCCGCAGCCGGCTGAAGAGTCTTCAAGCTGTCTCTTCCTCTTCTTCATCACCAGTCGAAATACTAACATCCCATTTCATGTAAATAATTTTCTTCCCTAAATACCAACGCCTCCATTATTCTTCGTATCCTGTTTATTTGATGGCTCCATTTTAATAGACTGATTCACAGTGGTGAGAACCTGGTGATAGCCTCCGCAGAAGACGTCCAAGCAGCACTTGGCCTCGATACTCTTGGCAGCGGTCCAGTTTTATGAATCAAGATGGGCCTCTGAAAAATGGACACCTGGTCTGATTTGACCTTCGAAAGGTCAAAAGTGAAACTGCAACCGGCTCGGACATTTCAATTCGAAAAACCAGTGCCAAGAAGTTTTATTCCTGCTTCTCGATTTCTCTTTACAAATATTCAATTATTCAAATATATATAAAAAAATAAATTATTTCCACTTCAACAAGTTTAATTAGTAATCAGGAATTTTTTTTTTTTTTTGAAGGATTTATTTTATTTTGCTGCTGCTGATTTTTTTGAGATTTTAGAAGCTGTCAGGGGAACGTTTAAAAATACATTCCTTTTTTTTTTAATAATCTATACTCGTGGAACCTAATAATCCCGGCATAACACGTTGATACATCGTTTTTTAGCTAAATAACCAAGGTTGAGCAACGTTGAGCTTGGTCAGTACAGATGGGTGACCATTTGAAAATACCAGGAGGTGTATGTCAGAGAACGGCGACATCATACTGCAAAAAAAAAAAAAAAATGCAAAAACTAACGTTGTCAAAACCATCTTCCTTGACCGGGATTTTTTTTTTTTTTTTACATGGTTCACCCCAAACAAGGCAGGACGCCACTGTAAACGTAAGGGGCTACTGAGAAAAAAGGAAAAGGGGGGGAAGGATTGGTGGTTCAGCTTAAATTGGGATCTGAGCAGCGAGATGTCTGTTTACATTAGTTTTAAATTTCTGCATGTCAGTACTGTCGGGGAAACAGGGGGCAGGGAGGGAGTTCCAGAGGCCAGCAGCACGAGGAAAGAAGCTATTTGAGTAGAATGCTCTCCGGCATCTGGGGACCTCCACAGTGAATGAATGGGATTTAGTAGAATGTCGAGTTAGTCTAGTGAATTTACGTCGAGGGGGCACCAGAGCAGCACACTCATCGGAGCATAATCCATTGAAGTATTTGTAAAACAAACACAAGGATGCTACATTGCGGCGATGGGACAGGGGCTGGAGCTTAGCTGACAGTGAGGGACCTATTAGGTTGACTACACTTTTTTGGACTTTGTCAAGGAGGGAGAGACTAGTAGATGATGCACCAGCCCAGATGTGGCAACAATACTCCATGCATGGGCGAATGGTGGCTTTGTAGAGATACAGGATAATGTCAGGTGTAAGGAGTCCACTAGCACGGTGCGAAACGGGACTATTTGTGAATTTTATATTTCCTAGAAACGTCCTCCGCCCAGGGTGAATGACACACCAAGCAGGCAAACTTACTGAACAACTTCTTCTTCTTTTTCTTCTTTAGTTGTTATAACTGAATTTTTAAAAAAATATATGTCAGTTACAACTTATTACAATAATTAAAGATTTTAATTTAGAACATTGTTGATAAGATGACGTTTCATTTTTATTTCAAAGAAGGGGAATATTTTGGGGGTTTTAAATTGTTGAAAATGAGTTCATGATTTCTGTTTCGTGAACTGGAATTACTTCCTCTCCTCTTCATTTTTTCTTTCCTCTTCTTCATACGAAATAAATGCGAGAGGTAGAACCTCAAAATACTTCAAAACATACCGCTCTGGTGACAGCTGTTTGAAAATAAGGCTTATACAATCAAGACAGGTTTGATTTTGTGGAGTTAGGCTCACATTAAAGCGTTTTAAAATCATTAATATATCTAAAAATTTAAACAAATTTAACTTCAGTTTAAAAAATCTCATTTAAATCTGTGGTAAACAAAAGGTCAGTTAAGCTTCAATATTTAATTTCAAATTTCAGATTCCGAGATCTAATATTCTACAAGTAGTTAGCAGACACAGAAAGACACACATATTAGTGTGTATATGTATATATATATTTATAGATATAAATTAGCTTACATACCCGGCGTTGCCCAGGATACTTCTTTATAAAATCGGGGGACTTATGTTTTGAGGCATTTCCGTCCGTCCGGATTTTTCTCCGCAACCATCCATTGAATTTCTCTGAAATTTTGCATGAAGTTGTAACTTCGGTCAGGTTAGAAAGTGACATTCTCCGATTTTTGAAAAAACGTCTGGTTAGCCCCCCCCTATCTATTCAATTTCTCTGAAACTTGACCAAAATGTGGAGGCAATTGTTCCTAATAGAAAATAAGTATCGCTGACCTTGGAAAAAATCTGGTTCGCGCCCCCAGGGGTTCCAAAAACCCAAAATTGCAAAAAATGACCCTTTTCTCCCATAACGTTTGATCCATCCATTCAATTTTTCTGAAACTTGGCCAAAATGTAGAGGCAATTGTTCTGGATATAAAATGAGCATCCTTGACCTCAGAAAAATTCTGGTTCGCGCTCCCAGGGGGTCAAAGGGGGGGGGGGTAAAAATGCCCCAAATTGCTTAAATTTATTGCATTTTACACTCACCACATCGAGTCACATACAGAGGGGGACCACGCATGCGCGGCTTGTTACTATATTTATCTAGGGTGAACTGTTTAAAGTGTCTACAACCAATACCTATTTCATCTCTTTGATTCAGTGGTTTTTCTCTATCAGGAAACGTAATAATTGCTAATTTTTTATTAGGCCAAAGAAATCAGGGGGGGGGGGTTATGTAGAGTTGAAGCTTTCTTCATGACGCTCCATTTAAGTACATATACCTTATTATTTTCTTTTAGAGACCATATGTATTTGGATAATTTCTTGTCTAATTTACTGAAAGATAATTTATGGTTTCTGTATCTAGATTTAAAATCAGTACTTGTACCACCTATTTTAAATTTTTAAGACTTAGATTATACTCTGGGAACACAGTTCCTAAATAAACTATACTCTTAGTTAAACATTTTTCTTGTAGTGGACATTCATTTTTATCTCTACAATTACATTCATCATTGTCGTTATTATTATCTTATGTATTGTTAATGCTATTGTTATTATTATGTTTAATTATTTTGTCTAAGTTACAGCTATACTAAGTTTAACAGTATTTTTATTAAATATTCGATGCAGAGGGTTATTTGTAGGAAAATATTGATTAAATGATTAAGAAATATATGTCCAATTTTGGATCTAACTAGCAGATTAAACGGGGGTGTATACCAAATAATTTTTCGGTTTCTATTTTTTCATTATAATGCTCCTACTATTTCTACTATTATACTTAATCTTAGTGTTAATGTAACCACTGTTTTATAAAGCGCTATTGTATGTATAACTATTGCTATTAAAAATATTTACAGTAGCGGAATTATTGCTAATTCTATGGCTAATCAATATTGGGATATGCTTATTAATAGAAGGAAGGTGATTTGACTTCGGATTAATATATATTGGGTCATAATTATCTTTCATATATGATTTATATGTGTTCTAGGAAGTTGGTAATCTTTATTCTTGCTGTCATCTCAACTTTAAGTCCTAAATTTTTCATAGTTTTGTATATAAACTTTTTCATTAGTTCAGCTTTGGAATTAGTAGCATTTCTAACTATAGCTATGCCATCATCCTTATACAGTCCTATATCTTAAACGTTAATCACACTAGATTTAGAAAGTTTATACAAAATAAAGAGTCCTACTAAATCAAACATCTCAGCAGAATCCAGTGAGCCCATCGTCACATCAAATGAATCCGTAGAATCTTTTTTCACTCATTGGTCGTTATTACGAATTAGTACTGTATTGGAGCACTTATAGATGACATCTATTTTTTCGCTGGTGTGTATATATATATATATATATATATTCAGGCTGTGATCCTATATTTTTAGATGAAATAAAAACAGCAAAATGCCACTGCGTTCAAATATTAACATAAAAAAGGAGTTGACTGCATCTTAAAGAAAAGATATACATACAATTTGGAACTGAAGACCCCTTATAGCATTTCCCTAAGACAAAAATCGAAGTAGGTCTTCGAAATTACCTCGATAAAATTATTTAAAGAAATAAATGGTTTAAGCTTTCTTTTAAACATGTGTAAATGTATATCTTAAAGCTGTGAAAGTTAGAGAATTGTATAATTTTTTATTTTCTCATCAAGAAAGTAAGCAGCCGAAGATGTGAAGGTGATTAGAAAAAAATGACACCATTAAAAAAAATGTTATAAACCAATTAAGTATTATTGAATAATTAAGATTTTTGTATAAAAACATGATCCAAAGATGTGGAGGACAAAAATTAGCTCGTCAGAATGAAATATTGATAGTAATTAGGTTTGGTTTGGTAGTTTTGTTTTACGGCATATCAACCCTTTTTTGGTTATTTAATGCCGAATCTGGTCATTATAGTGAAAGTTTTTATGCTTCAAGTTCTTTATATCTTCAAATGTTTAATTATCGTTTTTGGTTTGGTAGTTTTGTTTTACGGCATATCAACCCTTTTTTGGTTATTTAATGCTGAATCTGGTCATTATAGTAAAAGTTTTTATGCTTCAAGTTCTTTATATCTTCAAATGTTTAATCATCGTTTTTGGTTTGGTAGTTTTGATTTACGGCATATCAACCCTTTTTTGGTTATTTAATGCCGAATCTGGTCATTATAGTGAAAGTTTTTATGCTTCAAGTTCTTTATATCTTCAAATGTTTAATCATCGTTTTTGGTTTGGTAGTTTTGTTTTACGGCATATCAACCCTTTTTTGGTTATTTAATGCCGAATCTGGTCATTATAGTAAAAGATTTATGCTTCAAGTTCTAAAAATAAAATAAAAAAGGGGAGGGAGAAAGGGAGAGGGGCTGTTGTTTTTGTTTTTGGTTTTGTAGAACATAATTAAGTTTTACAAAAAAAAACAAAAAAAAAAAAAAAAAAACGTCAATGTAGGTGAATTTCGTCTCAGGGAGCCACAGGGCAGCCTGATCTGGTATCACCAGAGTGATAGTAATTAATTTAATAAATCGCTAACAAACTCTGAAAATCCAACAAGATAACTCTATATATTAGATCAGGGGCGGGCAACCTTTTCAGAGTGAGGGCCAGATGAAACTTTTGGGAGGAGACTGTGGGCCGGAATGAAAAACGAAATCTCAGAATTACTATATTTTGCTTACATGAATAAATTGTACAAAAATTGCATTGAACACTCGACAAATCTGATATTTTTTCTCAAGAGACTTCTGTATTTTATGTTATAAAAGGCACCGCCGAAGAGCCATTTGGGAATCATAAAAAATAATGACGGGGAAAGTTGCAAGTTGATCCAGCATTCGTTTTGACACACCTCACATAAGTTCTCTGTTTTATGCCCTTTCCTCGTCTCTCGTTTCCCTCTCTCTTTCTCTTCTTCTATTTTTTATCTCAGGCCAAGGATTTGAAAATAGTTAAAGAAAAATGAAATATACATGTATCATCGTTCGCTGATATTTATACATTTTTATCCCATTGTAAATCTTAATTGAAACCTACTTTTACTTTTATGTCACAAAATGATATGAGTTTTACTGGGAGGTCCGCGGGCCGGATTGCAATAATAAAGCATAGCAGGGTGGCTGGCCGGACGCTAAGCCTTCGCAGGCCGGAGGTTACCCGCCCCTGTATTAATATTATTTCAGATTATTGTTATAAAAGTATATCTAAGCCCTTTGTGTGTGCAAGGTCTGCTGTCTTGATTTGGCTCAGTGTACATTTTGAGCAGTTGATTTACATATTATTTTATATTATAACCAATGTACTGAAACTACAGTGAGAAGCATCGGTATAATAAAAATTTGAAAAACAGTTAGAAACCAAACACGATGCAGGATCTTTAAATAAATAATACAATTATTTGAAAAAACCCGAATTTAAGGATTAAAAAAAACATTTTCATCGTGAGATACAGACATTCTTTTCTATTTTTCTTTTTAAATAACATTGACGAGATCTTTGGATATTGCTGAAGATCGCAGGGTTCTTCCGATGTTGTTGAAGAAGCTGTTTTTATATGTCCGAATAGCCGTCGTGAGATGCGTTTAAATAGTATATAATAATAATAATAATAATAATAATAATAATAATAATAATAATAATAATAATAATAATAATATTATTATTATTATTATTAAAATCAACATCTCAAAATCGAAACAAAGTCAAATAAAAAAAGTCGCTCCCCATTTATAGGTTCTCGTATGGGAAGTAAGTTTTCACATAGCATAAAACATTACTCTTTGTAATTAGAATTAAGTTCTCTCAGTAACCAATAATGTAAACAAATATAAAAAATAGTGTACCTTATTTTCAGGGTAAGTGCGATTGTGTATGCATAATATTGCTGACTACTGTATGGGCAGTAGCTGTACCTATCTGGCACTGCCCAGGATACAGTGAAGTCATTTATATAAAAAAAGAAATTTTAGTTCTTAAGGAGGAAATTTATAATTTGCAATTAAAAATGAGTTATCTCCCTTGCTGATTTTTATTATTTTCTCGGTCATATTTGAAAAATGTTTCCATATAACCAATTGTCTAGGTGGGACTACATACTGTTTTTAATAAAGTGATAGCACAATCCTCGTGTGATACCACATAAGATAGTGGTGACGGATCAAGGAGGATGGAAATACCAAGGAGCTAGAGCACTAACCAGACCTCCACTGGAAGAGTGTGGAGAATACTGGGACTTTTGGGAGGTTTATTGCCACTCATATCCCAGGGAAGACCAACAATCGGCTGTTATGATAACGCAAAGTCATTTGCAATGGTTATCAAAAGAGGTGGACAGTACTGGAAATTTGGAGAGACTTGTTGTCACTCAGACTCCAGGGAACAGCACCGGTTATTATCAGTGAGCAATCAATGATAATGACCTGTGTGAGAACTCCAAGTTAGTACATAATAATAATAATAATAATAATAATAATAATAATAATAATAATAATAATAATAATAATAATAATAATAATAATAATAATAATAATAATAATAACAATAAAAGAAAACAAAAAAAAACACTACCTTTAACAATCCTGTGATATAGTAGTTGGCATATCAAATTATATAAATATAAACAAGCTTTTTTTTAAAAATTATTTATGCATAAGTACCTTTGGTACCAGATAAGAAAATCGATAAGAGGAAGGAAACCTAGCCATACAGATATTAATATCCAATATATACTCTAAAGAAGTATATATATATATAGAAATTAATAATATATATATATATATATATATATATATATATATATTACTATTTCATGTATACACATAAAAATTTATGTTTGTTGTTCTCTCAGCCAATGGTTGGGCTTCCCACGAACAAAGAATCTGATTGGTTAACTAGCTAGCCATGTATATAACAACACCAGGCAAAATAACTCCATGCATTTTAGCCTGAAGATTCCCCCGGGGATGAAACGCGGGAGCCTCTGTGTAGCTTAATTGCCATAAATATATTTTCATAGCTTACTATATATATATATATATATATATATATATATAGTAAGCTATGTTTGTTGAGATCAAAATAATTTGAACATTGTTCCAAGAATTCAAAACCAACTACCATTCGACATACGATCGTTTCCAAGGCTTTTTGGAAATATTTTATTGTTTATTATTTATGATGATCATACCAAAACGCTTCTTCGTCAGCGCCTTTTATAACATTACATAGAAGTCTTTTGAAAAATACATCAGATTTCAGTACTAACAGTAGATATGTGATGAGAATAAAAATTGGATAAAATGCAATATTTTTTTAATCATCAATTGTTCAAACAAGGGTTATATAAAAAAAAACTTCTTTTTTTCCCCATAATCCATGGATTTTCAGAATGGAACCTTTCACAACTTCGGATGACCGGATTACCTTTAGCCTATCACCTTACACTTACTTTATACTTTGAATTCTTGGATTTGATAAAACAACTTTCTATGCTTCTTCAATGGTAATGATTTTCCTTTGCATATTTTAAACTTTTTAAATTGTTTATATTTTTATATCTTTTATATTTTCAAATGTTTGCATTGCAGTAAATTTTACTGACTTATGTGTCGAATTTCCTCTGATTAGCATATCTTTGAAAATCCATGAATTAAGGAAATAATATTTTTATGTAACCCTTGTATGAATAATTGATGATTTAATAAATATTGCATTTTATCCAATTGTTATTCTCATTACTTATCTCTTTTGGCTAAGATCAAAGTGTAGTATCTGTTCCGATGGATACTGAACCCCATAGACTGGTATTGTCTTGGCCTTCGAGGCTTGATTTACGCCGGTCTATAGGTCTGTCCTGTGCAGTTCTAGGAGGTCCACCCTCCCAGGCTTTGCCTCCCCTCCTTGGGGAGGAGTAAGTTTGCCGACGGGACTGCCCAGGCAATTTTTAATGGCCAGAGTGCTCACCTCTCAGGCGCTGGCTTTTCAAACCCCACTTTCCCGACCCGACCTTGGGTCACATCTTACTTGTGGGAGTAAAATAAAACTGGCCTTGTGCCTAACTCCTGGAGAGGAGTAAATAAATACTCATACTATTGCTTTATCTCGTATATCGAGCATTGACTATTTAAGATAGGATATAATTTAAAGATATAATCTTTATCTTCATGTTTTTACTTATATATATATATATATATATATATATATGCACATATACAGATGTATGTAAGTATGTAGGTGCCATAGAACAATAGGTTTAATAGCATTGTCCTGTTCGCATCCTTGTTTTTTTCTTTGTTTACAACACTCCTCTTGTGTCTGTGTCCATCTTAGACACAGAATGATAGGAAGAAAAAGTTTGGAGGAGAGAATTGTCTCTAATTTGATGCTACAATGAAATTAATTGGACTCAATAAACTGAAGCCTTTTCTCGTTCTCCTCGTGACAATGTTTGAGTAATTTTGGTAGCAGAAACAAACAAACGGGAAGAGAGAGAGAGAACGAGAGAGAATGAGACGGTTATATGTAATTAGATTTTCAAATTGGAATGAGGAATTAACAAGAACTAATTCTTTCGTTTTTTTGTTTTTTTCAAAGTTTCCAAAGACCCAAAGTGACGGAATCATCAGACAATCTGATTACCAATTCTTTCTTTGCTCCTCTTCGACTTTTGGATGACAAATCAGGAGGAATTAATACAAAATGTACGACTTTTTACACATGCCTTTTCTGTATATGAAGATTTGCCAACATGAGGAACCATTTTGGTTTTATGGGCCCTGAAAGAATTGTCCACTTTCATGGGTTTCTCTTTTAATTGGTTTTGTTTGTTTCTTACATTTATATATATATATATATATATATATATATATATATATATATATATATATATATAGTCTAAAGAAGCTTTGAGTCATTTAAAAAAAAAAAAAAAAAATGTAAAATGCAGTTTAAATTCCCAGACAAACTAACTAAATTCAAGATATTGCAGACTTAACATTCGTTGGAAAATTAATAACTGAAAAAATATAAGTAAAAAAAAAAAAAAAAAAAAAAAAAGAAAAAAAAAAGGGGGGGTTAATTATCTAAGAGTGAAACAAACACAGGAGACCTTAAGCGGCTAATATTAACACGGGGATCATCAGCTGTTTACCATGTAACTGTTTCGGAGATTTAAAAACAGGACAGTTATAATATTCATGGCTCTCCAATGGTACTGATTATACGACCATTTCCCCAATAATCAAGTGTCGAAATAATTCAGCTTAAAATACCACTAATATATACATAAATAAATAATAATAATGATAATGATAAAATAATAATAATAATAATATATTATATATATATATATATATATATATATACTAGCAGGACTACATGACATTGTCCGGAGGCATGGATAACAAAATGCATGCATCATCTTTCTTTTAAAACTTTTCTCTCTCTCTCTCGAAACTGGTTCACTATAATAAAAAAGAAAGCAAATAAGAAAAAGAAAGTTGTTTGACTGACTGCTGTTTTACCTAATTTCAGTGTTGTTTTTGGAACAACTATCTGTAAGAATGAAAAAAAAAATCTTTTAAGCTCATACACTAATTTAGTCCTTGATGACTCCAAGGGAATGAATATTTCAGTATTTATTTTACCTGGTTGTGGAGCCACATTCAATTTGATGTATAGTTTGGAAGTGTATCTTTGGTGTTTCTCACTTTTAAGGGGAGACACACAGACAGCCAAAATTTGTGCCTATATTTATATATATATATATATATTTATATATATATATATATATATATAAGGAAAGCAAAGTTTAAGTGCAATATGGATTAATTTTGAAAGAAAGAACAAAGTTATGCCATTAAGGAATATATATATATATATAAATCTAAGAAAGAAAACAAATTAAAGCGAAACCGGTGAAAGTTTGAGATTCTTTTGGTTCCAAAAAAGATCAAAATGGTTAAGAGGAAAAGAAATGGAAGAAAGTAAAAATGATAGAAATGTTTGAAGAAAAGAGTGAAACAGCTCTGAGGGAGAAAAGAATAAAAAGGAGCTGTTTCACTCTTTTCTTTCCTTTACTTTTCTTCAGTTTTATTTCCCTTTTTTCCTTCAGTTGTGTTTGCTTTTCTTCCTTCAGATTTGTTTACTTTTCGTCTTCCTTGTGTTTACTTTTCTTCTTCTCACTTTCCCCCCACTCCTTTTGCTACACACATTTCTTTCATTATTTTTTTTTATTCATTCAGATCTCGTCTGATCTATTTCAGCTGTGAATTTCTGTATTTTTCTGATGTAAATTTCTGCATTTCTTCCTATTCAATTTTTACTTTGAAGCAGACAAACAATGAAAACTCAAACTTTTCTATCATCACCTTCATAATCAACAACACCTTCTTCATCATCTTCATCATCTTCAACACCTTTTTTTCTTCTTCTTCTTCTTCTTCTTTTTCAGCATCAACACCTTTTTCTTCTTCTTTGTCATAACCAACATCTTCATTATCCTCAAAACCCTCCTCTTCTTCATTATCCTCAAAACCTTTCTCTTCATTATCCTCAAAACCTTTCTCTTCATTATCCTCATCATCAACATCATCATCCCCTCCACAATGAGTATAATTCTTCTGCAACTGATGATGAGGCAATAAAAAAAATATGACATTTGACTCATTGAAACGGAGGAGGGGTGGGTGAAATGTGTTGTTCTTTGTCCTTAATCAAAAGGGATACAAAAAGAGACACTGGAGGTGGATGGAGTCGGGAGGAGATTTTTATTTGGGATCAGGAGTTGGAAATCAGATTAGGAACCAAAATGTCCAGAAAACGGTCTGAAGAATTCTTGTTATTTTCGGTTTTGGTGCAAGGAATTTGATTATTTGCACAAGAGTCTCGTTGGTAACAAGAAAATTCTGAGATGACTCGCTTGATGCCAAGACAATCTTCAGTGCACTTCTATTTTTTTTAATGATAATTATCCTTGTTGTTGTGAATGTATTCAAACTTTCTTCAACTGTGAACAGTTCTAATTTTCTTAACAAAGTAGCCAAGAACGAATGAACTTTTTGCAAAAAGCATTAATGAATTCTTGGGAAACTGCTTAAATTTTGATTTTTAATTTCATCAATTCAAAGTTTGTGTTTTGACTCACAGAATTAAAATTGTGTTTGGAAAAGGAAATCAAAAAATCATCTACGAGGACATTTTATAAAAATCTCTGTGATTATTTTTTTTTAGAAAGGATTATGGAAATAAAACAATACCAACATTTGATGATTTGCATTTTGTAAATTTTAGATATTTTAGAGTTTTTCTTTCAGAAAATATATGCTCCCTCTGGTTGCATATTTTTGCTAGTTGTTTTATTTAATTGATCAGTAAAATGTGATTTTTTTTTACAACTACTACCATCAATGACTATGGTTACGTAACACAACTGTTCGTACTAATACTGTAACATTTACACCAACTATCAACAATACAACTATTCGTACTATTATTGCTACATAAACAACAACTACTACCACGATAATCGACTATTCGTACTGCTATAATAACATCAACAACAACTACTACTACTAGTAGTAACGTGTTGACTATTCGTACTGATATTACTACTACCACCATCGCCACGACTACTACTACTACTACTACTACTTGATTCAATAAATTTGTGCTTTAAAACATAATATCTGATAAGATTTTAAAAAAACGAAAAACATTTTAATAAAAAAATAAAAGTAAATATATCATTTTTGAGCGACTCGTACGATAAATCTCATAGAATGTGTTGTTTACATGTTATTAATAAAAAACGCGCCCCTGTCTTGTGTCCATCCATATCTCTCTCTCTCTTTTTCTCTCTCTCTCTCTCTCTTGAAATAGAACGAATAATCAGAGGGCAGGTAACCAAATGTTTGTAATGGAATATAATGGAACAGCCGGCAACCATTCAATCTAATTTAATTACGTAACTCAATTATATAGAGTTAAAAAATGTCTTTAATTAATTCTATTTATAATTTTTATTAAAATTATTATCAAGGAAAATATTTTGAATACATTTGGAAATCTGAAAAAAACAATCATGAGTGTATATTTGCGAATATTAATTTTGAAAGACGTGATGTTTGGGGAAGCTTTAGAATGGGTATATATAGGAGCTTATAAGTAGATATAAAAAGAGAGCGATAAAAACTAATAATATAGTTTCGGCTTCAGACAGAGAGACAGACACACAATCACCATTATTAATATATATATATATATATATATATATATATATTATATATATATATAAAGATAAACAACAGTAAATATGATACAAAAAACTTCCATTTCCTTATTTACTTCCTTTATATACGAGCACTGAAGACAGCCACCCAAGAAATAAATGCATAGGATACAGGAGCATTTTATAAATATCTAACAATTGTATGCTAGTAATGAAAACACATTTTTGTGAAATGCTGTGAATCTGTTCTTCCTTACATTTGATGTGGTTTAAATTAAAATACTTTTATACCACTATTCAGGTATTACAATTGCTCTATGTTATAAACTTTATATTTAAAATTTTAATATTTAAATATATATATATATATATATATAAATTCTCGAAACAGTTTTTCATGGTAAACAACTGATGATCTCTTAAATAATGTTAAGAGTAGCGTAAATTCTTGGAAGCAAACTAATATAGTGACTGCTAAAAGTAAACTTACTTACAAAAAAGTGATTTTCCGCCGAACGACTTGGGACTAAAATGTTTTTTTTGTTTTTTTTTTATATAGTTTTAATGGTTGAAAAACTTCCGAGACATATATATATATATATAAGTAAATTTCGCATACAACAACATTGAAGGATAAATTTCAGAGGAAACATTTTTTTTTTAATCAATGAAACGGGCGGGTGGAAAAAATAGAAAATTGCTAAAATTTTTCCTTAAGGCCTTATCGTCTGACCCTCTAAGAGGAAACGTCAGAATGATAAATTAAAAACTAAGAAAATCGAATGATATATATATATATATATATATATATATATATATATATATGAACACGCAGATACATCAGCCGTTGCCCCGTGATAAATGATGATATCTTTGTGCCCCTGCTCTAAATTCTGACGGTTATGTAACCATTTTTATCCTTGTTATTTTTTTAAGTTGTAAATAAAATTAAGTTAAATTATGCTTTGCTGTTTAGGAATATCTGGCGTGAATGCAGATCCGAGTTTGAGATAAAGATTCCCGAGTTCGACAAGACGCCCCTGAAGAAGGTCAGAGTTTTGATCCATGTCTTCTCCTTTTTAATAGATATGCATCAACACTAGCAGAATACCTGTTCATGCAAATTCTTTCTTTCTCCATCTGCATGAATAAGTGTCTCTTATTTCGCAGACAGATGTTTATGACTTGAAGATCAAAGAAACATGTACATATCTTCAGAGGAGAAAAAAGAACGGGGAAATAAAAAGTAAAAGAAAAAACTGAATTAATTAATAAAAAACAAACAAGAAAAATGGCCAAATTGATAAGAAAAAAAGATTTTAAAAAAAAAGGGGAATCAAGATGGAGGAAATGGTGAAAGATGAGGAGGAGGAGGAAATTGCTGTGGCAAAGTCCCATCAAAAGATGGAGGGGAAATGACCATTGTGCGCGCGTTATCTTCCTGCATGTGGACAACGGCAGGACTAAAAGTGATATCAATGCTGGCAATGCTTTTCATCTGGTCACAGATTTAGACCGAAAAAGCAGAGCGCGGAAGAGAGAATGGAGCGCACGGAAGAGAGACAAAAAAAACAAGCCATTATTTTCTTTCCGCAAAGAGGAAGTCTAAAGATATAGAAATTGCATCAGTGATAGTCAATTAGTTGTCTTTTATACAGAGTTTTATGACTATTACAATAAGTGCTATGCCTATTAGGACTACATCAGCGGTGGTGGCATGGGGGGGGGGGGTGCCGTGGGATGGTAAATGGTTGGGATATGATGAATTATCTCATAATGATGAGGGGGAAGATGATGGCACCAATGAAAGATGAGGGAGAATGAGAAAGAAATGCTGATAGAGGATTAAAGAGAAAGGAGGAAATAAAAAAGAAGAAGTATCGGCTTCGAAGTGGCTACGGATGAGGGTAAAAGTCAGATTTGAATAAGGATGAAAACCAACAGAAGATTAAGATGATGATTTGTAGAATTTGGTATTTTCGGACTACTATTCTCATCTTGGGTGTTTTTATCACAACGTTTCGGCCGATGTAACCTCCGACCTTCTTCAGGTGTACTTTGTCTGTCGAACTCGGGAATCTTTCTGTCGAACTCGAGAATCTGAAGGGAATTTCGAACGGAACCCTTTATTAAATCCACGGGGGTAGCATGCTCTCAGAAGAAGTCTTCAGTAAATCGCAATTCTTCGTATCGCCTGCACTGAGGATTGAACCTTCAGCCTTCAGATGACTGTCACTTAGGACTGAATTTTACTTAGTACTATATCCACTTGCAGACAATTCTTGTATAAATTTTGGGAGCCTTAAACCTATTCATGTTTTTGATCAAAGATTCCCGAGTTCGACAATACACCTGACAAAGGTCGGAGGTTACATCAGCCGAAATGTTGCAACAAAAACACCCAAGATGAGAACAGTAGTCTGAATATACCAAATTCTACAAATTATCAACCCTCATCTAAAAAATTCCGAAAGATAAGATGATGTTTAGTTGAAAAGGGGGTTAGGTATTAATAGTTGTGTCACTTATTAATAAAAGACTTAAAAAAATACTCTTATGATTAAAACAACCCTACAACCCAAGGAAGCCATTAGCTTTTCCATCGTTTTTTATTGAGAAACTAGGATCGGAAATGTCAAATGAGTGCGAACATATAATGCGGAAAATCAGAGATAAAATGTTTTATAAAATTTCGTTCTATTTACATTTTATTTCCTTCAATTCTCTTTCCCTCTCTCATATATATAAATATATTTGTATTTGTACCTATAAAATGTTTTATAAAATTTCGTTCTATTTACATTTTATTTCCTTCAATTCTCTTTCCCTCTCTCATATATATAAATATATTTGTATTTGTACCTATAAAATGTTTTATAAAATTTCGTTCTATTTACATTTTATTTCCTTCAATTCTCTTTCCCTCTCTCATATATATAAATATATTTGTATTTGTA
The DNA here is from genome assembly GCA_963556195.1 of Sepiola atlantica. Taxonomy (NCBI): domain Eukaryota; kingdom Metazoa; phylum Mollusca; class Cephalopoda; order Sepiida; family Sepiolidae; genus Sepiola; species Sepiola atlantica. The sequence continues at coordinate 8,865,517 of OY744524.1, forward strand.
CCTATAAAATGTTTTATAAAATTTCGTTCTATTTACATTTTATTTCCTTCAATTCTCTTTCCCTCTCTCATATATATAAATATATTTGTATTTGTACCTATAAAATGTTTTATAAAATTTCGTTCTATTTACATTTTATTTCCTTCAATTCTCTTTCCCTCTCTCATATATATAAATATATTTGTATTTGTACCTATAAAATGTTTTATAAAATTTCGTTCTATTTACATTTTATTTCCTTCAATTCTCTTTCCCTCTCTCATATATATAAATATATTTGTATTTGTACCTATAAAATGTTTTATAAAATTTCGTTCTATTTACATTTTATTTCCTTCAATTCTCTTTCCCTCTCTCATATATATAAAAATATATTTGTATTTGTACCTATAAAATGTTTTATAAAATTTCGTTCTATTTACATTTATTTCCTTCAATTCTCTTTCCCTCTCTCATATATATAAATATATTTGTATTTGAGCCTATTAAATGTTTAGTACTGCAGGAAAGATAGTCTAATTATATTTTAGTTCAATAGAATACATTTATTAGCTTTATGAGTTTCATCCTGTATTAATATATCCGTCTGACAGACATATCGGTACTTAATTCGGACGAGCCTATTTTTTCGTTTTTCCCTTCCACTATGTTATTTGCACGAATATATTTGAATTCACTTCAGTTTATTTACGAAAATACTTATTCCAGTTAAGAAAGCTGTTAGACTGAAGATGTTTTCCCTTTCTCAACGAAGCAGATTGAAGAGAAGTTATTGTGTGCAATTATACTGCGTTTTAGCGATTGAGTTTTTAAAGATAAAAAAATATATTGATTAAATTATAAAAATTTCAAGCGTGTCTTTGTGTTTCTCGCCTCCACATTGATGACACATTATTATTTGTTCTGTCCTATTAATCCATCAGCGTCAAGTACGAAAACGAACTTTTGAAAAGTCCTATTTCACAAAATAATTTTATGACGAAATTTTATTCACAAAAATTAATTATCGTTTCTTCATAAATAAGTTAGTCATTTTTCTGTTATTCCCTGGAAACGGCGGGTAGCTAAAGTTAGTATATAAAAGGATGTTCACAAATATGACTCTTAGAAAGAGATGATGTCTTTTTAAGGTAACCCGTTTTTGAGGGCAAGATTACATATATTGCTTTTCTTGTAATTTTGTTGTTGTTGTTACATATATATATATATATGTATATTTCGGCAGCAAGTCATTCATTATATATGTGTCGTTGAAGACCACGGAGTTTTCTTTCTTTGCTATTTTTCTGGTTAACTTCTCGACACGGCGAGCGATTCGTCGGGTTTCCGGTGTAAATTGGTGGATTATGGCGCCTAACGTCGTATCTTTGGCCATTTCTCTAGCGCTTTCGGTCTCGCGACCGTCTTCAGGAGGCCGTGTCTTATTGTTAGTAAAGAGCCGTATTTATGGTTTTATTTTTGATTATATCTATTAATTTACATATATATATTATATATATATATACACACATATCTTTTATATATATATATATATATATATACATATCTTTTATATATATATATATATATATACATATCTTTTATATATATATATATATATATACATATCTTTTATATATATATATATATATATATATATATATATACACATATCTTTTATATATATATATATATATATATATATATACACATATCTTTTATATATATATATATATATATATATATACACTTATCTTTATTCTTTTATTTACTTACTTATTAATTGATTTATTTTTTACATTTTTTTATCTATTATTGTTATTGTGTATTAATTGTTGAAGACTGATAAGGCGTTAGTACCGGTGGTGAATGCTATTTTATTAATTGTGGGTTGTAATTTTTGTATGTGCAGAGCTTCGAATAATTTAATTTCCAAGATGTTAATATTTCACTTTCGGTCTTTAATTGTTGTCTTTTGATAATGAAAGTTTTTCTTTCGAAAATTTAAGATTACCTTTTGCCGAACTTTTTATTTACCTGACAGTATTTACTGTTCTGATACTTAATCTGTTTTTACGTGAAATATTAATAAATCGTTTTGAGATTTGTTTTCTCTTCTCGTTTGTTTCTGATCACCCTTTCCACCTTCCGGCAACTACATCGCATTGCTACAGCCTCGGATTACAAACCTACACTTATATCTACCAGCAATGCTTCAAGCAAACTACAATCTCCTTATATATATATATATATATAAATATATATATAACATCTTGAAAATTAAATTATTTCTATTATTTCCCTAAAAATAAGTTAAGGACTATTTTCAACTGATTCTTGTCAATTTTTTTAACAATTAAATATTGCCAAGAATTTGCAGATCTGTTTATTACATTCCGACCCAAACTTTCCAATTTCGACGTTTAAGGTTAATAATGCTGCTGTTTATTTCCGGAAAGATTTATTTGAATTTAGTGCCAATAAAATTGGAAGCATTTTAAGGAGTTTGCATTCAAATTGGTCTTTGATTAAACTTCTTTTTTGCTTGAACTTGTATTTGAGGTTAAGTGACAAAAAATACATTTCATTATTTTGGGGTTTGGTTTGGGTTTCTTTTTATGGCATATCAACCCATTTGAGGTCATCATGTAATGTCAAATTCAGCCATTTTTTAAAAGATTTATGCTTCAAGTTGCAAATATCTTCAAATATTTATACATATTTTTGCTGGTATATATATTGTACATAAATAGTCTACAAACGATGGATAGGGCCCTGACAGGAACTACTGCTCTATCAGAGTGGACCTGAAAGTAATGGCAACTAAGGGGTGACACCACACTGTTCGAAGCTCCCAAATTGAGCGCTTCACCACCGTATCAAGTTTAAAGACCGAGTTGGTGCAAACAGTGTGCGTAGTTGAGGTTAGGGTTGGAAAGTAGGTTAGGCAGAATAAGAGAAAAGGCTTGGCTGGTATGAGATCTGTGTGAGGGCGAATACCTTGCCCAAGGGAATCCAAGGCAGTTCATAATTTTTGCAGAGATATTTACTACCCTTGTTTGTATTCTATATTAGTTACTGTAACATGATTTTGAATTTAAGCTTAGAAAGATTTGTCCAGTGTATAAGGTTAAGCTGTGTCAATCACACTTAAGAAACCTAAGTAAACTTCTCCCATCATCATCAGCAACAGCAACATCATCATCGTTTAACGTCCGTTTTACATACTGGCATGTGTTGGACGGCTTTTAAAAAAATTGACTTCCAAACTTACCTATCTCTGGCCAAGTATTTAAACTGCATAACCTAGAATGCAACAGATTTTCTTTGGAAGTCTTTTCCTTAGTTGAGGCAAGATTTTTTTATAGGCCGCATGCCCTTCCTGACGCCAAGCCAGTGAGGTGATGGGGACCAGTGCTTTTATCGCGACACCATATCTAGATGATTGCTAACCAAGGCAAAAGAGCATTTCACCTGCCCTTTGGAAATTCGCTTTTTAGGGATATGAACAGAATTTAAGGCATTAGAAATCAAATACCGGGGCCATTGCTACCCACTAAGTGATCACCAAGGGAACATATAATTGAGAGTGCCACCCATTCAGGATAAAAAGGAAATGTTGACAGCAATGTGTTCGAGGGTTGAGGTATGTGGGGGGGGAGGGGGTCAGACGTGAGGGTGTAGACAGGTTGTAAGTAAAAATAATCCATCATCTGGGTGGATGAAGAAATAAACCCATGATACAAACTAGCTGATTGGTTGTCTTTAGTCATGTGGTTAGACATAGTAGATATTTGAAACTATATAGTAAATTAGTAATTAGAACAGCTCTAGCAATATTTAGATGGCGGTGTGTAAAAGTAATGTTAAAATCGGGAATTTCCACGTAAGGTTAGAATTAAGTGGTAAACTTCATAGGAAGTTAAAAATTTAGAGTTAAATTGATGAGTACTAGTAGTAACGTCATGGAAGGAAAGAAGTACGTGATAGAAAATTTAGAGATTTGTCTGTGGGAATTGAGAATTAGGCCAACGTGACAGGATATGACGTCATGGAAGGAAGTACGTGATAGAAAATTTAGAGATTTGTCTGTGGGAATTGAGAATTAGGCCAACGTGACAGGATATGACGTCATGGAAGGAAGTACATGATAGAAAATTTAGAGATTTGTCTCTAGGAATTGAGAATTAGGCCAACGTGACAGGATATGACGTCATGGAAGGAAGTACGTGATAGAAAATTTAGAGATTTGTCTCTGGGAATTGAGAATTAGGCCAACGTGACAGGATATGACGTCATGGGAGGAAGTACGTGAAAGAAAATTTAGAGATTTGTCTCTAGGAATTGAGAATTAGGCCAACGTGACAGGATATGACGTCATGGAAGGAAGTACGTGATAGAAAATTTAGAGATTTGTCTCTGGGAATTGAGAATTAGGCCAACGTGACAGGATATGACGTCATGGGAGGAAGTACGTGATAGACAATTTAGAGATTTGTCTCTGGGAATTGAAAATTAGGCCAACGTGACAGGATATGACGTCATGGAAGGAAGTACGTGATAGAAAATTTAGAGATTTGTCTGTGGGAATTGAGAATTAGGCCAACATGACAGGATATGACGTCATGGGAGGAAGTACGTAGTATAAAAGCTGGAAATTTGACAGCAAAGTGATCAGACGCGAGTTTAAAGTGGTTCACCACCCTACGTGAGTTGAGAGGGGAAGATGTAGTTTATCTTGATGGACTTGCTTCAAATTATTGAAAGAAGTGATTCTAATCCCAGAACAATTAATGGCGTTACTACTTGTACTTGAAACAGCATTCACCTGGAGTGGGTTCAGCCAGCTTCATCCATCCTTGAGACCACATCCCTCACAAAGATCGACCAAGCCTGACGACTTCAGGTCAACGATTGGGTGATCTCTAGCCACACACTGTGTCAAGATTTGGGGGCCCAGGTTTGGTTTCAGGTCAGCTTTAACCATCATCAGCCAGGTTTTTCTTTGTCCACTGCATCGCTTTTTCTAATCCTGTAGGGAAGCTGGGTCAATTGTTTTGTAGATGTGCTATCCTGGTTGACAGTGAAGGGCATGACCCAGCCAACGCAGACGTCTTGTTGAAAAGAGTTATTTTTGCAGCTGAAACATACTGTGTTGTTTGAGAGAAAGTGCTGCAATCGGACATGGAGGATGCGACGCAGGCAATCGTGATCGAAAGTTTCTACTCGCCTAACATCTCACACTCTTATTGACCAGGACTAACTACCATAAAGGAAAATCGTTCACACCAACACTTGGTTGATCTTTACTTTAATGTTACACCTTATCTCAGATCTTGACCAGAGCAAGTCATTGAATCGTCAGAAGGCAACAACGTGTAAGGTCAATTCGCGTTTTGCTGTCAGCTCCAACTTGACTCGTGGCTGTGATAATGCCGCCAAGATATTTCAAACTTTCAACCTTTTCAAGAACCTCACCATTAGGGACGATGGGTGTTTTGTCTGGTATGATCGACATAGTACATAATAATGTAAGGTCCGAGATAGAAGTTCTCATAGCTCTGTGGGTAGTGTTCAGCCAGACACAACTCAGAGTTAAGGAAGTTAATATCCAAAGTAGTAAAGATTAAATAAATTATATTCTAAGATAAAATAAATGTCTTCTTTTTCTTCCGTGAATATCCATCAGCCAAGCCAAGAAAAAGGAATCCAAGGAACATCATCAACGCCAGCCCTGAGAGACAAACAATATTCATAGTTTCCATCAAGTAAATAACATTGTGTTTCTTTCAACCTTTATTTATTTATCTGTTTAATATTAGTGGGTATCTTAGCTAGTATAAATATTAGTGTAAGATGAAACAGATTTCATATAGAAATAATAATGAAATATTTTATATTTAAAACGGAAGTAACTCTTTGCCCTTTATTATCTACCTTGACATAATGTGCATTTGGGGAAAACAGAGTAATATAGTTTGCATTCCAGACACGCCGACAGTTCCATAGACGAACAGCGACTTCCATTAAAACGTCTAATTTTTCTTAAGTTGTAAATCTAAAATAAATATGATTTATTGATCTATACAGAAGCGTTTTTATCCAGTTCATTTTTTATATTTGTCCCTGAAAACTCACAAATACCACACATAATATTAGTTTAAAATATATTTGGATGTGTAGATCTAACTGTATATGTAAATAGGATATATTCCAGACAAAGGTCATGATGGGATTACAGAGCCGACCTGCATGAAAATAAGCTGAGTTCTCAAGAATCAGAAACGATAAAGCTAACGTTAAAGTGATGCAGATGGACGATTGAGTGAATTGTGGTTGCAAACTTGAGTCTTGTGTGAAAGTTTTGATCGACAAAACGTGTTTTGAGGTGGGTTAAGTTGATGGAATATAAGTAGTCCATGGGTTTATAAAATAAGTCTCTCTTTCTGTCCCTCTTCTGTGCCTCTGATTGGTGACCTTTCAGCACTAAATGATCAACAGGTTGATATGAATAAAGCATTCCTCTTCAAGAAGAACTTTAAATTATTAATTAATACGACAATGCTATAAGCATGAAATGGCTTTGTTGCAGCTAACTAATTGAGCTCAATCCTTGGAGGCATAGCACACATGCATGCACGGCAACTGATGAGAAACAAGGTATGATTTAAGGAACTGATTTGAACTGTTACTTTTTAATGACTATTTAATAAGTAAATGGTGATGTTACTGATGAGTTTGAAGTGTGAAAAAGTTTCTTTATAAGCGATGATATATATATATATATATATATATATATATATATATATATATATATATATATATACGGATGAAAAGGAATTAGAAAAGCGACAGAGGCAGATCTTTTTTCAATTCAGTTGCTCCATATATTCCGCAAAAAAAGCAATTTATTTAATTTTTTTCCTTACGCCAGGTTTTTCAAAGATCAAAATCTTATCATCAGAGGAAATTGCTGGGATAGATAAGTTGGCGAAAAGCCAAGATTTAAATTCTGAAAAAGTAAAAAAAAAGATTGTGGGGAGAAAAACAACGCAAAAAGCAACTGAATTGTAAAAAGATCTGCCTCTGTCGCTTTTCTAATTCCTTTTCATCCTTCTATCTATCTGTTCTATCCGGTATATTGAGCTGTATACTTTTCACAATAGGTTTTACCTTTCCTAAAAGTTCGCTTTTAGTTCTCTACTTATATATATATATATATATATATATATATATATATATATATGATTGTGACATTAAGAACGTTCTGGACTTAAAATCAATTTAGCATTACATAGTAATAGGGGAAAAGACGTTTTAATACTTTTCCGTATTGAGCGATACAAAAAACAATGGTGCATCCTATAAGACTCCATTTTGTGAAAATCACGCTTCTTGTAGCATATTTACACATTTTAAACGTGTTTTGCTTCCGATTACATACGTTGTACTAAATAGATTTTACGTCGAAATAATAATATTTAAACAAAAAACAACATAAAACCATTTTTATCGCATCATGTTTGCTCCTTCAAACTCATATATGAAAATATTAAACATTGGTTGATGATGAGTTCAACCAATGTTTAATCTGGTGATACCAGATCAGGCTGCCCTGTGGCTCCCTGAGACGAAATTCACCTACATTGACGTTTTTTTTTTTTTTTTTTTTTTTTTTTTTGGTAAAACTTAATTATGTTCTACAAAACCAAAAACAAAAACAACAGCCCCTCTCCCTTTCTCCCTCCCCTTTTTTATTTTATTTTTAGAACTTGAAGCATAAATCTTTTACTATAATGACCAGATTCGGCATTAAATAACCCAAAAAGGGTTGATATGCCGTAAAACAAAACTACCAAACCAAAAACGATGATTAAACATTTGAAGATATAAAGAACTTGAAGCATAAAAACTTTTACTATAATGACCAGATTCGGCATTAAATAACCCAAAAAGGGTTGATATGCCGTAAAACAAAACTACCAAACCAAAAACGATGATTAAACATTTGAAGATATAAAGAACTTGAAGCATAAAAACTTTTACTATAATGACCAGATTCGGCATTAAATAACCCAAAAAGGGTTGATATGCCGTAAAACAAAACTACCAAACCAAAAACGATGATTAAACATTTGAAGATATAAAGAACTTGAAGCATAAAAACTTTTACTATAATGACCAGATTCGGCATTAAATAACCCAAAAAGGGTTGATATGCCGTAAAACAAAACTACCAAACCATACCAAACCAATGTTTAATATGTTCATATATAATTTTTATCTATTAACAGGCAGTGAGCTGTTAAAGAAAAAAAATTGTGTCACTCTTCACATTGCAAGAATAAAAGATAGAGAAATTATTCCCTTCTGATCTGTTGTGGTTGAAGTCGGCAGTTCCAGTGGTCAAGTGCCACTTGTAAAACCAACATCTAAATCAGAGTTTACATTTTGCTTTCCCAATAATCATAACTTGAAGAGATTTGAAGTTGAACACAACAAAATAGGAGGAAGAAAATATAAGTCATGGACGTGTTCGTAAAAAAAGCCAAGTTGTACGAATTGATCAGAAAGGATTGATATCAATTTGTCAGTTGGTAACAGAAGTAATTCTCTCTTTTTTTAGTCCTGCCACTGCAAAAAACAAAAACAAAAAAGTCTGGAGTAGCAATCCATCTGATCAACTGGCTGATCAGACGATTGATAGGCCATTCTTCTTTGCAACCACAACTCTCCAGACCACACTGTCTACACTCCAATCATAATTGAATATCAATTAGTGATTATTTTTGAGAACTGACAAGCATTTTTTTTTTGCTTTTGTTTCTTTATTTCTTCTTTATTTTCTTCTGTTTTACTTTTGAACCATTTCTTTTCTTCTTTTTGTCTTTTCCATTTTTCTTGTTGGCAAGAAACAGCAAAGAGATCATTGTAAATTACAAATACAGCCGTACGAATATTGGCTTTCATAAACAAAGCCATCGTATCTAAGTGACCTCCCCTGACCCCCAATGTCAGTTGTAGACAACAAAACAACTGTTGTCATAAATCTGAAGCAATTTGTTTTATATATTTTTTGGTCATTATTTGATCTCGGCTCAAATTTGATTGCATAGCTTCATCATTAAGTTGCTTGTTTGATCTGTCAATTGTCTTTTGGATTTTTTTTTCGTTTTGTTTTTATATCTGCGATTTTTATTCATTTTCCTTTTAACATCGAGATAAAAAAACAAAAACAAATGAACTGTGTTACTTAATTTCGGGGGAAACTCCATAAATAAACAGAAAGAAAAACTTCATTAAAAGTAAAAAACGGACAAAAAAAATGAAAAAAAAGAAAAGATAATGAAAAAAAAAACATTTGGAAGGACATAAAACGAAGGAAATAATAAATTGATTCAAAGAGAAAAAAATCTATGCAATAAAAAATAAAGATTCTGGGATAAAGAAGAAAGAAAATATAAGAAAAAGAAAGCAAACATAGATGAAAAAAGAAAAAAATATAATTAATGAAAGATGAACTTTAGGAAATGGCCGAATAATATAAAAATAAATAAATGGAAATATGAACAAAACAGAAGAATGAAAGAAGAAAAAAATAAAGAATAACATCTTCTTCCTTTTTAACGCTGTCATTACAATTGAAGATCGGCAATCATGTCTCTCCAAGCAATTTTGTTGCTTTTTGTGACAGATTTTAAAGGAGGCCGGTAAGAGTAGGAAACCCCCAGAACTACCATGACTCGTGGAGGGTTTTCCCCCCCTAGTTATATTACCCTATTATTTCAACCAGAGTTAAAAGAAGAGAGATCGATTCATACCTTTCCCAGTAGTATTAGTGATGCGATAGCTCTGAGCGAACTTGAACGTGGCATGCTGAATCCACAGTAGATGCCTGTAACCACTGCACTACTGCTAGTTCCAAAAGAATGACAACAAATGTAAAAAGAAAATCAAAAAGGTGAAAAAGAATCGAAAAGTAAGAAAAAAGAAAAGAGAATTTGAGTGAAAATTGTCAAGAAAAAAAGGAAGGAAAAGCAAGTAAGAAAAAATAAAAGAATCTGATTGAAAATTGTGAAAAATAAAAATGAAAGAATCTGATTGAAAATTGTGAAAAATAAAAATGAAAGAATCTGATTGAAAATTGTGAAAAATAAAAATGAAAGAATCTGATTGAAAATTGTGAAAAATAAAAATGAAAGAATCTGATTGAAAATTGTGAAAAATAAAAATGAAAGAATCTGATTGAAAATTGTGAAAAATAAAAATGAAAGAAAAGCAAGTTAGAATGAAGGTTTTCCTTCATTCTTACTTGCTTTTCTTTCATTTTTAAGTAAGAAAAAATGAAAGAATCGAAGTCAAAATTGTGAAAAATAAAAATGAAGTATAATGGAGTTGCTGGTGTAAGTACAATGTCACGATGGAAGATCACCCCTATATTAAAGGGAGAACAAAAGGCCACAACAAGTATCAACAACTCAATAATTCTCATTGCCAACTTATTGCGAAGTAATTTTTGGGTGGTAAGGCACAAATATGAAGAAATAAATGGATGAAAACGATTCTATGGGGATCAACGATATAAATGATTTATTAACAATTTACAACTGAAAGAATTATTTTGAAATGAGGAGGTTCTTAATTGTCTGCGCTAAACCGATTTTGGAAAACGTTCCTCCATTTTAATGTTACTGTTTGTGTTATCGTCTGGTCAAATCATGGGCAGATAACCCATACTTCCAAATAATTATTGGTACGAGATATAACTGTTTGATAAATCTTAATGAAAGGGAATCACTACTGTATTGTCGTTTCATTTTTTCTTTTGGAAATTGATTCATAGTCGAATCGATCTGAAGTTTATAAATTCGCCTTTATATTATGTTTATATATATATATATATATATATATATATATATATACAGGGTGGGCCAAAATAAGGGTCCTATCTTTAAATTTGAATAACTTGAATTTGAATAACTTCCACAAAATAAAAGTTAAACTCACCAAACTTTATGTGTGTGTAGACTGACCCTTCCGAGATTTTTTGAAATAAACAAAACAAATTTTAGCCGAAAAACACTTCTTAAAACTTACAAAAACTAAAGTATTGTTTTTTACACTGTTTTGAGTTTTTTAAGCAAAAATAATGTTTTCTAAATGAGGGTACGTTCCTTAGGGCTAATACGGCTCATGCTTGCTTCGGAAGGGGTCCTTTACTTATTCTAAAAAAAAAATTTTTTTTAAATCAATAAATAAAAAAGTTATGAATTTTTAAAAATAGGACCCTTATTTTTGCCCACCCTGTATATATATATATTTATGTTTATATATATATATATATTTATGTTTATATATA